>CM041777.1:149696613-150232517 GCA_023374045.1 Limonium bicolor
GAAGCTTGTCAAGCTCTTCTTCCTCACGACGCATTAACACCACCTGCTCTTCTAAGGGAATCTCACCCTCTCAAGAAAATCCTTCACATCATTCCTAGAAACATTCATAAACTTCATCCTCAGAAGATTACACTTCTTTCTTCACCCTCCATCCAGACAAACCCAACCACTCCCCAAGGTCCTTGCCCGCAACCAGACACCATACGGTAGCTCTTGCAAGGTTGAGCGGGACACAAAGGAAAGACCCGAGCAACATAGGTAAAAAGCCATAGTGGAAGCAGTGACATGGAAGAATTTAATTAGACAATCTAGGGACATAAGGTTTCCCTGAGACAGTAATAGTCACAAATCAAAGCAAAGGCTTTGTACTATCCACCAATAACCTTAACACGCATAAACCCACCCCAAACTTGCGATCATTTTCTTGAAAATCCATGAACATACCAATACGAAACCCCACCCTCTTAACAAAGCATGCCTAGCAAGCCAGAAAGGGATCCCATGCACACATACCAAAAGGCATCCATTGGAAGACATCCTCATGTGGTGACTTGCTACGATTGGCCTTGATCAAAACCAAAAGGAAACCGTCAAATTAAGTTGATGTAATATAGATCCTTGCTATGGATGGTGTGATGGAACAAATATATATTTGTCTTTTGTTTATGTAATAATGAGTGGTTAAATAAAAAAAACACTTCACGGCATCCTTTCTTATAATTTTTGCCAAATTGTGCAAAGAAAATGAGAGGAAATGAGAGATCATATAGTGAGTGAGTGATAAGTGGTGAAAATATGTATTTATTAGGTTTATATTCACCTGTATTGTTACTTGGCTTATAACCTTTTTTCACCACTTTATAGAGTAGTTGGTATTTATTAGGGGTCAAGGCAATCACATTGAGAAGCGGCAAAAAGACAAAGGAAGTCCAAATTCTATGCGAGTTGGATGAACCCCAGGAGGAAAGTGAAGAGAAAGTCAAAATTCCAATATAGAAACTTCTCAAAATGCTCCCATAGAACCACCTGCTGCATAAAATTCTCTCCTTATGAACCACCTCTACCTTTCCCCGACCGACAAAAAAGTAGATACTTGATGCTGAGTATGATAAGTTTCTGGCAATGCTGTAATAGTTAAGTGTCAATATCCTAATTGTGGACCTTAATGCCACTATGCCAAACTATGCGAAATTTCTCAAGCACCTCATCTCCAACAAAACAAAGTTGGTCTAAGTGGGGACCATCCAACTCAGTGAAGCCTACTATGCTATTCTTCAACAAAATTTTCCTGCAAAGTGTAGTTATCCTGGCAGCTTCATCATCCTAGCCATGATAGGGAGCACCTCTTTTAAATACTCCCTATGTGACCTAGGTGCTTCTATCAACTTGTTGCCTCTCTCTATCTTCAAAAGGATGGGAATTGGTGAATTGAAGAGGAACAAGATGATTCTTCAGCTTGTAGATGGGTCTACAGTTCATCCAAGCGGGTGGTGGAGGATGTCATCATCAAAGTGGAGCATTTATACTTCCCATGCGACTTCGTCATCTTGGACATCGAGGAGATCTCCACCGCACCACTCATCCTTGGTAGACCTTTCCTTGCCACAACCAATGTACACACTACAGTAGCTAAGGGGACCATCACCCTTCAAGCCTACGATGAGAAATTGGTCTTCACCATGGAAAGGTCTCCAAACAGCAAATCTACAACTACAAAGATCATCGACAAAGAGGCACAACCACCTACCCAATCATCTCCTTCACTTCTCTTTTTTCGCTCTACCTGAAGGGATGACCATCAGAACTGAGTTCTCGTTAGACCTTGATGAAAAGAAAAAGAGAGGTGAGCAAGAAAAAGGTAAACACTCACCGAAATGGAAGCCCAAAAATGCTCTTGATTCATGCTTCGGGTGTTTTCCTCACACCCATTTCCTGGGTGATTGACCAACAAAAAAGTAGCGTCTAGCCAAAGATGTTAAGAAGGGCAGCTCTCCAGGAGGTAGCCTGGATTTCATTTCATGTCATTTCTTTCAAATTTCTTTAGCTTAGCATTTATGCAATCTTTTGAACACTTGTGAGTTAATGGGCGATTTTGGCATTCTTCGGAATTGCATTTTTTGCGCCAAACTTGGTGGTGTTTGTTTGGTGAATATTTTGGAAACAGGTGTGCCCCTCTGAAAAAGGGATGGATTTTGGACAATTTCAAAGGAAACTTTGGTGAATTTTCTGAAGGACCTTCGTCTTCAATGATCGAAGGTAGCGCTTCAACGACCCGGACGCTCGTAAGTGTGCGGGAAACCCGTCTTCATTCCACACCTTATCAGGGGAGTACTAGTTTCATCCTTCCCTTTAGTTAGCACAATACAAATCATACACAATTTTTGTTTACTCTATGCTAGTGCTTTTAAAAGGTCTTTTTTTACTTCCTGAGCTAGTCATTGAACAATGAGGACATTGTCCCATTTAAGTGTGGGGTAGAAGACCAACTTTTTCTTTTTGCGCACTGCTTAAGTTCTTTATGCTTATTTATTGCTTCCATATAGGAGTCACATTTAGCATAAGCAAGTTTTTCCTTGAATTCTTGGGATTCCATGAATTTTTTTTGAAAAATTTCTCTCTTTGAGGAGCATGTATATGCGGTACAACCAAATAACATTATTTGGGTGGTGTTTTATTGCTTAGGGGTTCCTTCTATTTTCTCTCTTAGGGATTGTTAAGGGGTGCTTCTTTGTGAAAATTCAAAAAGGGACTTGTGAGACACCATTGGTAACCAACAAATTGAGAGTTGAGTGTTCTTTAATTCAAAGGTTAAAATTCCCAAATTTTCTCCTCGTCTCTTATGCAAATGTGAAACTAATGCAATCATCTATTTTTCCATTTGTTGTATCCTTAATGCCTTCTTGAGAGAAGTTGGCCTTGGTAAGAGTTCTCCAAGTCCCCAAATCTTTTAAACTTTGAAGCACTTCGGATCATACCCCGAAACTCTATCTATTTATTTGCTCTAAGCACACCCATGCTACTAGGATTAGGTTACTTTGCACCCTCAAGAGTTATCCACCCTTTTGTTCACTAACATCCAAGAATTCATCTAAACACTTGCTTGCCTTAAATATCTCTCCTTGTTTTGGGGTCCTAGTTTTGCTTGAGGACAAGCAAATAGGTAAGTGTGAGGGAGTTGATAAGTGGTAAAAATATGCATTTATTAGGTTTATATTCACCTGATTTTACTTGGTTTATAACCTATTTTCACCACTTTGTAGAGTAGTTGGTATTTATTAGTGAACTTATACATTTTTGGATATAATTTAGTTAAAAGCTCATTAGAGCACAATGGAATGATGAAAAGGAGCTGTTTGGATGCTTATACGATACTTTAAGATGCGTGCCACGAGGTTCGAGACCAAGACGAGACCAAAGGGGAGCAAAACTTTCTGGAACATTTGGAGTTGTGTCCGGGTTTGTGTCCGGGTTTGTGTCTGGGTTTACCCCCACTGAACCTTCTGCCTTGTTTCCACCCTGGTCCGGGTTTGCGTTCAGGTTTACAAACCCGAACCAACCCTTCAATGAGCTCTCTGCCAACATTTTGACATGGTCCAGGTTTGTGTCCGAGTTTACAAACCTGGACCAGTCATCAACGTGCCTAAATTTTTCCACGTTAGTGTGGTCTGGGTTTATTAGCTGGACGCAAACCCGGACCACGCACAGAGGAGCGCCCAAAACTTGATAAAACATGGATTTTGAGTTTTTTATTTTCGTTGACTCACCGATACTCCTCCATCCCCGTTTTTCTTCAGACAAAGGCGAAACTAGAAGAGAAAAAGAGAAGAGAAGAGCTCAACCACCACCATTAATGGCTATATCTTTCTCCTTTCTCTTCTTTGTAGTCCTCAAGTTTCAGTAGACTCATTTTGTGCCTTGGATGGGGGTTTGACCTTAAATCCCCCTAACATGCTTATAATAGCAAATTAGCTTAATATAGTTGTTTTATCTCTTTAATTTATTGAGTGTGCTAGATTGATCACCTTTGTGCATTTATGGTTTCTCTCAATTTCATAATTTTATGAATTAGGGATTTGGCCAAGAGAGAGAAAAACCCTAGATTTTGCCCTCTTTAATTAGTTGGTAAGTTATATTGTTATTGTTCAAGATTAGTGCTTAATGCTAATTTATGATTTAAAACCTAAATTGGAAGATTCATTGAGATAATTAAGGGCTACCTTAATCTATGATTGTAGTGAAATTGCTAAATTAATATTAATAAACAAGTAGAGAAAATTAGGATTAAAAGCTAAGTTTGGGGAGTATTTGGGTGATTCCACCTTTCCAGGGCACATTTCCATCCAATCCATCAATACATCATTTTAATTTAATTGTTCTAAGAATTGTATTTGAATCAAAATACCAATATTGCCTCTAACTAAACCCCCTCTCCTTAATTGCTATTATTAACTAGATACCGGAACTATGGAGATAGTCTTCTCAATTTTCTAGCGAACAACACTTTTATTTACTACTACGATTGGGTACTGAAATACCCCGAACTTAATTAGGGTGATTAAATTACTCTAATATGATATTTGAAGGCCTATTAGTGCCTAAATAATTTTGGTAAAGAAATTAAATCCAAAAGAAAAGAGAAAACGCTTAAAAAGTGAAAAACGCAAAAATGAGCATTATGTGACCATAGGAATAATACAACCTCGGCAAGGTTCCTAGATGAATTCCTAAGGCTTAATTAGGCCTAATTAATATACGGGAACGATTCCCGAAGGAAACGGATCCATAAAATGAATTAAAAACGCTAATAAAGCTTTAGCGCACGTTTTTCGAGAAAACCCAAAACGTGACTTTGAGTGATCAAATGGACCCGTAAAATTATGGTTGACTATATAACTATAATTAAACATTAATGGAGGCTTAAGAACCATTAAAATCAAAGAAATGAGAAAAATCCAGAAAATGGGCCCGGTTAGTGAATAGTACCAAACCGGGTAAATTAACGAGTGTTTTCTGTAAAAGATGAAAAACGATCCCAGCCCATATGACTATGTGGGGCCGGTTTTTAGAGAGAAAATAAGACTCACTCACACTCACCAAGCTAGTTAAGAAAAAAAGAGTTGAAAAGTCAACAAAGTAAAAAGTGAAAAATACCACTTTTCCCTCTCTCTCTCTCATTTCTCTTTTTCCTTTCTCTTTCTTCTTTCCTTTCTTCTTTGCTCACCAGTCGTTCTCCCCTTTCCTTCTCCGCTTCAAACGATTTTGAAGGAGCATCCATGGCTTCTCCTCCTTCTCTTGCTTACCCAAGCTTCCTCCAAGCTCCAAATGCAAAATAAATTACATATTGAACTCCTCTCACCAAGCTCTACCTTTCCCTCTTTTCAAAATTTCAAAATGATGAACTTCATCTCCATGGGTTTAGCCCATTTGAAGTGAAAATGGCATCAACTTGAAGCTTGGAGTCTCCTCTTCCACATAAGGTAAAAAGTTTTCATGAATAAACCCACTTTCTCTCCATCTTCTCTCTTGGCCGATTTTTACCCTTTTGTAATGCCTTGTTTTTCTCTCCTTTTTGAGCTTTGTTTCAACCTTCCAATGATGGTGGAACTCCTCTCTTGATTCAAGGGTTAAAACCCCTCATAAAACTCCAAAGGTAAAGCCCTAGCTTTTTGTGCTTAAAGCCCTTTCATTGAATTAGTGTTATTCTAAGGGTTAGGAGTTTAATTATACTCATTTTGTGTTCCTTGGATGTTGGGATGGAGTTTGGCAACTCCATTGCCACTTGACCGAAACTGAGAAGAGGAAGAGGAAGGGGAGAATTGAAAAGAAACTTGGAAGATTAAGGTAAGAAAATCTACCTTAACTTCTATCTTGATGTTTTAGAATTTTTGGAATGGGGAAAACCAAAAGAATGAGCCAAAACTAGATGGAAATGTGTTTGGTTGAAGTTAGAGAGAATTTGTGAATTGTTGTGTGAATTATGGGCCTTAGAGCCAAGTAATTTGAATATGCATTGATATTGTTGATTGGTGAATTTGATTGGAAATTTGAGTGCTGGTAGGACCCTTGTATGGGTGTGGCTAGTTTAGGACTTATTTAGGTGAGAATTGAAGAGTTTGGATGTGTTAGGTTTATGGGAAGTTATGGCGAAATTTTGGTAGAAAATAAGTGCTTAAGGTGACTTTATGAATTGAAGGACTAGTTGTTTATGGGGTTGAGTTGAGTGGATTAATAACCTTAAAATGGTAGTTTGTGGATGGATTAAAGAGACGCAAAAATCTGTAGCATAATTGATGTTGGTAACTTAGAATTTCGAGAAAAGAGTTAAGGGGTGTGGCCTTGTGAATGGAGGATGAACTTGGGTATAGTTAATGCATTAGTCTTGGAAGGATTGGGAATGATCAATAGGATTGAGAACAAGTGTAAGCTACCAAAGAAATTTAGAAATGCACAAGTGTGCAAAATGCAAAAATGTGAGAATTGAAATCGTAGAAGTTGAGCAAGAATTGGGTGGTGAATTGTACCAATGTTTTAGGAGTGTTTAAGGAGTGTTTTAGGGTGTTTAAACATGTAGATAACATGTGAAAAGATTATGGAATGATTAGGTGTGGATTAAGGTTGTTTAGGGGTTGAAAAACACAATTTTAGCAGCTTTTTAGCAGGGTCCGGGACTTAGGGGGCTGACCAAGTCCTGAACCGCCCTTAAAAATGCCCTGAGAGTAAGATAGTAGGTTAGTCCGGGACCTTAGTCCAGGACCAAGTCCTGGACCAGGTGTAAAATTAGGCCGAGAGTAATGTTAAGTGTTGGTCCGGGACTTTGGGTCCGGACCAAGTCCCGGACCACCCCCAAAATGTGCCGAAAGTGGTTTTAAGGGTTCTAAACATGGGGGATTGATTGGTAATGATTTTAGATGATGTTTGGGAGTTGTTTGGTGACATGTAAAGGTCCTAAGAAGTGTAAAAATTGGAGAAGTGATTGAGGAAGTTGTGAGTTTAAGAACACATGAACAAAACTAAGGAATAACGGGATAACGGGGTTAATTACGGGAGTATTAGCTTTACATACCGTAGTACCTTAAATTAATAGAAATGTTTGAAACGTTATCAGTGGACCAAGAGTAAACCGAGGAACATAAGGCGACCTGGTAAAGTTAAACCATGGTGTAAGGTATGATTTTCTCATGCCCTATATGCTAACGATGTTACTCTGATTTGTATGCTTGTATGCTTTGTGTGATCACCTAAACAAGATAAATGCACGAATCGGATTGGTTGCACCTTCTTGTGCTTGTATTGAATTGTTCCTTGCTGGACTGTGTTTTGAATTTGAAGTTTGTATAATTCATGAAATGTGTGATTGTGGATGAGGAGCTTGAATGTTGAATGTGTACTATAGTTCGACTCATAGTTGACTCTTGTTTGATTGGAAACTCAAAGAAAGAGTCATGTTGCGAATTAATGAAAACGTGGTAACACACTAAAACTATTGAACCAAGAAACGATAACACAAACCTATGAACTCACTAGAATGTGAGAGAGTGTACGGGATTAGTAAACTCTCGATAACGGTTAGATAACCGAATTAATTTAATCCACAAAACAATTAATAGTGGAAGTGTATAAGGAACCTCTATCTAGAGGATTGATAATTGTACACAACATGAACCTTGAGAGAAGTAAAGAATGGTAAGGGATCACCAAACCCCTTAGAAAGATAGTCGACCCACAATGAGAGGATCCGACTAATATAAATAATGTCCCGAACATGAGAGTATTCGATACGTTGGGGGAACCCTTAAATCCGAGAATACTAGAGATTGGAATTTCCCTAAGCTATTAGAGGATATCGAGAGAGATACTTCTAGGCTAATCCATGAGATTGTATTATAACTCCGAGAGAGGAGTGTGGGGAATATGAGTAGTCCGGTGGAAAAACGGACCTTGAGAATTTGAGGAACTAGGTGTATAGTTCCGTTTAATTGTAAGCCCAGGGTGAGTCTTGTGTATGACTCTGCCCGGAGGTCATGGGTAATGACTTAAAAGATACCTTTGAGCATTTGATTTGAGTATTTGCTTTGAGAATTTGATTGAGAAGTTGAATTGAGAATTTGATTGAGATTTGAGAATTTGAGTATTGAGAATTGGGTTAAAACTTGAGAGACTTAAGATTTGAGTTGAGTGGAGAATTGAGTATTTTAGAACTTGATTGAGATTGAGAGTAAGAGAACTTGAGTAAGAGTAACCCAAGAGAATGGGTAAGACAAGGACTCTAGGGACTAAGGCACATCGAGGTAGAAATCCTCAAGGCCTAAGAATGAATTAATTTGAACTAACAACCTTGTTGCGTTAGTTAAGGATCGTACTCCTTCTTTGGATGTTGGTTGCTTGTGTTAATATACATATATAATGTATTGTTGTTTTGCATGTTGATTGAATTAAAATGAATCGCATGTTCTCGACCAAATAGTTGGCGTACCCCCGTTAGCACACGGGGTATGCGAATTTCATATGCAGCAATTTGCTGAGCCCCTAGGGGCACCTTTTTTATTTTCCAGGTACATTGAAGCCGATCACCGTTCGAGAGTGTAAGACGGGGTTGCTGTATAAGCATGGGTAGTTGGCTAGGAATGTTGTATTTATTGTAATGTTGAATTGTGAGTCCGATTGACTATCGGCAACCTTGAGAACTGTAGATACTCGGTATAGAACTGAATTGGAGTTGTATTTGTATAAGGATTGAATTGAGGTTGTAATTGCAATGTGATTTGATTAAGGAATGGAAATATTGTTTGGATTAGAGTACTCGGTATATTCGTCATCAGACCGATATTGTAAAGATTGTTATATTTGAATTTGGATTGGCCTTGTTAGTCACGTGGGTGACTAACGGCATTGTATCACCCCCGGTTGTATTGAAATTCAGGTGCTTGAGTATTGGTAATTGAGACAGATTAGGGGATAATGACTGGATTACCGGTAGGGGTGTTACAGGTACACTTGCCCATATTTAAAACTTGCATAGTTTATAATTTTAGAACAGTGAGTTGAAATAATTAAGAAATAGTCAAATCTTTGAAGTTTAAAGGTTCGAATAAGCCGCTAAAATCCAGGAGGACGTCACAGGCGAAGATGAACCGAGAACAAGCTTTAAGCACAGGTTAGCTTTCAGACGAATTATTTAGTAAAATTCTAAAAGGTTACTGATCTTTATGTTCTCTTCTCTAATTCTTACAGAAGGTGTGGTGGAACCTTAATCCACTAGGAATTTTAGTAAGGAATCTTGGAACTAAAACCAAAAGACACTCATAAACTCAATAATTCACTCAAGCTTTTGTTAGCTCTCTTCTTTGTTAGCTCTATTGTTACTCCTTACACCTATATAGGGTCAGCTAATTGCTCCTGTTAGCTTCTAGTCACTCTTGGTATCAGAGCCAGACGAGAGATTAAAAGATCATAGATCAATATAGTTGTTTGTTAAAAAGATATTAGGGTACATGAGAGTAGGAAAATATGACAGTTAAAAAACGTGTAGTATATAGTGTCAGTGATACAAATTATCACATAGCACTAGCATTTAGAAAAGGAAATATTGCAGAAACTGAAAAAATATTATAAAATATAATTAGAAAACAAAAAGAATTAATCGTAGAATTGGCATACCAATTTAGATATAGATATAAACATCGAGATGGCGAATCCTTGAAATATGAAAAATAATTAGAAGAATAGCGAAATAAAATTAGAGTTGGATAAAAAGATAATAGAATTAAAAAAGAAATTAAAAAAGATAAGAAAACTGAAACACCCCTAACAATTAAAACACTGGAAATCATGAATATGTGTGGTATATTTGTGCAATAAACCGGTCACATCAATATAACCGTGGTATGACATATAACCTACGGTACTAAGATATAAACAAGTCACATTGTAATATAAGCATTGGTGCTCAACGGATTCGACATTAACCAATACATTGAGCAAAATAAATCATTCTATGTTAGGACATGGGTACACGAAACAGGTGCGAGGCATTGTGCAAGCTGATTTGGAATTTACTCGTTAACATATTATAATTGTACTAGTAGACATAAGTTACTAGATTATAATATACGAGTAGTATTACCGGTTGCAAACATATGCCTTATAAAATGAATATTTGAGCTCAGAAATTTATATCCTTGACTCAAATGTTAAACTAACTGCATATGCATTATTAAATTCTGTTAAAATGCTGTAATAAAATCAGCCCTACTCATGGTAATATCCGAAAATCGTGTAATTTCACTAGCAACCATTTATTTACCAAGAATTCTACAAGTTTCCACTAAGTTAAGACAAAAATAAAATTAAAACCCACTCATGTCTACCTTGGCCGATAATCTAGCAAGTTCTCTAATTTCAACTTAATTAATTACTCAGCCCATGCACTATTCCGATTCTGTGTATTTCATTAGCCTTTCCCACATCCAATTACTTTCTTAATTTCCAACCGGTGCTCTTCTTTCCTTCTCGCTAAACTCTTAACTCCTCGTTTCTCCCATTTGCTCCACGCCTGCGCAAGTCCAGAGAAAGTTCTCAACTCCCCGTAACTGCTGGCGTCAGTAAGCTCTCCTCCTTTCATTGTTCTGCCCGAAATGTCTCACGCTATTTCCCAGTTCCTTCCTTGGGGAATTTATCGCCCCTTCTCGTTTCTACTTTGACTCAAGCTCCGTAACTCTCCCTTGCATGTCCGAGGCTTGGAGTTGTTACCGGCTTGCGAATCTGGAACTACACAAGCCCTTACAACAAGAGTGCCGAGGAATTCCCCCAAGAATCTACTCTATTCTTGCTCAAGTCTAGCGCAAGGTAACTGGTTTATACTTGCAGTTGCTTATGTTTTCATTTCGTTACTCTAGTCAGTCCAAGGGTCCTTACTCAAGCTCCTCTAATCTCCTCTTTCTCTTGCACGAATCTCGCTTGCAATCTGCTGGCATGATCTCGGGTAGCCTTTGAATAGAAATCCTCTCCAATACTTGTCAAGAAATCCTCTCCAATACTTGTCAAGGGTGAGAACTGGTAACCAGAAACTTTGGTGGTTTAGCTCCTTCTACCTTTTCCGTTTTAATGTTCAACGTCTGAGTATGGATCGCCTTCTTTATTTAACCTTCCTCTTGCTATCAACCATAACTCAAGTTCTGGGTGTATGACTTTGTTGCATGTCCCCTTCGAAGACTCTGAAGCCCTGAAAAAAATTCTGGAACCTTTCATCTCAGTCATGACGATAACGCAAGGTAAAGGATTTCTGAATATCCCTTCCACACCTTTTCCTTTCTCGCTGCCCGAAACTTCTGAAATTCTGACTCTCTTCTTCCTTCCTCTCTCCACGCATGCAAGCGCCTGGGAAGCTAGCACAAGGGTCTCTGGTAGTTGTTGAACAATCTTCATCTCGACCCCCCGAAGGTAAGAGCAGGAAAATATGAAACTCGTTTTTTTTACTCCACCCCTGTTCTCTGTTTTGACGCTCAAAAACTGAAGGTGGGTTTCTTTTCTTTCCCATTTTCTCTTGTGCGTGAATGTGGCATGCAAGTACCCCAGCAACCTTGCGAATTCTGGAGCAACAATCTACACAAATCGACCTAGTATATCCTCTAAGGTAAAACACTTCCAACTCATGTGTTGTCTTGAATATTTTAGCTACTCTTCCGGTGCTAATACAGACACAGAACTCACAAATTTTTCTTGTACCTGTCCGGTTGTAAGGCCAAGAGATTCTGTGTCAAACCTCCAATCATAACCGAAGAGAAACAAAAGGGGTAACCCCCCCCCCCCCATAAGCAAGGTAAAATAATCCACCGAAAAACCTTGTGAATTAACCGATGTATTCACTCCAAATGTACAAGGAAACTTGATCTTTGTGTTGTTTCTGTATAGGACCGAAAAATACTGAAGGAGTACCAAGAACTACCCAAGAAATACAACCCCAAAACCCCAAGGTTGTACCCAAACCTTCACCTAAAACTATACTTTTTATTGTGTAAAATTCTGTGCAATGTTACGTTGATAAATCTGTAACAATCTGTTGGAGTAGTCTATGAGTTAGAAGGTTAACATAATGACTAAATGGTGGCCTAAACACCAGATTTTTTTTAAATAAGTTACTGTGCTTAAGTGTTACCGAAACCAGTGGAAAAGATCCGTGATGTTAATCTAGTAATTATCACACAAAAAAAACTGGTTGTATGCTGGTTTGGTGGATTGGTGAAAAGATGTATTAAGAGCTAGCTACTGAGTTAGAAACTATGTGTTCTGGTTACCGAAAAGAAATGGTATTGTTTTGAAAATATTTGAGTGAGGCTGTCAAGGAAATAATGCTAGATGTTTAGTAGGCTGAACAACAAGTATTCAGAAGTTGAAATCATGAAAAATCCTGCCGACAACTTGTGAGAGTAACCCATGGGTAATAAGCTGGTAAGTTACTTAGGAAATTATGTCGTTAATTAACTAGCTAGGAAGAAAACGGTTATTATAATGTAGTAAAGGCTAAGGAAAATCTGATTAATTAAAGAACTGTAGGGTGATTTAAGAGTGGAAATCTTATTATATCAAAGCCGAATATTACATGTTTTGGTGTTGGGAAGCTTGAGTGTTCGTGTCATAAAAATTAATGTTGAGAGTGCTTGGAATATGGTTACTAAATAATCAGGACAACCTGCCTAGTCGAAACTGAATAAAAGCCCAGTGTTTAGTGCTGAAAACTTGGTAAGAGTAATGCTGAGAGCTTATAGTGTTATCTGTATAATTTTGACAGAAACAGGGCTAGGAATGAAAGAAAGAATGGTCACGTTTTTAATGATTAGGGATGCACTAGAGTAATAACTAAAAGTAGGGCTTGATAATTGGTAAACCGGTTGTACTAGTGTCTTAAGAGTTTAGTTATATTAATAAGAACAAGGGCGTGATTCGGGGTAGTGTGGTCTGGGAGGTGAGTTAAGGGAACGAGATAGAAGAGTGGCCTTGAGTGCTTAAAGAATTGAGTTCCACCACTTATACAAACTGGAAGTGAAGTTAGACAAGTTAAGTGTAGTTAATGTCAACCAACGAATTAGTATGTGTCTAAATAATGTGTTAGGATGGTGAGGAAGGGTGGCATAGATCATGGGCTGGTCATGCGGATTAAGGACTTAGAAACAACTTAGAAGTACAGCCAAATGTGGTGTAAGCCAAAGCACTAATGAGAGATCTTAAGAGCTGACTAGTACCTTCTAGAAATGTGATGCCAACTCGGCCCTTGGAAGAATTAGGAGAAATATGAGTTATATCAAACAACCTATGTAGGATTAAAACATTAACCAAGATAGAAGGAGAAGGAAACGACTAGCAAAGTGAAAATATGAATTGGGTTAAAATGATGACATAGGATTTACTAGAGTTTAAACATTTTTTTCAGAAGTTTTAGGAGTGTCAGGTAGCTATGCCAAACCATAGTATAATTAGGTAAGGTTACTAATTTGGGAGCCCAGGATTATAATATGGTACATTGTATGTTGGGATTTAGAATTAGGTCAGCCATTAAATGGAAACAAGAATGATTTGTACTTGAGAAGTGTCTAGGGTGTAAATGAAAGGATTAGAAAAACTGTAGATCCAAATGTGAACTAAAAAGGGGTTGAATTGGAACTAAGACAAATTAAGGAAATCAAACCGAAATTTGATAAGGTGGAACACATAAAGGGTGTTTCAGCTTCTGTAGGGAGGTGGTAGTGGCCTGTTAATGAATCTACAACATTGCTAATATGCTAAACCAGTTAAGGGAACCTGTGAAGAGAAACGTAATACATCGGTTTATATGAGTTGAAGCCCTGTACTAATGAGTGTCAAGGGTTCAGGTTACGGTTCTGTAAATACCGAGTGAATGTCTCAGGGAGATATCACTAAGGAACTAGGGAAGAATGTCGCAAAAGTTTTTAACTAAAACAGCTAAGTCAACACCAGTTGATAGTTAAGTGCATGAGTGGTGAAAATTTCATGAGAGGTAATTAGGAATGATCTCAGAGAGTACGAGAGGATTTTATTGGGACAAGTCTGAGTCACCTTAAATGTTACTATTTGGCTAAAATAAGGGATCTAAACCAAACAGATAAAGTAGGTCCAATGTTGGCGACTATACACCTAGGACTAGGCCAAACATTACGAATAGAACTACGAACAATAATCGCATGGTCCAACGATCTAACCCGTTCGAATAATCATTACAGGAGTGAGTCCCACGAGCAGCGGGAACCCTGGTACAAGTACCTGTGATAACTATTATAAGTATGGACATGTGTGGTTCGTATGTTGCCGTGTTACACGGCTTGTGTGCTGTGTGCTTTGTTTGACGATGACTATAAGACTAAAGCATGAAATTGGATTGCTTGTTATGGCTTGCTTATATGCTTGTTATATATCCTTGTGGCATATTACTTGCTCGCAACAGTAGTTTAGTCCCTTTCTCGTTATGGAACCTTGAGATGAAACACAACGAACTATGTAAACAAGGGAACTACATAAAGGGAAAACTCCTCTCTAACTATAGAGGACCGCTAATGACACCCACTATGGTGTCAAGATTAAAACGATAATGAAAAGTAAAATACCAACTGGTGAAACAAGAGAATAACCCGGGAAGAAAACATCTCGGGCCGCGCGGTATGGATGATCGGGAGTTGGTATCTGCATCAGATCCTTCGACCGACTATTGTGGAGCACATCTTGGGGTCTAAAGATGACCCCTCTCTCTCGACGTACGACGCCGGGACTGGAAGATTGGCAATTGGGAAGCGTGACCTGGGGTCTAGAGATGACCCCTCTTTCCCGACATGACGCCGGGATTGGAGGATCAGCTATTTGGGGAGCATAACCTGGGGTCTAAAGATGACCCCTCTTTCTCGACGTATGACGCCGGGAATGGAGGAATTTGCTATGGAGGAGACGTCCTCCAACGTGCGGTGATAAAAGAATTCACAAATAATCCTTAAAGAAACAGGAAAGATTGGCACCTACATGATATGGTCACGGGATCTAACTATATCCCCAGACCTGGTGCAAGGAAAGGGAAAGAAAAATACACATTATGGGAACAAGAGAAAAGAAATAAAAACACACAACGCTCGAATGATCCCATAGCGAGGATCATGAGTATAAACAGGGCGGTTCGTCCCCGTTTTCGACCAAAGGAATTTCTTTTTACCGACATTTAAACCTCACATCCCTATGGAAAAGGGAGCACGAGCCTTTTTATGGTAATCCGTTTTTAACCGACTTCATTTTGCATACTTATCTTGTCACTTTTGTTTTAAAATATTTCACGTTTTGATATTACCTTGTGTTATTTTCCCTTGTTTTGCTCTGGCTCATAGCATAACACTTGCTTTATTTCCTCACATCTATATACCGAATGCAGTCATAGCTCGGTTGGCCAGGGTATTCAGGGAGGAAGCTGATGGTCTCGAGTTCGAGTCTGGGTGGGAGCACGCTCCCCTTTTATTTTTTGTTTGCCACATGCATAGACCAGGCCCAGCCCCTTCTCAATTGGACCCATTTTTCTTTCTATTCAAAGACCTTAGAAAAGCCCATGCTTACAAAAGAAGCCCTAGATTAACATCTGGTGGCATCTCTAAATTATAAAAACATCCTTAAAAACCCTACTGTGGAGACAATCGGAATCAGACACAGATCCCCAACATTCTCATTTTGAAGAATAGAAACGTCTTGCATTTTCTTCTGTCCTCCTTCCCCTCCTCTCGACTCGACCGTCTCTTCTCTTCATCGCCCTCTTTCATCATCTGAAGCTCACCTTCCCTCTTAAACCCTTCTTCCGACAACGCATTATCCCACCGGAATTCGGTGTAGCCGTCACTCCACCTTCGAAGCGTAAGTTGGTTTCATCACCTTTGCTCTCAAAATCTCTCTAATGTCAGCAATCTTCGCTTTGTTCTTCCCGTCTCGACATTTCAAATTCATTTTGCCCAAGGGCTCAGTTCCATGACGGCAAAGGGTTAGGGTTCTGTCGAGAAAATCTTTTTCCGACACGAAACCCGTCTCCATTTCTCACTACGCTCTTCTCCTTCTCCTTTCGGTAAACCCGGAAACAGGTCTCGAATCGTTTGTTTCGCAGGTCCCTGGCTTCAGAGGGTCAAACACTTAAGTTTTATCTCAATTTCATGCCTGTTTTTGTTGCTTTCCCTTTGTTTTTTTGGATTTCTGCATGCGTTTGATCGCCGGGGATGAATGTAGTTTCGGTAATCATCCCGACTATAACTTTCATCCACCCTCGGCTTGCGGTTATTCATTCCCGTGCATCATTTGTAATCTGTTTCGGTAAACTTGGTTTTATTGTCACATTAAGAATGGTGTTATGACCTGGTATGGATATTGTGGTCCACGAATAGGTTGAAGATGCACCTTTAACGTTAAACTTTCATGCACCCGCGTTCGAATTGCCCAGGGATTACCACTTTTATGATACTGTTAAACTGGTCCACATCCAGTCATAGCTCCATCTATTTCCTCTCGTTATTCTGGTTGGGTTCGTGAACTGGTCCACATCCAGTCATAGCTCCATCTATTTCTCTCGTTATTCTGGTTGGGTCGTGAACTGGTCCAATCAGTCATAGCTCAATCTATTTCCTCTCGTATTCTGGTTGGGTTCGGAACTGGTCCCACCTCCGGTTACGTTCTGGTCTGCTCTCATGATTTTGGCTCGATCTTAGAGCACGGCAAATGTTTGTAGTGGATTGACTGTATCCCTTCCGATTTATCTGTTGGACTGATTTGGTTTAGTCTCTGGTTTGTCTTGGTACATTTGCAGAAAACCTTGCACACTCCTTCGGTATAAAGTTCTAACTCTCGCTATCTGTTGTCTATCTCCTGATGTTGGTGCCTGTAGATTGAATGTCTGTTTTGCTTCTAGGAATACTTAGTCTATAAGAACCAACTGCTCTCAGTATCTGGATATTTGCTTGACTGCATTTTTGGTCCTGATCATGACTCCTACTTACTGCAACTTATCTGTTGTTTGAAATACTTGCCACCAATTTGAATCCCGAAATTTTGGGTTCACAATTCTAAGAGAGTGGAAGAGAATTAATGGGAGATTTTAGGGCCGAAGCCTCTGTTGTTTGCCCGATAATTGGTAGAATGAGTATCAATCTGTCACACCTTTCAGTTCAAATAGTATTTCGGAGGATGAATTTATTCACCAACTTCAAAACAGAAAATGATAGGGGTTTGTTTATCTGCTCTTAATTGATTACCTCTTCGGTATGCTTATCTAGACACAGTTTAATCTGATTTAAGAAGAGGGTTTTCTCTGATTCCACCAGCAAACCGTGTATATAACCTGTTGCCATGCTCATGATCCGATATCTCATGCTTTTTTTCATTATTATTTCTCAATTATGATTTGTATTTCATTCATGCCTTGGCCACTCTGTATATATCCATGCTTTATGTTCGATTTCCTTATTCTGAAATTCAATTCCCTGCCTGACTTGCTTGCTCTATTTAAGCCTTAGTTATCACTCTTAGGACCTTTTAAGCTGACAGAAAAGTTTAGGATGCCTTATCGCCCCACACCTAACCGGGTCTCTCATTCGTTTCGTGGGCAATAATCTCCTACAACTTCAGAAAACGCCCAAACCACCCTTATATGTACATAAGAATAAAAACTTCAAAAAAAGCCATATTAAGGCTAATCTAGGAGGGTTTTAGGATGTGAAACCACCCCATGCCTAATGGAACTCTCATTCGTTTTATGTGGGTGGAATCCTCCTTACCCTCAAAACACCCGTAATCAAGATCAATTGATTAAAAAACCTTATTATTCCATTCTGATCCAAAACCCTCTCCTTTGATCATCATTCCAAAAAAAAGGAGGTCAAAACCAGGATTGTCTCTCGGTTTCATTCATCACTTTTCAAAATTCAAACCCTCTCCCTGTTTTAACTAACTGTTGCTAGCCCACTTCCAAGAGCCAATCCGACCCACACTTCAAAAGTCCCAAACCTGGTCCAAACTGTTTAGTTCATAAATCAATCCCCTACCTCACAAGTCTAGCCTGAAGTTCCACAATCGTAGCCCAAAAACCAAAGCCCAAGGCCCATGTCCCAAGCTCACGGCCCAAAAACAGAAACCTAAGGCCCAAAAACAGAAACCCAAGGCCCATCAGTCCAAATCGGCCCAGCAGCCCCAATTGGCCCATTATCGAGTCCAAGCCCATTCGGCCCATTACCTAGCCCATTCGGCCCATTACCTAGCCCCAGCTCATTTGGCCCATTACCAAGCCCAATCCGGTTCAACCCACCAAGTCCAAAGCCTAAAGACCCAAGTCCACGACCCCAAGTCCAGTCTCGGCCCAAGTCCAGTTTTGGCCCCAAACCCAATCTGGGCCCAATTCCACCAAACCCAACCCATCTCAAACCCGGCCCAAGTTCATAAACTCGGCCCATTATCCAAACCCAGCCCATTATCCAAGCCCAAAATCCAAATCCGGCCCAAGCCCAAGTCCACAAAATCAATCGAGTTAAGTCCACAAAAATCAAGTTAAGTCCACAAGAATCAAACCTTGACCCGAAGATTGACCCTTGACCAGAAAACGTTGACCTTGACCAGAAAACGTTGACCTTGACCAGAAAACGTTGACATTGACCAGAAAACGTTGACCTTGACCAGAAAACGTTGACCTTGACCAAAACGTTGACCTTGACCAAAAACATTGACCTTGACAAAAAACGTTGACCTTGACCAAAAACGTTGACCTTGACCTAACTCAAAATTCAATCTAGTTCAAGCTTGAACCTCAACCCAAACCGAACCTACTTCATCAAGCTCAATTCAACTCAAACCCAAATATGTTTCATCCAATCCACACCCACTTGTGAATCCCTTTCAAAATCTAAAAACCCAAAAAGAGTTTCAAAACAATCATCTTATTAAAAGTCTTATCAAGTTTTCAAAGAAACCATTTTGTGGAATTTAAAAAGGAAAAACTCTTCTCACATCCCAGAAAACTCTTCTCTATTGCAAAAAGTTCTTCTCACATATACAGAAAGTTTTCTCCTAAAAACCTTTCTCAAAAATTAGTGTTTCTTCATCGAGGTTCCGAACAACTTCAAACACTTTCCGACTCAGTTTTCAAACTAAAAATAAGCCGTTTTCGGGGAACATGTAATGTCTAACACTTTCAAAGAACGTTTTCTTCCTTGTTAGACATCTCCTGTCTCTCTTCCAAATAAAAATCCGAGGCGGGGCGCTGGGGTCATAACCTCCCTTGTCGCAGTCTGGATATCTTTAGGCGGGGCATTAGGGTGACAAATCTCCCCTAATTGCAGCCTAGATTTTTTACAAGGCGGGGTGCTAGGGAAGTAACGACCTTCCTAGTTGCAGCCGGGATTTTAGAATCGTCTAACTCCCTTCCGCTCGATTTCAATGTTTTCGGGTTTTAATGTTTTAAAACCCGGGAGTTAGAGACGTTATTAGGGTTCGACCGGGAACATCTCATTCATGGTGTTTCTCTCTGAATCCTATTCTTCGACATAAATTCATTGCCCCATCTTTCGAGCCTCGGCACTTTCCATTAATAAAGTGTCGTGTTCAAGGGGGTACATAGGGTAATCCCTCGGGATTATCCGCCCTTTTAGGATAAAAATGATTTTTCGGTCTTAAAAACTTTAAGAGAGACAATTCTGAGTAAACCAATCCAACATTTCCATTAGAGCACTAGGACCCATAAACACTTCTCAACCCTCCTCTGAACCAACTCTAAGTCACATAGGACTTCCAATTCTTGAAAACTCCCAGAAACCCGAAACATCTTCAAAACCCGAATACTTGCAAAGCAAATATCCTCTTCCATACTCAATCATCCTTAAAACCCGAATTCCTTCAACCCATTCGATTTCTTAATAACACCTCAAAAATTCGACCTTTCTAAAAGATGAACCTAACAAACCCGGGAAACTCATCAACTCTAACAAATGATCCAAACATCCCTTAACTCCACAAGAATGACCAAAATCCCCTTAGCCTCACAAAAGCTGAGACAAATCCAATCCCCTCAAAAATAATCAAAACCTCTCAACCCTTTGACTATTCCCACGAGCCAATAGTTCGAGACCAGCCTATCTCCTCAAACTCTTCAAAATCACCTACTCCTCAATCCACACTCAGATCGATCCTTTGGCTTTAAATAAATCTCTCTAATAAAGGTTTTGAAAGAAGGCAATCCCGACAATTGGAGACCGAGGTTTTCTCGGGCACCAATCCGAAGTCGTGGTTGTTGCCACTTCTAAGGGGTGTAATCCAGTGCGAACCCACAATGGAATCTCTACAAATGACCAGATAAGTCCTATCCATAGGCAACAATTTCAGGGTCAACTAACGGTTCTTAGAACCATCCCTCCTTTCCTTCCTAGTATCTTAGGTCAAACTAGGTGGCGACTCTAGTCAAATCCGCCTTATAGAGGCATCAGTCCGCGTGGGGCCCATTGAGAGCGGGTGTAGTGTACACTTGCACTCCCCTTTATGCTTTCTAGGAAAGACGGACGATTTAGTAGGTATTTGAGGGATGCCAGAATAACGGGTTTTCACCCTCCACAGAATGGCATTTTCTAGGATCTAGGCTTCTCAGTTAGACCATATTTAAATAGACCCCCCTCATACTGAAAAATCACCCTCCACAGAATGGCGACTCTGCTGGGGAAAACTTGAGTAAGTTTTTCTCAAACTCAAGGAAGACTGAACTCCATTCAAAATTGTTGGGACTTCCCCACCTCTTTCAAAACCTTCAAGAGATCCTTTTCAAAGCCTTTAGGATTATTCTACTCCACACTTTGAGTGGGTTAATAATTAGCTCACACTTAGAAAGAGACACTTAGGCGTGAATGAAGCTAACTTCCCTTTAGGTTAATAACTAACCAATTTGGAATCACTAATCTCAAGACAAAACCCTTAGTAATTAGGGTGGTGCTAACTCCTCAGCTTTATTTACATTATATGATTGTGGGGTGCATTGGGTGGGTAGCTTAGGACATGCATTCCTCTGTGTCACCCGTTTTATCCACGATGTCGCGGGATCCCCAACCGGTCCACGGTTGATTCCCCATGAGCTGGGCCACTCTCTCAGTGAACAAACCCACGAGGCGGTATGGTCTCCGACTAACGCTTTGAAGCTCATGATCCAAAAAATATCCTCCATTACCCGAGTCAAAACCAGCATATAGTGAGCCATGAGCCTTCAGTGTCCAGCTGCCTTATCCAGCGTCTAAGACGGGTTTATGGGTAGTCACCCCCTTGTATGCCGCCTGTCTGACCACCCTCTTGCCTTACCTTGAAGATTGCATGGGCTTAGTTCTCCATTGTTTCTCTGCACCACGGGTGTCTCTAAAGCCCAATGTCACGCTACACGTCCATAGAGGATCCCGTATTTACCGGATACCCATACATGGCACAACGTAGTCAGTGAATAAATTGGACTTTAGACACACCTGACCGTGCGGATGACGAGAGACCTGTTCCCATGCAGTGCTTCCCCGAGTTTCCCGAAAAGTGGGGTGTTGTCGGATCATCACTGGCCGTGGCGTATGTTTCTCGGGTATCCTGACCTTTCAAACTTAAGCACTCCGGACTTTCTTGATAACGTGCCCCACAAAGGCATAACAGAGAAAAAACCCGAGAGATGAACAGTGAAGGGACGATGGTTCCCCCGGTGAAACGGAATCATAATTGACCTGGAAAGTGATTATCCCAACACTAATACTTACAGCTCCACATCAAAACATAGCCGCGATTTATGTTACGATCTGCACATGTGTTCAACCCCTTTTAATCAAAAACCATGTTTTTAAAACCTCGTTCGGAATCTCTTTTTAATAACGCTTGCAAATTTCTCAATACTTTGTCAAATCATTCTTTAAAACCATTCTTTCAAAAAACGCTTTTTTAAAAGGTTTTCTCAAAGAAAATGTTTTAAAACCCTTACTGTTTTCCCAAAAGTTCCTCTCTTCGTTTTCATTTCCGAAATATCAGCCATATTCACATTACTTAATTGCGCTTCCCCAATCTTATACTCCACTTTCTTTCCCCTTGTTTTCTCTTTTCCTCTACCTCGGTTTTGCAGGGATTAACCATGATGAACCGCCTAGTACCAGTTCCAGGGGAGAGGAAGAGACAAAGAGACGCCCTAGAGCAACAAAGGAAGGAAGCAGTGGCTAGAGAGCAAGCCTGCATCACCCTTTATCAGCAAGAGCGTGCCCAGGAAATAGAGTTTGCCATCAATCTGAAGAGCCGATGTGCGGGAATGAAAGACATTGGAGAACCCCTCTTCCTAAGCCTGGCTCACTTAGGCGTCAGGCAAAACATTGATTATGAGGCACTGTACGAATCGGTCACCCATTGGGATCCAGAAGACCACCTATATCGGTTCGCCATTGAGGAGTTGACTATGCTACCCGCTGAAGCAGATGCTTTTTTGAAAATCAAACCTCACCAAAAAATGCCCCGTGTACCAGTTGACCGGACAGAAACGCCAGCTTTTGCAGCAAATTTTCTGGGAGTAGATATTGCCGAAGTACAAAGCTTTGGAGGCATGAGCCTGAGCTTAAAAGACCTCCTTGATCGCTTCTGTAAGCTGTACCGTCCACTAAGGACCCAGAGACGTGTGTTGGATCTTTGTATCATGGGGTTACATCTCTTCGGCAGAGCGGGCTGAGAATGAACCCCAAGATCATTTATTTGTTGAAAGCCTACGAAGATGGACTCAGCATCGGGACCTATGTGGTAGCTGAGATAGTCAGAGGGCTAGATTATTGGAAGGAAGCAGGCGTCCGTGAGACATTTTTTAAAGGAAGTGCATTGCTACTACAGATTTGGCTTTTCGACCATTTGAGGATGCCCGTCTATCAAACTTCGAGACGGTAAACATGGGAACCTTTCTGACCACTAGGAAGAAGGTTGAGAAGCCGAAAGAGGGATGAAGGGCTTTCTTTAGAGATATTCGCTACCATTCCCACATTCTTTGGGTGCTTAATGATTGGGATGTTCAAGGAGGCACTGTCAGATCAGCAGAACATAACGGCTTGGTCTTGATCGGTCTAGACCGCTTCATCACTATTTACCCACTCAGGGTGATGCGACAGTTTGGGCGGGAGCAGGATATCCCGGGAGCAGAGATGTCAAAGTTCAAGGATCTCCGTTTTACAGACGTAACGATTAATCATATAACCCGAGCCTATGACACAGGAGTCAAATGGGCCATCTTTGACGAGAGGAGCACAGACTTTAGTTTGAGTGACTCTTATAAGGATTGGTTGGAGAAACGAGTGGATCGTACAGAGAAGTACCCATACTCCCTTAATCGACTGGTAACTAATCAAGACCCCACCCTCTCAATTGCTGTGAACTTACAACCTGCGCTGACAAAGAATCAATTAAGGAAGAAGGAGCGAGAAGAGTTGAAGCGAAAGAAGATCATCGGTTGATCTGCCCTTCAATCGCTATTTAGTATTAGCTTTATGACTAGCAGATGTTACCACTTTTTGGAATCCGAATGTAACTCCCCATCCCCGTTTACTATCTGGATGTAATCCCCTTTTGAATTCGGATGTCTGGTTATGTAATTACTGATTAAGCTATCTGGGTGTAATTCCCCCTTTCTTTTGAATTCGGATGTAACTCCCCACTCCCCTATTATATGGATTTCGGCTATGTAATGACTATTAACTGACATGACATTTTCCCCTATGGTTCTAAAATGTAACCCCCTTTTCCCCGACACATGCAATCGTGGTCAAGTAATGAAATATGGCTTTTATTTTGGAAATGAAAACTAGGCTCGTGCGCCTTTTCTTCACGATCAAATGATATAAAAACCTACTTTGCGAAACATTTATATAATCTGGTGACGACCGCCTCCCCCCCTTTTTTTGTTCCAACCTTTTTTTTGAAATGTACATTCATACTAATGATCTCCATACCATTTCACAATACAGCTACCGTCGACAGCAGATTGTGAAGATTTTGCAGTCTGATCCCAAACCAGTCTTCCAGCATTACTCGACTGTGGAAAAGAGATTCCCGGGGGAGGCTGGCCAGTGACACCGCGACTGAAACCTCGTCGGAAACCATGGACCAAAACCTGATCAATCCAACGGCCCCGGAAAACGCCCCAGCCACCTCAACTATCGAGGCGAGCGCGAGTGCAGTTCTAGGAACTGGTGGTAGTGGCTTGCACCTTCCTGATCCAAGTGTTCTTTACTGTATGCTAGAACAGTCAACAAGGAACGAAAATATGCTGAAACAGGCCGTTGAGAGGCTAGAAGAGCAACTGCGCCAAGAAAGGGCGGCCAAAGGAAAGGACCCGTACCTTACGGATGACCCCGACGAGGATTATATTGAAGACTCCCCACACCCCAACCGATGCTTTAGCAATCAAAACCCTATGTTCAACACCACCACACCACAACCGATCACAGGGAAAGGACGTACTGTCATCCACCCTGTAACCGCCACATTCCAAACAGCTGACCTACTTTCGGGAGCACCTATGCCACCTCCAATCCTGACCACGGTCCCTACAGTACCAACCACCTTTCCCAGACTACCGCCGCTCCCTCCTGCTGGAGTCGTTGCCCCGACGGCGAATCTATATCAGATCAAGCAATCTGAGCCCATTCATCTCAACTCACCACACCCTGACCCCATCCAACTCAACCAATACCAGTACACCACCCCCGGACATGCTGTCCGTTTTGAGGAAGCAATTCCCCAGACCCAACTGTTACCACAACCGTCTAACCATTTGATCCATGGTTACAACCAAGCCCCGCCCGCTGAGCACCTTCCATTTGACTTCGGTCAAATGAAGAAGTCCTTGAAGGAAGAGTTACTGGCAGAAATGCAGCTCGGAGAGCGAGCGAAGATGCTGGGTTTCCGTCATTTCCGATTGAAGCCAAGCTCCAAATTGCCTGAAAACCTAAAACTGCCAGAAATCTCCAAGTACGCTGGGAAGGGAGATCCTAGGCACCATCTTGCTCAATTCGACAGAGTCATGACTATGCACGGCCTCGACGATGACATGAAGATCATTTGTTTTCCCAGCTATCTTGAAGGAGCTGCTCAGACATGGGTGTCGAGACTAGATTTCTCCGGAAAGAAACTAGAGGATGTTTATCAAGCGTTTGTGGAACAGTACAGTTACAACACCCATCTAGGAATCACTCGAAGAGATCTTGAGACAATGAGACAGAGAAGCGATGAAACTGTTATGGAATTTATCACCCGATGGAGGGAGGTAGCCGGTCAGATGATCGACCGTCCCACTGAAGACGAGCAAATCAGAATAATCACCTCATGCCTGGAAAACCCCTATGCAGATCATCTCAAGTCCCTTGGGATTTGTGATTTCAAACATCTAAAAGCTGCTGCTTCGGCTGCCGAAGAACTAGCACTAGCTGGAAGATTAAAAGGGTTGAATCTCCCTGGATCGGGACCCAGAACTTCATACCATCAGAACCGTCAGAACCGTGATAAACAACAATCACAACAACAACAACAATAATCACAACAACAACAACAAGACTGTCCCCACGCCTCAGGTGAACCAAGTACAGCCCCGAGTTCTCACCGATTACCCACCTCCCACCTCTCCCCAAGTAGATATTTACCAGGCACAGTCCTCAGGACCAGGCCAGAGTTACAGGGCACACCTCCCCCTCGTGATTACCAGACTCGACCCCAACGTCAGTACTCGGCCTTAGGAATGCCCCTGAGCAAAGCATACAAAAAGTTAAGAGAAAATGGTTTTCTCTTGAAGCATCCAAACCCTAAGCCTGGGTCACCCAACTCGGGTCTGACCTAAACAGCTTCTGTGACTATCACCAGATGAAGGGTCACAGTGTAGACAATTGTAGAGCGTTGCGTCATGCAGTACAGGATCTGATTGATGCAGGGGAAGTTCAATTCCCTAAGACCACTCCCAACACTCAAAATAACTCAATCCCATCACATCTGAACATGATAAGTCTGGTGAGGGAGAAAGAAAGAGAATCAGACCTGGGAAGGATTGTAAAAATAAATGCCATCGGAAGTTCCTCTAGCCGGTCGCCCAAAGCACGCCCCCACCAATCATGTTGTCACGATACTCGATGCATTCCGAACCCCCCGTCCAGCGATTCATTACGACATTCAACCCATGATGGGAGAGTATCTAGCTATGACGCATGAAATGCGAAACACAGTTGAGCGTCTAGTAGGGCAAGGAAGGGTGTCCATAATCACTCTGCTGGTAGTGAGTCGACATATGGAAAAGAATCTCGAGATACTGGTGGGGCTAAACTTTAAAGCCTTGGAGCTGCATAAAACCATGAAGGTGTTGGAGGTGGTAGAAGCATGGTGCCGGCAGAAGATTGTCGGAAGGCGAGGAAGGAGAATCTCTGAGTGCAACGTCATCATGATTACTGATGAAGAAGAGGATCCATCGGCTATAACCCCGGTTAAGGCACCATTTTGATAACAGGCAAGGAAAAACAGGGTGATGACTTCGAGAAAATCAGTCACTTAACCCGCTCAGGAAGGCACTTCAAGCCCACTGAGCCCGCAGAAGAACCCGAAATGCTGCAGCAGAAAGTCCACGACCTTACTCTGAATGAGTCAGAGGGCAAGTTGGTGGGAGAAGAAGAATTGCTCAAGAAGTTGAAGAGCACGAGCATCCCCATCACAATCTGGTCCCTATTGACCATATCAGAGGAGCACAAGAACAGTGGCCCGACATCTTAAAATGGATAAGAAACAAACGGTCAGTGTAGACACCATCGTAGCCCACTTGACCCAGACCCCTGCTATGGCAATCACCTTCACGGATGAGGAAATCTCCCGCCAGTCTGGACGAGCCCTTTACATATCTGTAAAAGCTGGGGGTTTCAATGTCCCCAAGACACTCATCGATGACGGTGCTGAAGTAAATGTCTGCCCGCTGCGTGTTGCTCGACACATGGGGTATAACGATCTCAAACCTGTGGAGATGACCTTAAGCGCATACGATAACAGCCACAGAAAAGTGTTGGGGATGATCACCCTGCCAATCCTAATCGAGGATGCCTCCTTCTCTATCGAAGTGATGGTCATTGATATTTCTTCCACCTTCAACTTACTGCTAGGCTGGAATTTCATTGACCAAATCAAGGGCGTGCCCTCAGTAGTCCACCAAAAGCTCAAGTTCAAGCATGGAGGACGGATCGTGGAGGTTCTAGGAGAGGCAAGGAATGAATCCCAACTGTTTGAGATCAAAGCGCCAGGTCAACAAGAGCTAACCCTTGGGGGGTTCACAGTGGCGAAACCGGCGCAACAGGTAAGTCAAACTTCTTTCATCACTCCTCTCTACTTCGACCCTAGTGTCTATAGCCCCGCAATACAGCACATGATGTCTCGGATGGGCTACAAACAGGGGAATGGATTAGGAAAGGAGCTACAGGGCATGGTAGAGCCGTTAGCACCATATGCTGGAGGCCGAGGAGCCGGGTTAGGATTCATAGAAATGCCAGGTATGATGTTGACAGATTCACATGTAAGAATTCCCGCAGATTCTTTCTTACCAGTTAACCTTGAACCACGTGTATCTGTGAGTTGTGATAAGCAGAAAGCAGTTCAAGCTCAGGGAAGTCAGGAGACAATGGAGTGGGAGAGCTGGTCGACCACTTTACTTCCCCTCTACTCATGCCTTGAAGACCATGACGACAAGGGATGCAACCAAGGAATGCCCGAGGATGCAGCGGAGAGCAGTGTCACGATCAAACCAGTCATCAAGGACCCCGCACCCTCGGTAGATGGCCATGGAGCGTGTCTTGTCGTCTATCATAAGAAAGAGGAGCTGATTCCCCGGGAGCCTTACTTAGTTAGCCTAGTTAGCAGTAGCGATGATAACGATAGTGATAGTGACGGTGATAGTTTTAGTGATGGTGGTAGTTACAGTTGTATCAGGAACGTCGACAATGCAAGTAGATTTGGATTAAGGGATGGATCGCCACCACTTATTTTCACTTGTAAAAGTGGTGGCAATTTTCTTGCAATCTCTGAGCTTCCAAGCTCGTCGGATATTAATGAAAATTCAGTTCGTTCGGATTTCCCGTCTATTCTGTCTTCTCAACTGTTTGATTCATCGCAAAATCTTGAGGCCGAAGAAGAGGAGTACGATGAGGAGAGTATGCCTCCCATCGAACAATATTCCACCCACACCCAGATCGTAGAAGACACGGTAGCAATAAATATCGGAACACCCGATAACCCTAAAACCTTGCAAGTCGGTTTAGGTCTGAGTGAAACAGAAAAACGTGACTTGACTTCTCTACTAACTGAGTATGTCGATGTTTTTGCGTGGAGTTACGCAGACATGCCCGGGATCGATCCCGACATTGTCCAACATCGAATACCGTTGTACCCTAATGCCAAACCTAAGAAACAACGTTTGAGAAGAATGAAACCTGAGCACCAATTGAAAGTGAAAGAGGAAGTTGAGAAACTGTTACGTGTTGGCTTTATTCGGGTCGTCAATTACCCCGACTGGCTAGCCAATATCGTAGCCGTCCCAAAGAAAAATGGAAAGGTGCGAGTGTGTATTGACTTCCGGGACCTAAACGAGGCCAGCCCCAAAGACAGCTTTCCCTTACCCCACATCGATATCCTTGTTGACAATACCGCCCAACATGCGCTACTGTCATTCATGGACGGGTTTTCAGGTTACAATCAGATCCGAATGGCCATAGAAGACCAGGAAAAGACGTCTTTTATTACGCAGTGGGGAACCTTTTGTTACGTGAACATGCCCTTTGGCTTGAAAAATGCCGGAGCCACGTATCAAAGGGCCGCCACTACCTTACTGCATGACATGATCCACAAGGAAGTGGAGGTATACGTAGATGACATGATTGTCAAAGCTGCCCAACGGAAGGACCACTCGGTAAACCTGAGAAAATTCTTTGATCGGATGCGGAAGTACCAAATGAAGCTAAACCCCGAGAAATGTACATTCGGAGTGACCGGAGGAAAGCTTTTGGGCTTCATGATCACTACTCGAGGAATCAAGGTAGACCCAGATAAGATAAAGGCCATTCAAGAAATGCCTCCTCCGAAGACCGAAAAAGAGATCAGAGGTTTCTTAGGCAGAATTCAGTACATCAGAAGATTCATCATGCAGCTAACCGAGACCTGTGAGCCTATCTTCCGTCTGTTGAAGAAAGATGCGCCTAAGGTTTGGAATGAGCAGTGTCAGGAAGCCTTTGAAAAGATAAAAACCTATTTACAAAACCCGCCGGTTTTGGTACCGCCCCAGGAGGGTAAGCCAATGATCCTCTACTTGACAGCTCGGGAAACATCCATGGGCGCCATGCTAGCCCAAGAGCAAGGATCCCCACCGCGTGAAAAGTCGATATATCATATCAGCAAGAAATGGGTCGATGCAGAAACACGATACTCTGACATCCACAAATTCTGTGCTGCTTTGGTCTGGGCTACGAAGAAGCTAAGGCACTACTTGTTAGGGCAAGAGGTTCATCTGATTGCGCGCATGAACCCTATAAAGTACCTCCTGGAAAAGCCAATTCTAGACGGTCGCTTATCCAGATGGTCCCTATTGTTGTCTGAATTTGATATCACTTTCAAGATCCAGAAATCAATCAAAGGGAGTGCCATAGCCGAGTATCTAGCAGAATGCCCTGTAGCATCCGAGTTCTTTGGAAATGACGATTTCCCGGACGAACAAATCATGACATTACGAAAAACCTGTTGGAGATTATACTTCGATGGTGCCGTCAACCATAAGGGTAAAGGGGCCGGAATCTTGTTAATCCATCCTGAGGGAGATCTGCTTCCAGCTGCGGTAAAAATCAGTTATCCGGTCACTAATAACATGGCAGAATACGAAGCCTGCATCCTGGGACTTGAAATGGCGTTAGAGTTGCAAGTGGAGGAGTTGGAGGTCTTTGGTGATTCTAATCTCGTTATTTCACAAGTCAACCAAACTTGGGAGATCAGAGAAGAGCGATTGATCCCCTACCACGACTACCTTTCGCACCTAATCATCTGCTTTCGAAATGTGACCTTCAAGCACGTGAACCGGAGCCAGAACATCTTTGCCGACTCTTTAGCCTCTTTGGCTTCAATGGTCCAAGTACAGACCGGTTCACTATACTTCCCCTTGTGGATAACCATGACTAATACACCCTCGTTTGAGATTGGAGCCATCGAGACAGGGAAGTAGAGGATGAGTGGTTTGTGGACATCGAGAATTTCCTCAGAAGAGGAGAGTATCCGCCCGAAGCCACTAAGCAGGACCGCATCGCTCTAAGAAGAATGTCAAATCAATATGTGATCTGCGGGACCAAGGTTTACAAGAGAATGCCGAATGGAATTCAACATTTATGTGTGACCAGAAAAGAGGCTGATAAGATCGTTGAGGATGTCCACGAGGGAGTATGTGGGACCCATACCGGAGGGCATTCCCTATCCCGAAAAATCCTCAGACTAGGGTACTACTGGACAACAATGGAAGCCGATTGCCACGCATTCGTGAAAAGGTGTGCCGAGTGTCAGACACATGCTAACTTGCAACACTTGCCTCCCCTACCCCTAACGGCCATGGCGGCCCCTTGGCCGTTCTCTATATGGGGAATCGACATCATCGGAGAAATTCACCCTAAAGCTTCAAATGAACACCGCTACATCCTTGTGGCGATAGACTATTTCAGCAAGTGGGTAGAGGCACGGTCGTTCGCAAACATCGGATCGAAGCAAGTTGCCCAGTTCATCGAGCGAGATATCATATGCCGATACGGAGTTCCCTCAGAGTTTGTATCAGATAACGGTCCCCAGTTCGACGGAGACACAGTCCGGGTCATGGAAAAATACAACATCCGTTACCACAGATCATCCCCATACAGACCTCAGACTAATGGAGCAGTCGAAGCCGCCAATAAAGCCGTAAAGAGTGCACTGTCAAAAATGGTTGAAACGTACAGAGATTGGCCGGAAAAACTGCACTACGCTCTCTGGGGTTACCGAACCACTGTCAAAACTGCAACTGGAGCCACTCCGTATTCCTTGGTGTATGGGTCAGAATGTGTCCTGCCAATCGAACTTGAAATTCCAACTCTTCGGGTCACTAACAAACTGAAAATTGCTGAAAGTGACTGGTTGCAACAACGTTATGACAGTCTTGCTCTTCTTGATGAGAAACGCCTACAGGCATTATATCATATCCAGGGTTATCAGAAGAGAATGGCTAGAGCGTTCAGCAAAAGGGTCAAAGAACGAAACATCCAAGTGGGTGATCTCGTCCTAAAAGAGCTGAGAAAAGTTTACCAGACCCACGAGGAAGTTGACCGAACTGGGTGGGCCCTTATCTGGTCAAAGAAATAACCCCTCATGGTGTTGTATTACTCACAGATTTGGACGGAGAAGAATTTCAAAGCCTTGTCAATCTTGACCGGCTGAAACGATATTATGTTTGAACCGTCATAAAAATCCAAAAAAAACACACGCATCCATTCAAAAATCCGAAAAATGCATCCACAAAAATGCATCCATAAAAAAAAAAACGCATCCATACAAAATATCTAAAAAAATGCATCCACACAAAAGTTATCATTATCATCTGTAGTAGGTTTAGCTTAATTGCATTTGCATTTGCATATCCCTAGTGTCGAGGTGCATCTCGATCTTTAATTCTGGGAAAGTCACATAAGTCATCAAAGGCCGCCGAACTCCTGTATAATTTTCCCCGAGGAGGTCTTGAAAGGATCTCTAACCTCCCGTGAGAGTGGAGTGCATGAGAGAAACACAGAGCGTGTAAAACCTAGAGCGTTTGATGCATTTAAATTTCAAAGCACCAGGTGAGGATCCCCCTTCACGAAACTAAATATTGATGAGAAAAGCGCGTTACCATTCATGTCAAAATTTGGGAATAGTAGAGGAAACAATTATCTGTCAATAGGGATGACGAGGCACCTAGGATCGAGGAAAACCTCCACAAGGCCAAAAGCCTTATTGACCCTGAAAACGATCCCTTAGTGAACCCCGCTGAGCCTTTCATTGAGAATCTTTCCGAAAAACAGCTCCACGATATACCACCCCACATCACGCAACCATTCACCCCTCTGCAAAAGAGGATAAAAGAGCTGGAGTCATGGTTCCTTCCCCACCATTTAAAGCATGGAGGAAAGCTTGAAAGAGATACCCAAAGAGGATGAAAGCGAGAGAAGTGGAGCACGAAACGCTCAAAGTAGTAAAGAGAGGAAATGAAAGTCTCACACCATTCGATATCTCCACACTTGATAAATAGACGAGACCAGAAACAAAATAAAGAAATGCAAATAGATTACTCAAAGAAAGTGCCAAATCAAAATGAGAGCACATAATAATCTGCACAAATGCGAAAAGAGTCCAAAATCACTCTATCCATGGCAAAGGTGAAGCATATCCTCCGTTGCACCAAAGCTCCACAATCCTCAAACGAATCCTCCAGTCCCATGTCACATGCCCTGCAGCCCCGTTATAACCCATCGAAAGACCTCTGACTTAGAGATGGTAGTTGCTTGATTTGAAAAGTACCAAATTCGAAACATGAACGGCCACAAAGCGTCCGATCTTGTCAATACAATCGTGCACAAATGAGCGTCAAAGAAATCAGGAAGGTAGAGAAAAAACGAGTGTTCATCACCCCGATTAAAGAAAGCCTAACCAACCTTAAGAAAGGAAATGGAAAGGTATAAGAGATCCCGAGAGGCCTCTTTCGGGAAGATTTTTCAAGAGAGAAGTGGCTTAGAAACGACTAATCTGGCTTAACTAGAATTCTTGGCTGAGCTCACCTTGACAAGACATCCTCGTTGCATTCAATCATATGCAAAAAAATGCATGTAGAATAGATTTGCATCCATCGGTTCGGACATAATATCCTACACCACGGAAAGAGAAGAATGAGTATGCTCTTTTAGAAGGGGAAGCCACAGCACGGAGCCTGTCTCCTTCACCAACCGCCACGACAACAATTCTCGGATACCGTACAACCATCAAAACAAAGGATCAAAAGTCTTCGGGTGCCGTTCAAAGAAAATGCCCCGCAAGACATCCCCCCTCACCACCGAACTCCTCACTCGCCAAAATTCATGAACTACGTATGGTCTGATCTCAACAGGGAGTTGAGTACGTAGGCAACCCTCTCAGGGTGCGACCCCGCCCCAAATAAAAACCCTCCTCCCCTCGAACCACGAGGTCATTGCCATCACCCTATGAAGGAAGTCGCCTCAATCAAGAAAATCCTCCCGGGGCTACACCGGAGCCATCTCAGGGCCGTACCGAAGCCACTCAACCACAATGGAGCCATCCGATCATACCGGAGCCCTCAGATCATGTCGAACCCGAACCCATCAACCATCCCAGAGTCGTTGCTCACAAGGGAGTCACAGGGCAAACGGGAGCCATTCGATCATGCCGGAGCCCTCAGATCATATCAAATCCAAACCCATCAACTATCCCAGAGTCGTTGCTCACAAGGGGGTCGTGTATCAAACCGGAGCCATCTCGAACTCTGGAGCCAAAAGTCATACCAAATCCTGAAATCATAGTGCACATCGGGCCATGACCACCAAAAGCAAAACCAAAACAAAAGTCCCGCACCGACAAAGTCAAAGGTGACATCGACCGAAAGCATTTGACCACCACATCCCTCACGGAAGCTACCAAAAAGAATCAAATCATGGACCGATCCACAGCCAGAATCATCCTCAAATCAACCAACCACTAAAAAGCAGCGAGTTTCGTACAACTCCGCAAAGTATTATAGGCTCGTCATAAATCCTATAGCTAGATGTCAAGAGATCTAGTTGAGGCCCGTCATAAGTCCTCGTACTTTCAATTGCATTCTAGGCCCGTCATAAGTCCTAGAGCTAGACACCGAGTTCTAGTTGAGGCCCGTCATTAGTCCTCATGCATAACCCATATACCGATTGTATTCTAGGCCCGTCATTAGTCCTAGAGCTAGACACCAAGATCTAGTTGAGGCCCGTCATTAGTCCTCATACATTTCGAAGATGCATTCTAGGCCCGTCATAAGTCCTAGAGCTAGACACCGAGTTCTAGTTGAGGCCCGTCATTAGTCCTCATACATTTCGAAGATGCATTCTAGGCCCGTCATAAGTATAACATACCTATGCACATGTTTTATTATTTACATGATTGTTGTTGTGATACTAGCAGCTTGTTGTGCTGGGTTGTTGTTGCTAATGTTTTGCTACCCTTGAGTGTGTATGAAACCATGATGTATTGTGGCCTGCTTTACTGCTTTATTATAGCATGTAAATTGACTTAATAATATTCGACCAAGTAGTCGTGTGGCCCGGCAACATACGGGCTACACACGTTCATACTCAACGTTTGCTGAGTCCTTTACACCCAATTTTTTTTCAGGTATTGTGCCGGACGGTAACGGAGCGTAGGCGGGATGGCTACCATGGGGGTAGTCCATCAGGGCATAACCTTTGAATTGTGTAGTATGTCTAGTGTATGGGTTGTTACTAAACCCGAGATGTAATTCTCAGATTATGATTTGGTATTTTTATTGTAGACACTCGGTATTTGGAAATTGTATTTTGAGTTGTTTATGAGTTTTATTCGAGGGCGGTTTCCAGTCATTCAGACCATAACTTGATGTTGGTAGTATGGTTGTGTCAACCACGTGGGTGGTTGGCGTCTATGACACCCGGATGGAGTTATTCCGCTGCATAGTTAACCGTGATGTGATTTAGGCGCGACATTTGTATTGCTGGATGTTTATTCGGGGGTGTTACAGAAAGTGGTATCAGAGCGTAGTTACACTCTGATGACTGGAACAGAGAAGAATCGAGTATAGGGAAACCTGATTTCAGGGAAACAGGGTTAAGGGTTAGTATGTGAGGCGCATTAGTTAGGATTTTTCCCAGTAATTACTGGATACCTGACAGACACCTACACCCAACCTCTACGACCCTAATTTTCTTTAAAATTTAGGGAAAGAACGCCAGAGAGGTAGAAAGTCTCCTCATACTCGGGAAAACCCGATCTGGCAATTACTTAATGTCACACAATCAACCCGTGGAGAAAAGACTATACTATACAATAGACGTTGCCAAGAGGATAATACCCGTAGAGGGACCCATTTTAGCGGAAACTTGGGTTGACATGCTCAGTAGTCGATAGGACCCTACCTCACAGGCAAAGAGAACCAAAATACCCCAAAATTGATGAAATAAATAAAGCCCAAATTAGCAATTAATTAAGCCAAGATTGGGATTGAGATGAATTCTGCAATTCGAACAAGAAAACCTCTCGTAAAACAATGAGATCAGAGAATATATGCGAGACGCTAAAATTGGTACGAGCTATAACGCTGAATAAGGCATGACACAATTTTATACACAAAAATCTAATATTTTGAGATTCAACAAATTCCCTGCTCCTTACATTTGTCTCCATCCTCTGCATTACCTGAAAGACACAACGCCTCAACTGGCGATCGGTATGCATCGTCACCGCCTCCTTCCTCCTTCTTTATATTCAATTATTCTTCTACATTTCTCCATCGCAAGCAAATGAAACCGGTGACCATTACTGGGTTTCTCTCCTGCTTCTACCACCGGTGAACAAGGAACGTATCTACATGCTTTCACGTCTCCTTCACACTTATCTGGTTCGAGTTGTTTTATACCTTTGGAAACTAGCTAACGTCCCATGATGGACAAACGTTGCTTATTATACTTCTACTCTAAAACACTATAATAGCACACCATTGAAATGGTCAACAAGTATTACAAATATCTAATCGCTACTTCAGTGAGTGGCATATATGCCCATTTAACCACCATCACCACACACGACCTATCTTACCATTAGTATATGATATCCAAATACATGGCTACGTGACTTCTTAGGAAGCTCAAATCCTCTATTTTTATTCTTTCTGCTTCTCATTGCTTCTTGCACAATAATTCCTCTCAACTTTAAATTGCAATCCTCGGAGATCAAATAAAGGAAGAATTGTACAACAAAAATTAAATGTCAATCATGGATGAACACAATCCAAAAGACTGTTAGAATACCAACAAGCAATGTCGCTGATGGCCATTTTCATGCATCACTATGGCAATGAGAAGCTGATACGAAATCTCACTAATTAATACAGTGAAAACATAAAATGAAAACTCTAGTTTCAATAATCGGTACACTCACAAGATATGCATACCAAAGAACACTTAGAGCCATATTTGTCTGAATTTTAACTAAGCATCCAAGACATGCATAAGACTCGTGCCTTGAGACTTGTGTGTAATTAAATTACAATATTTTCGTGAAAATCTAACCCCAGTCTAATCCAAGACCTTCCGACGGTAGTAGGTCTAAGTTTTATCATACCCTCCAATATTAATCCCTCTCAACTGCAACAAATAAATAGCAATCATGACAGAATATAATCAAATCTGGAAATCCATGGGTACGTAACGCTACATCCAGACACAAACTTGCGAGCAGGGTTCCCACTGTATTACTGAAATCACAAACATCACCACACAAGTTTGACCTCCCCGGCAATGTATAACGCCATTATCTTCATAAAATACCTCTAAACACCCTACACAAGCGGGAGGTAACTACTATAAATCAAAGAACCAAAAAGGAGCATCTGGTAATATTGGTAACCTAGTAAATGTAACCTAGGCAAACTAAACCGGAGGAACCCTAAACAGGATATATCGAATTATATATATATGCGAATGCACACACATACATGTCAAGAAAGACAAGGTATTAATTAAACTCAAGGGGAAAATGAGGTTCAATTTAAGAACGTCGTGATTGTAGTGATATAACTTAATAAGCGAAAATAAATATTGGTGGACCAAGAAGGCAAAGAGCTAGACTACTCCAGGTAAGGGAAATACACAGGGAATAATAACGAGGAAGTAATAGAAGGGTTACAAGACCCAGGAAAGACTAAGATGGGAAACGGAATAACGGAATTAGAATTTATAACATTAAGGCTGATCGAAGAGAGCCTATCGATCTAACAAGAAAAATCAGTCAAATACCTATGACGAGGAAAATATCAGGAGAAAACCTAATATTTATGAGTAATCAGGTATTGAAATTTGGAAATTATAAACAAGATTAACGAACTTAACGGAGGAATTAATTAATGGACTAAGATAAGCAAAGAATCATTTTGAGAATTCAATATTAATTTGAGAGCGTGGAGGATAATAGTAATAATACGAGAATTTAGAAGTATAACATTGTATAACACTAGAAGTTTTAGACCGCGTGTACAAGTAAAAGAACATGTATATATATACATATGGTATGAGGATTGGAATGAAAAGAACTAATAATACCAGGAGGATATAAACAAACATATGTGGATACAATTAAGAGGATTATTGTAATATAAACCGGTCTTGAATCTTATAGCACATAAGTATATACTATATATACGCGAATGAAAGAATATACATATGTACACACCTAGATGTAATATAGTGGAGAATTTAAACCATTGATCTAAAGATTTAAGATTTTTGATACTAATCCATGAAGTGATTACTAGATGACTAGAAACATGTGGGATAAGAGTTCAAATTTGACTAATTGATTGGTTGCTCAAATCGGACGTGCAAGGTTGAACTTGACCCTGGCTAGGTCAAGTGACACTGAGCACAAATTGGGGTGCAGGGGTAGTCCAACACTTACACTGATCACGTCAGGGTTGGATGATTCTCGAAACCCTCTTCAAGTGGTCACATAACTACAAATAGGTGGAAAATTTTATAAGCTGGATTAGGAAATTACCAAGGAAGCGAGGTTGATGATGGATGACTCGTTCGTGTAAAATACATTTATACATGATTCAAAACTTGGAGAGTAAACACAAGAGTACACAAATACGTAAGGAATGGAAATGATGTGATGCTACCAATAACATAACTGTTAATGCATAGAAACATATACTGCTGCAATCAAATACTAATAATCGGTAGTAACCAATACTTTAGTTCCTGGTGGAACATAATAACGACCCTAGGCTTTATGAATAAGCAAAACTAGTCAGCAAACTGCTGCTTGATACGATCATAAGATTAATGATGATGATAAGGAAACTAAATATCCTATGTTAAACAATTTACAATCGTAGAGACTTCTAACATATACAATTAGACAACCTTTAGCCTTAAACTAAAGGAGATCAACCAGCAGTGTCAAGGCCATACTTGGGCTGGATAAATAAAAGGGTCACTTAAAGATGAAGAAAAGTCAAATTTGGCTATACGTACCAAAGGAGAAAATAGATAACAATGCTAGGAGAGTAAACTAGCTAACTACGTAATTATGATAGGTAATATCAACAAGCATGTTGTTCGTAAGAACGACACGCTTGCAACATTGAAAAACCCAGGCACTAAACCATTACGACAAAGCATATATGAATATAAACCTAAAGGGCATCTAGGAAGAATAACGCAGACGCTTAAAAGCGCACTAAAAGAATGAATATCCGACCACCAAAGAAAATGGATAGACAGATTACAAGCCACCAAAATCATGCATAAATTCAAATGCCCCACGTCAGTCAAGAGGCCTTTATTCCTAAATGATAAGGATACAATTAAGCCATGCACCACCTTGGAAGGCATAGTAAGGGAAAACTAAACCCGAAGGTAATCAGAGTCGCACAGCAGAAGCTGGTGGACCATATCACATATCTTCCAGTTGAGTAACAAGTGACCTATCGGCCAATACCTTAGATTTAGTCCTAGAGAGACAAAAAAAAACCGAATCCGTTTGGTAGATCGGTAAAGATACCAGTAAAAGCCTTTTTGATACTGAAACACAGCCATTAACATGGCCAAGACCTTTGATGGTATTATAATGAGAGTTACACTGCATGGAAACTAGAATGCTCCTTGAGACTTAAACATCTTGAACCAATGTTCAAGGATAATATAGTGGGGATTACGTGGGCGTAATCCATTTTTTAGGGGGGTAGGCGTGTTGCATTTTTGCTGTGTTGTTGCGCGTCGATGTGTGGTTTTGGTTGTTATGTTTGTGTGAACTGTGTATGAATTGGCTGGATGCATTGTGGTTATGAATGAATGACTTGTTCATCTGATTGTCTATGAGTACAATATATGAATTTATGAGTGTAGTATATGAATACTACTGGTACATTGGGATATTATTGAGAACTTGATCAAGCTACAGAAGTGGTGTGGCGCTTATAAGCATAAACGGTGAAATAGAACTATGAAATTGCGGGACATGATCCCTTGGTTAGTGAGAATGGATTCGGGATTCTATTCCCGTGAGTGATCAGAATATGAACATTAATTAACGAGACAAGACTTCGGGTCAAAGTCTCTTTAAGGAGGGTAGGTTGAAACACCCCTAACAATTAAAACACTGGAAATCATGAATATGTGTGGTATATTTGTGCAATAAACCGGTCACATTAATATAACCGTGGAATGACATATAACCTACGGTACTAAGATATAAACAAGTCAGATTGTAATATAAGCATTGGTGCTCAATGGTTTCGACATTAACCAATACATTGAGCAAAATAAATCATTCTATGTTAGGACATGGGTACACGAAACAGGTGCGAGGCATTGTGCAAGCTGATTTGTGTAGACACCAAAAATTCTCACCCTATAAAGAAAAATCCAAAAGATAAATAAAATAAGAGGGTTGTCGCCTTTCTTTACAAAACTTGTTCATGTGCATACCAAAATGAAACTGTCATTTTATGACAATCTTTTTAAATCAATTTTTAAAGCATTTGTTTTCAAACACATCCTTTTTCATTATTTTTGATTTATTTCATGTTAATCGGTTCTATTTTATTCGCTTATTTGCTTGCCTATTCGTTTTTATTTTGGGTCATGATATTTCGTTACTTTTTTTTATTTTATCTCATTTCATTTCATTAATCCTTTTACTTGTATTTTGTTTATTAGTACCTGTTTTATTTTGTCTTGATTGTTATTATTTTTTTTAGAATCACGTTCATCATTTTATGTACATTTTCACTATTATATTCTATACTCGCATGTTTCGTTTTGTCGTTAATCCGACTAAACCCCCTCTTTTACTGTTATTCGTACATATTTGATTCAATTCCATTTTTGGGATATTCGCCCGTATTTTATGTATTTGTTGTCATAGTATTTCATTATTTTATATTTCATTATCTACATTCTATTATTTCATGACTTCTGGGAAAAAACATTTCTGTAGATAAAACCATCTCGTTTTACTGTACATTTACATTCAGAACACTTGCGCTTTTAAAGAATTGTTGAGTTTGAGCTAGAACTCTATTATTATTTCTTACATTTTAAGATTGAGTTCTGTTATAGCTTGGTGGTTAGCATGTTAGTGAGCAAAGCCATGGAACCCAAGTTCAAAACTTGGTCTGGACGTGTTTTCTGCCCCTTTTAAATTTTCATTTGTACATTTCTAGTCCAATTGTTGGGCCTCGGCCCATTTGGTCAAGCCAGACTGGCCCTGTTCCATCTGTGCCTAAGAAGAACCCAAATAAACTAAAACCCTAACCCATTACTTTCAATCAGCCGCTCTATGAGAATTTCATCTTCTTCCTCAATTCTATCTTCTTCAGTCGAAAACAAAAACCTTCCCGACCTTAATCTTCATCCCGGTTTATTTTTCCGTCACCATCTTCTCTGGTTTCTCCTGCGATCTTCGATCCCCAGTGTATCTTCCTCAACATCGAGACCCAAAAAAACCCTCAAGTCTTCTGAACCCCTTCACTCACCACCATTCTCTCCTTCCTTCATTTGATTTCCCCAGCCGAAACAAAAACACCCATACTCTTCCCCTCATCCTCTTCAGTTTCCGACGATTTCACAACCCCACCGCCGACAAAGAGCGCATCTGTGTTGTGCCTTCTTCAACCTATTCAACCCGATAAATGCTCTGCCCTTCTTTCTGCTCCACACTCACAAACATACACACTCCGCCTTTCTTCTGTCTCTCTCTCCCGGTAACTTTGCACCCAACCTGGAGAACGAAGAAGATACATGCTCTACCCCTCATCATCGCTCCGATAATTTTGCAAACCGAACTGGCGAACAAGGAGCATATATACTCCGCCCCTACCATTCTCCGTCACAGCGGGGATTTTGCAAACCGAACTGGCGAACAACAAACGAGCATCGCTCTGCGCCTCTCTATTGTTCAAATGAACAACGTAATGTCTCTGATCCAGTCAGTCTGAATTTCTTTACGCTACTGCTTTGCTTCTTTTTTGTTTCTTCTTTTTCTTTTCGATTTGGTCCGCATCGGACATCTGATTTAGGATGAATTGATTTTCAACTAAACGTTTTGCAACCCCTCTCTGCGAATCCTGATTTCGTTTACAATAAGCGTGATGGTAGTGCGCTATGTCATGTCTCTTTATCCCTTGTTTTGTCCATCCGATTATGTTTACTAACCTAACCGAGTTTGATTCTTCTGTTAGTGTTTTCATTTGATCTGCAGGAAACCTTCTGTCCACATCCTCTTTCGGTATTTATCCGAAATCTGTTATAGTCTCTAATTTTCTTTGTTTAATGACATGAACTGATGTATTGTTCATAGTGTACGTTTTCCGTACGCCTTTGCTTCTTGATTCTCAAAAGAGCTTTCATGTTCCTATTTTCTGTTTGAAGCAACCGTATATGAGTACGATGGCCTCGACTGTTGTTGCCCATGCTCAAGAATGAACGATTGGAGTATTCTGGGTTTAATCAGTAGCAATTCATCTTATTCGTTTGTCGTTGGTGTTTGGATTAATGGTTGTTCGAAGAGGAAATTAACTTAAAAAATCTGTTGTTTGTACAACACTGTTATACCTTGTTTTCTTAGCTCACAACCGAAAAAAGAAGAAGATAAAAGAGCACAGTTGCTGCATTTTTTTTGTTTCGATAACACTAGGTTGCTGCATTTTTGTTTCGATGACGGTAGGTTCATTCGGACAGATTTAGGCGTTTTTTATCCAGTGATTCTTATGACCTGATTTAATATGAAATTTATGCTAAAAGAGAGATAAGGGTGGAATTGATTTGTATTTCATGCGCCCTTAGTCATAAGGTCTTCATTTATAGATAGTAGTCGGTATGTTTTTTTTTCTTCAACGCGTACTTGGCTTAATTAATCCATCTCTATCTGGTTAATGAATGAATTGGGCTCGTTTGATTAAGCTATTCTTGGTCCAACTTAAAACTCACTTTGGGCTTTGATCAAGCCTTACGGGCTAGGCCTTAGAAGCCCATAGGTTACCTGCTTGTTTTGAGAAATGATTCATCGGTTAGGCCTATAAATTTCTATGGGTCATTTTAGAAAAACCCTAGGACTATTCAAAGGTGTTACTCACATTAAGGTCGTAGTACCCGAGGGTCGTATACCTGTTTGTGGGGAACATCTCTCCTAGCAAAAAGAAAACTTTCCAAACCATCCATAATTTTCAGATAAATTCACAAGTCACATGCTGCTTTAACATCAATCAAATTCCAATTGGCCCATTTTAACCCAAATTCATTAGGCCCGCTTCTGCCCAATCTAATAAACCCATCTCAGCCTAATGTAAGGCCCAAATTGAATCCCAAATTCCAAGGCCCAATCTGAGGCCCTATTCAAAGCCCAATCGAGGCCCAAATCTGGTCCATCTTTCAGCCCATTCTGGCCCAACTTTCAAGGCCCACTTTCGGCCTAACTTTCAAGGCCCACTTTCGGCCCAATCTCTAAGGCCCACTTCCTAAGGCCCATTCTATCCTAACTTTCAAGGCCCAATTCAGCCCGCTTTCCAAAGCCCATTCCGGCCCATCTTTCAAGGCTCGCTTTTGGCCTAATCTCTAAGGCCCACTTTCGGCCCAATCTCCAAGGCCCACTTTCAGCCCAATTCGGCCCACTTTTAAGGCTCATTCCGACCCAACATTCCAAGGCCCAAACTTGACCCATCAGTTCAAAATTGGCACACAATCAATCCAAAAACCGATTCAATTCCATCTCAAATTCAATTAAAAAAACCCATTCAATTCAGCCCAAAATCAACCCGACTTGTAAATTCCAATTCGATTAAAACTTCATTCAATCATTCATTCATTTCATTCCCATTCATTCAAAATTTTGATTCAATTTCAATTAAATTCAATCCCAAATTCCACTTCAATTTCTAATCAAAATTCATTCAATTCCAATTCAACTTCAATTTCAACTTCATTCCAATTTCCCTCACATTTGAATGTCCCACAGACACGAGCGTCTCACAGACTTTTTATCCCAATGATTCGAATGTCTCACAGACCCGAGCATCTCACAGACCCGAGCGTCACACAGATCCGAGCATCTCACAGACTTCGACATCTCAAGGTTTCAAGCGTCTCATAGACCCGAGTGTCTCACAGACTTTGATATCTCAGTCTTTTTATCATCTGGATATTCTAAATGTCTCATAGACCCGAACGTCTCACTGACTAGCATCCCAGACATGAAACTTCTCGAAACTCTGAACCCTTTTAAATCTCAAACACTACAAATATCTTCAAGCTCCACAAACACCAAAACTTCCAATCCCAAAACCTGAACTACGTAAGGTCTGATCTCAACAGGGAGTTGAGTACGTAGGCAGCCCATCTAGGGTGCGACCCCATTCCAAACAAAAAAACATTTTCTCCCTCTAAGGTGTTCTTCATACCTCTCAAAACACTTAAACCTTCTTCGGCTCTCACCAACTTCAAACCATCAGACTCCTAGTCCACTCGTTTTCTCTCCTCCTGTCCTAGTCCTATCCCTTGGCTTTAACTGAATCTCTCTAATATGGTTTTAAAAGAAGGCAATCCTGACAATTGGAGACCGAGGTTTCCTCGGGCACCAATCCGAAGTCGTGGTCGTTGCCACTTCTAAGGGGTGTAACCCAGTGCGAACCCACACAGATTCTCTGGTATGATCAGATAAGTCCTATCCATAGGCAACAAATCATCAGAGTCAATTCACGGTTCTTAGACCCTCCTTCCTTTTCCTTCCTAGTTCCTTAGGTCAAACTAGGTGGCGACTCTAGTCAACTCCGCCTTATAGAGGCATAAGTCCGCGTGGGGCCCATTGAGAGCGGGTGTAGTGCACACTTGCACTCCCCTTTATGCTTTCTGGGAAAGACGGACGATTTAGTAGGTATTTGAGGGATGCCATGAATAACGGGTTTTCACCCTCCACAGAATAGCAAATTCCTAGGATCTAGACTTCTTAGTTAGACCATGTTAGATAGACCCCCCCTCATACCGAAAAATCACCCTCCACAGAATGGCGACTCTGCTGGGGAAAACTTGAGTAAGTTTTTCTCAAACTCAAGGAAGACTGAACTCCATTCAAAATTGTCGGGATTTCCTCACTTCTTTCAAAACCTTCAAGAGATTCATTTCGAAAGCCTTTAGGATTACTCTACTCCACACTTAGAGTGTGATTGGTGAGGATAGTTAGGATGAGAGTGTGTAGCTTATACTTGACTTTGTTTGCCATCTGCGCTTTGCTTGCTACATGATTGCGTGATTATGCTAGACTAACTTGCAGGAACTTCAGGTAGGTGGGCCCATTAGGGGCCTAACTTCTTCCCTCTCTTTGCCTGCGCATTTATTTACCGCTTTTGGTTGTGATAATGAACTGTTAGGAATAGTCCTGAGGTGGGTGCATAGGGTAGCTTAGGACATGCATTCCTCTGTGTCACCCTTGATATTTGCGGTCGGGATAAATATTGGTCCACAATTGATTCCCCATGAGCAGATGCCCTTCGTAGTAAGGACTATGCACACGAGGCGGTATGATCGTAGTATCTACGCCTTGAAAACTCATGATCCTTCAACACTTACCTTTTCGAGTCAAAGCCAGCATATAGTGAACTTTGAGCCTTCAGTGTCCAGCTGCCTAGTCCCGTGTCTAGGATGGGTTTATGGGTAGTCACCCCCTTGTATGCCGCCTGTCTGACCACCCTTTGCATTACCCTGAAGATTGCATGGGCTCAGTTCTCCAAGTGTCCTCTGCACCACGGGTGTCTCTAAAGCCTGATGTCACGCTACACGTCCATAGAGGATCCCGTATTTACCGGATACCCATACATGGCACAACGTAGTCAGTGAATAATTTAGACTTTAGACACACCTGACCGTGCTGACGACGGGAGACCTGACCCCATGCAGTACTTCCCTAAGTTTTCCGAAAAGTGAGCATGTTGTGATAATCACCGGCCGTGGCTCATGTGACTGTATCACTTCGGGTATCCTGACCTTTCGAACTTAAGCACTCCGGTCTTTCTCGATGACGTGCCCCACAGGCGTAACAGAGATAAATCCCGAGAGATGAACAGTGAAGGGACGATGGTTCCCCCGGTGTTATAGAAGCATTGATCGACCTGGAAGGTGATTATCCCAATCATTCACACTTAGCTCCACATAAAATCAGCCACGATTTTTTATTTTGCACTTACATATATGTGTGACCACGTTTTAAAAATTAGAAAAAAAAAAATGAATCATGTCAAACACTCTAATGAAATATCTTCAAAGTCGTTCATCTCTAATGATTTCAAAATTGTTATTTCCAAAACAGTTTTCAAAATCGGTTTCAATCGAAGTTTTCCAAAAATAAACTTTATCAAGCGGTTTACAAAGAACAAATTTCAAAAATCTACCGTTTATAAATGATTTTCAAACAATACTTCTCATAAATTTCATTTCAAAAACAGATTTCAAAAACGTGCTTTTACAAACAATTTTTAAACAACATTTTTCACGGATATTATCTCAAACTTGTTTTTCAAAACAATTTTCAAAGTTGATTTTCATAAACGTATTTCAAAATAAATGATTAAGTCCCCATGTTGCGACCCGCTATTTTTGAAGTTCAACCCACCTTCAAGAGCAGCGGTCATTACGTGGAGCGTACTAGTCATTCGTGTTTTCACATAAGTGGTGGATTTTCACAAAGAACTTGTGCTCGATCATTCACCTTTCCTTTCTCAAAAAACGCCCCTTAGTTCCCTCGTCGGAGCAGATGGAGCGCATGAAGATCAACAACTGCTGTCTGAACCGAAAATCAGAGGTGCACCAACCCGAGTCAAGCGACATGAAGACCAGCAACGTTTGTTCGAGTTCAAAATTTTTGAGAGTCAGAAGAACACCAACCGGTTTTGTTTGATCACAATACCACTTCGCTGCAAGAGCCAGAAGACGAGTGAGTAGCCGGTAAAGATCCCGAAGACGAACGAGTGGCCAATCAGAAGCCTAAACATGAATGAGCTGCCAGTCAGAAGCTCAAAGATGAAGCAGAAGAATTCGGGAGAAGTTTTTAAGCTCAAACTCCCCCATTTAATGACTTTCAGAATTGATGTATAGGTTTTCCAGCATTCTTTTCTCTCTTGTCAATTTCTGAATAGACTTTGTGTATAGGTTGTACATTCCCTTTGAATTTATTTAGATCAATGTGTATAGGGTTCCCCCAGTCCCTACCTTATTTGCGAATGACTGAGCATCAAAATTCATACTGAGGAAATCCACCACTTCGAAAACACGTGTTTTCAAAATGGTTTTTCTAAAACCTAGTTTTCTTGATGAAAAGAAACAAGACAAGATGACACTTTGCAAGTGCTCATGTCCATAACATTCAGGCAGCATTTCACAAAAGAATTTTCAAAACGAATGAAAGTCGTTTTTGCCCCAACAATCATTCGCACGCATCACACAACCACATTTTTTAATGGAGCATACTGACATTATCTTTTTCTTTCATTCTAATCCTTGTGCGTGCAGGTGTTTGTGACAGTCAGTAACTGAAGAAAGAAGACCAACCCACTTAAAGCAACGACACAAAGATGGAGCAAGCACCCCGAAGCAATCAAGTAGTCAAAAGTCGGTTTGTTCACGAGGGATTGACCCATGACCTTAGTGCTGACTTGGAGAAAAACTTGAGGACAGGAGAATGTGCCCAAAGAAAAATAACAGAGGCTATTCAGAGTCGGATAGCAGTTGCAAGGAGTCTCCAACTTACTCTGCATACGATGCTTATAAGTTTCAAGCGATGGACCCGCACACTCTCTCTGTCCAAACCCGAGCAATGCCAAGCACGCCTCCTTCGTCTGTATGCAGTTCAGCTCTGAGAACCCCAGTAGCCTCTCTGGGAAGACTGCAGTCACAAATCATCCATAATGGAGGAAATCCCCAACCCTCATCCTCACTCATTGTAAGTCCCGACCTAAGCACCTCCTCACCCACACAAGAACAAGTTCCTTCACAGCAAACGCACCCCCAGTCATCAAAGCCTGGCCAATATCCTTACCCACGAGCAACAATCCCATTTTCCCATTCCTTTGATGATAGCCACCCTCAGATAGCCTCTACCTTCATCCAAAAATTTGATCCCAAGGCGATCTCAATGATAGAACTAAGGCAAGAGCTGAGGATGGAATTACAAGAGTGGAAACTAACCCAACGTTTTAAACCAGTGGGCTGGGAACCGATTAATCCGTATGCTGAAGCTCGTTTACCCAAAGGCTTGAGTCTGCCCGAAATGGAGAAGTATGAAGGAATTGGTAACCCAAGGCATCACGTTGACAAATATGATAAGCTCATGGATCTGCATGGTTTATCTGATGAGCTGAAGGCTGCATGCTTTAGATTCTACTTACAGGGACCTGCTTACTCTTGGATTATGGGCCTGGATCTAAACGGAAAGTCAAGCCAAGATTTGTACTTCGAATTTCTCACCCAATACGGTGGTAACTTTCATCATGAAGTTACACGCAGAGAATTAGAAATCACCCGCCAAACCCCTGGTGAAACTGTGAGGGAATTTGTAGAACGATGGAGGGTGAAGGCTGGGCAAATGAATAATCGACCCACTGAGGAGGAACAAGTACAAATGGTTATTTCCGGCCTGAGAGAAGAGTACCAATGTCAGCTCAAATACCTAGGCATTTGTGAGTTCAAACGATTGATGGCGGCCGTAATTGCTTTGGAGGACACTGAAATCAAATTGATTGAGCAACAAGAAATAATGGAAAAGAAGGATAGTCCACTTGGACAAAGCTCACAAGGACAACTTTCAAATTTGGGAATGTCACTCAGCAAAGCATTGAAAATACTAGTTGAGGGGGGTCATCTAGCACTTTTCAACACAAGATCACGAATTAAGAAGCTTGGGCCTCACCTGCATGAGTATTGTGACTATCACAGAATCTGGGGGCACGCCACCGACGAGTGCACCACATTAAAGGATGCAATTCAAGAGTTGATAGACAGGGGAAACGTCTCCGCACTAGGAATGCAACATATGTTCTAGGCCAAGGAAGATACTTCTGTTCTTTTTCCTGAAAAGTCACCAAGTTGAACATCATGATTTTCTTAGCTAACAGTCGTAGTTGTAGAAAGTCTTTGCTTTTGTTCACATTTACTGTAATTGCTTGAAAAGAATTGTCTCCTCTTCATCAAAAAAGAGAAGTTATGAAAAAGATAAGGATGTCATACTCTCTATCGTATTACGGGGCCACCATGCAGAAGTTGTCACTCCTTAAAAGTCCAAAACCCAGAAGCCAACCACCTGTCGAACATCATAGCTTGTCTCACATCGGACTCGAAAGCCAAGACCATCCATAGAGCCAACAATGACGGGACAAGTTTCATAAGACCATCAACTGTGACCGACTCAAGCGAGACTAGTCATCATCTTATTGTTCATGCACTGCAGTCGAAGTTGAAAACCAACCATTCCCATCATCATTTTCATCATTTCATGCATCCTATACATAGCAACTTCATATTACTACAATAAATGGCATTGTAGATAGTTGCATTTGCATACCTCCTTATCGAAACGACATCTTTGGAAAAAATCATAAGAGATTGATTGAATAGAGTGCGTGAACCACTATACTCTCGACCCGTCAATGAACACAAGGGTCTAATCAAAATCAGCACCACGAACCAAGTGAGTAGGATGCGAAGAGCGGTATTTTCCCTAGAATTTCAAATGAAGGTACTGGACAATCCACTGAGTGACGTGGGAAGATAGAGAGAGCCAATGGAGGTAAAACCATGAGCGACATGTGCACTCCTTCAGCACATGGAGAGGCACAAATCGTAGTGAGAGAAATGTCGATAAACATGATACGAACTGTGATTCATGCAAAGATCCGAGAATAGTAAGAAAACAATTATTGACTAATGAGAATGACGAGGCACTTAGGAACAAAAATCTCCACAAAACCAAAAAGCTTGACTGCCCTGTACATAATCCTTTAGTGGGCCCCGCTGAGCCTTTCATGAAAAAAAAACTTTTTCTTCAAAAACTCCACAACATGCCAACGCACGTACATATACTTGCTTTCCCTCGTAATAGAGGATCTCAAAAGAGCCGGAGCCATGGTCTCTCCCCCACCATCTTTCACAAGAACTACAAACAAAAATGTCCAAAGAAATCAGTGAGTCAATGCAACTCCAAAGCCAAACACCAAAAAAGAACACCGAAAATGTTCAAGAAGATCGATGAGTCAATGCAACTCCAAAGCCAAGCAGAGAACGCTTGAGAAAGTTGATGAGCCAAATGCAGTTTCAAAAAAACAAAATGAGAAGAAAGTTCAAATTGAGCACCAGAAGAGGCAAGAAGGAGAAATCCAAATCAGAAGGACCAATGATGTCCCATAGAAATCAATAAAGGTTATCAAAACCCGTCCAATCATTCCACCCATGGCAAAGGCGAAACACGTCCTCTATTGCACAAAAACTCCACAATTCCCAAATAAATCCTCCAGTCCCATGTAACATACATCATACCCCTCAGCCCCGTTATAACCTAATAAAAGACCTCTGACTCGTTAGTTGATGAGCGTTGACCGAAATATCGGATCTGAAACATGAATCATAAGTTTCGTACTTGTTATCAACATGTCCCGTCATACCAAAGGGACCGTTAGCGAATGAGTGTGACCTAATCTCACAAGGTCTCTAGAGTGCGAGTGACTCTTCAACTGAACCACCAAATCATAATCAGCCTACCCCATTGCAGGTGAGGAATTTGTGAGGAACGGAAAGTCCATAACCTCGAAAAGGAATTCTAAGGAAAATACTGCTCTGAGCATCAAGAGTGTCATCATGACATTTGCACACACGGTCATACTCATGAAAGATTGACCCGTATCCCTCCATGAGAGGAAAGTGATTCACGCATTCGAGTTCAATAATCACTCAAGATCGAACCGGAGATGTCTTATATTCGTAAACCTTGTATTAACAGAGATATGACCGTACCCTCTCTCCCAAAACTGCATATGCATTTGGCCTCATGTTTTGCACCCAGTGTTTGCATGCATCATAGGCACTTCATCATTAACATCTGACTGGTAAGACTATGCATAGTCTCGCTGAAAGTCAACCTCAGTTGTAGTCGTTGAAGCATAACTTCCAATCAAAAGAAGTCAAAACTGGAGCCATCCACTGTCATACGCGAGTCTCATCAACACCACTCCCAAAGCCAAGCTGGAGCCATGCGGGAGCCATCCTCAAAACACTAAGACTATCCCTAGGGCTACACAGGAGCCGATTCATCATCAAAGCCTCGCCCACAGAGGATCGAACTACGTATGGTCTGATCTCAATATGGAATTGAGTACGTAGGCAGCCCATCCAGGGTGCGACCACCTCAAAGGAAAAAAACTCCCCCTTCTTCCCCTCGGAGTCACATTGAAGCTATTCCGGAGCCACACCGAAGCCATTCATCACCACAAAAAACATCAACCACATCAAAATCCACTAATCACATCAACCCACCATTCGACTCAAAATCCAATCCAAATCGAATCCCACCATTCGACTCAAAATCCAATCAAATCGAATCCCACCATTCGACTCAAAATCCAATCAAAATCGAAACCCACCAACCATCCCGAAAATCTTCACTCAAATCGAAACCCACCAACCATCCCGATAATCTTCACTCAAATCGAAACCCACCAACCATCCCGATAATCTTCACTCAAATCGAAACCCACCGACCATCCTAGAGCCGTTACTCACAATGGGGTCACGAATTATGACGGAGCCCCCGGAGCCATGATCAGAACTACACCGAAGACATCCAACCATGTTTGGCAATTCAGTATGATAACAAGTTCACCCACAGCAAATCCATCAGATGGAGCCAACCGATCAGTCACCTCGAACTTCAACAACCGCATCAAGACCGTCGACAATTCTCAAGTTCACTGTCATATCAAAACCCACCAACCACCTCGAGACCACTGGTTACACCGGAGCCATCAGGGCATACCGGAGCCATCAGCGCATACTGGAGCCATCTGTGCATACCGGAGCCATCCGCGCATACCGGAGCTATCAGCGCATACCGGAGCCATCTGCGCATACCGGAGCCATCCGTGCATACCGGAGCCATCAGCGCATACCGGAGCCATCAACGCATGCTAGAGCCATCTCAGATCTTTGAAGCCATGTCGGAGCCATCCCGAAGCTTTGAAGCAACTCTTGAGCCATCAGCTCGACAAAAGTCTTCGTCCACGAACAGGGAGTCTCGATTTAACTAGTGCATTTGTCTTAAGCACCTCACATTGCATATCATTTGCATATACCCACGAAGTTCGTTCACAATCTAATGCATGCTCGCAACCCACTAGGCAGCTATTACGCTACTAGTGCAGTCCTGTCTTTTCCTCCACTAGGCAGCTATCACGCTACTAGTGCGAAATTGTTCATTTCATAACCCGCTAGGCAGCTATTACGCTACTAGTGCGGTCCCACTTTTCCTCCACTAGGCAGCTATTACGCTACTAGTGCGAGATCGTTTCACATCCGCCTGCTAGGCAGCTATTACGCTACTAGTGCGGTCCCACTTTTCTTTCCTCCACTAGGCAGCTAGTACGCTACTAGTTCAAGTTCGTCCAATTCATAACCCGCTAGGCAGCTATTACGCTACTAGTGCGGTCTCGCCTTTTTTCCTCCACTAGGTAGCTATTACGCTACTAGTGCGAGTTCGTTCATTTCATAACCCGCTAGGCAGCTATTACGCTACTAGTGCGGTCCCGCTTTTCTTTCCTCCACTAGGCAGCTATTACGCTACTAGTGCGAGTTCGTTCATTTCGTAACCCGCTAGGCAGCTATTACGCTACTAGTGCGGTCCCGCTTTTCTTTCCTCCACTAGGCAGCTATTACGCTACTAGTGCGAGTTCGTTCATTTCGTAACCCGCTAGGCAGCTATTACGCTACTAGTGCGGTCCCGCTTTTCTTTCCTCCACTAGGCAGCTAGTACGCTACTAGTGCAAGTTCGTCCAATTCATAACCCGCTAGGCAGCTATTACGCTACTAGTGCGGTCTCGCCTTTTTTCCTCCACTAGGTAGCTATTACGCTACTAGTGCGAGTTCGTTCATTTCATAACCGCTAGGCAGCTATTACTACTAGTGCGGTCCCGCTTTTCTTTCCTCCACTAGGCAGCTATTACGCTACTATTGCGAGTTCGTTCATTTCAACCCGCTAGGCAGCTATTACGCTACTAGTGCGGTCCCGCTTTTCTTTCCTCCACTAGGCAGCTATTACGCTACTAGTGCAAGTTCGTCCAATTCATAACCCGCTAGGCAGCTATTACGCTACTAGTGCGGTCTCGCCTTTTTTCCTCCACTAGGTAGCTATTACACTACTAGTGCGAGTTCGTTCATTTCATAACCCGCTAGGCAGCTATTACGCTACTAGTGCGGTCCCACTTTTCTTTCCTCCACTAGGCAGCTATTACGCTACTAGTGCGAGTTCGTTCATTTCGTAACCTGCTAGGCAGCTATTACGCTACTAGTGCGGTCCCGCTTTTCTTTCCTCCACTAGGCAACTATTACGCTACTAGTGCGAGTTCGTTCATTTCATAACCCGCTAGGCAGCTATTACGCTACTAGTGCGGTCCCTTCTTTCCTCCACTAGGCAGCTATTACGCTACTAGTGCGAAATCGTCCAATTCATAACCTGCTAGGCAACTATTACGCTACTAGTACGGTCCCACCACTTTTCCTCCACTAGGCAGCTATTACGTTACTAGTGCGAGATCGTTTCATATCCGCCTGCTAGGCAGCTATTACGCTACTAGTACGGTACACAACCAAAGTATTATAGGCTCATCATAAGTCCTATAGCTAGATGTCAAGAGGTCTAGTTGAGGCTCTCCTAAGTCCTCGTACTTTCAATTGCATTCTAGGCTCGTCATAAGTCCTAGGACTGGATGTCAAGAGGTCCAGTTGAGGCTCTCCTAAGTCCTCGTGCACCCCGAAACAATCTATTATTAGCATTCTATGCTCGTCATAAGCCCTCATGCACCAAACCCAACAGTTGTTCATGTTCAAAATTTGTTTAACAAATCCAACCATTGTGTTCAGGGCTTGTCCCCTCACCCATCAAAACCTTTGTATTCTGGACTAATTGTAAATATTTTTGCATTCAATCTTTACGTCATATGCTGGTCATGCACCTCCTATCCTTTCGCAATCGTAGTTGCATCTCATAAACCGCGGTGAGAATTTTTGGCGCCCTTTCAACCTTGATTCAATTCTGCAAGTCTTCCCTTGCAGAATTGAATCAAGGGGAGCCATCTGTAGACACCAAAAATTCTCACCCTATAAAGAAAAATCCAAAAGATAAATAAAATAAGAGGGTTGTCGCCTTTCTTTACAAAACTTGTTCATGTGCATACCAAAATGAATCTGTCATTTTATGACAATCTTTTTAAATCAATTTTTAAAGCATTTGTTTTCAAACACATCCTTTTTCATTATTTTTGATTTATTTCATGTTAATCGGTTCTATTTTATTCGCTTATTTGCTTGCCTATTCGTTTTTTTTTGGGTCATGATATTTCGTTACTTTTTTTTTTTTATCTCATTTCATTTCATTAATCCTTTTACTTGTATTTTGTTTATTAGTACCTGTTTTATTTTGTCTTGATTGTTATTATTTTTTTTAGAATCACGTTCATCATTTTATGTACATTTTCACTATTATATTCAATACTCGCATGTTTCGTTTTGTCGTTAATCCGACTAAACCCCCTCTTTTACTGTTATTCGTACATATTTGATTCAATTCCATTTTTGGGATATTCGCCCGTATTTTATGTATTTGTTGTCATAGTATTTCATTATTTTATATTTCATTATCTACATTCTATTATCTCATGACTTCTGGGAAGAAAACATTTCTGTAGATAAAACCATCTCGTTTTACTGTACATTTACATTCAGAACACTTGCGCTTTTAAAGAATTGTTGAGTTTGAGCTAGAACTCTATTATTATTTCTTACATTTTAAGATTGAGTTCTGTTATAGCTTGGTGGTTAGCATGTTAGTGAGCAAAGCCATGGAACCCAAGTTCAAAACTTGGTCTGGACGTGTTTTCTGCCCCTTTTAAATTTTCGTTTGTACATTTCTAGTCCAATTGTTGGGCCTCGGCCCATTTGGTCAAGCCAGACTGGCCCTGTTCCATCTGTGCCTAAGAAGAACCCAAATAAACTAAAACCCTAACCCATTACTTTCAATCAGCCGCTGCCAAGCCATATCTGCGACTCTATCCTTTTCTATAAAAAGAAAGCAACAGTAATGACCTAAAAACGGTAGCCGCTCTAGGAGAATTTCATCTTCTTCCTCAATTCTATCTTCTTCAGTCGAAAACAAAAAACCTTCCCGACCTTAATCTTCATCCCGGTTTATTTTTCCGTCACCATCTTCTGGTTTCTCCTGCGATCTTCGATCCCCAGTGTATCTTCCTCAACATCGAGACCCAAAAAAACCCTCAAGTCTTCTGAACCCCTTCACTCACCACCATTCTCTCCTTCCTTATTTGATTTCCCCAGCCGAAACAAAAACACCCATACTCTTCCTCATCCTCTTCAGTTTCCGATTTCACAACCCCACCGCCGACAAAGAGCGCATCTGTGTTGTGCCTTCTTCAACCTATTCAACCCGATAAATGCTCTGCCCTTCTTTCTGCTCCACACTCACAAACATACACACTCCGCCTTTCTTCTGTCTCTCTCTCCCGGTAACTTTGCACCCAACCTGGAGAAGAAAAGATACATGCTCTACCCCTCATCATCGCTCCGATAATTTTGCAAACCGAACTGGCGAACAAGGAGCATATATACTCCGCCCCTACCATTCTCCGTCACAGCGGGGATTTTGCAAACCGAACTGGCGAACAACAAACGAGCATCGCTCTGCGCCTCTCTATTGTTCAAATGAACAACGTAATGTCTCTGATCCAGTCAGTCTGAATTTCTTTACGCTACTGCTTTGCTTCTTTTTTGTTTCTTCTTTTTCTTTTCGATTTGGTCCGCATCGGACATCTGATTTAGGATGAATTGATTTTCAACTAAACGTTTTGCAACCCCTCTCTGCGAATCCTGATTTCGTTTACAATAAGCGTGATGGTAGTGCGCTATGTCATGTCTCTTTATCCCTTGTTTTGTCCATCCGATTATGTTTACTAACCTAACCGAGTTTGATTATTCTGTTAGTGTTTTCATTTGATCTGCAGGAAACCTTCTGTCCACATCCTCTTTCGGTATTTATCCGAAATCTGTTATAGTCTCTAATTTTCTTTGTTTAATGACATGAACTGATGTATTGTTCATAGTGTACGTTTTCCGTACGCCTTTGCTTCTTGATTCTCAAAAGAGCTTTCATGTTCCTATTTTCTGTTTGAAGCAACCGTATATGAGTACGATGGCCTCGACTGTTGTTGCCCATGCTCAAGAATGAACGATTGGAGTATTCTGGGTTTAATCAGTAGCAATTCATCTTATTCGTTTGTCGTTGGTGTTTGGATTAATGGTTGTTCGAAGAGGAAATTAACTAAAAAAATCTGTTGTTTGTACAACACTGTTATACCTTGTTTTCTTAGCTCACAACCGAAAAAAGAAGAAGATAAAAGAGCACAGTTGCTGCATTTTTTTTTGTTTCGATAACACTAGGTTGCTGCATTTTTGTTTCGATGACGGTAGGTTCATTCGGACAGATTTAGGCGTTTTTTCCAGTGATTCTTATGACCTGATTTAATGTGAAATTTATGCTAAAAGAGAGATAAGGGTGGAATTGATTTGTATTTCATGCGCCCTTAGTCATAAGGTCTTCATTTATAGATAGTAGTCGGTATGTTTTATTTCTTCAACGCGTACTTGGCTTAATTAATCCATCTCTATCTGGTTAATGAATGAATTGGGCTCGTTTGATTAAGCTATTCTTGGTCCAACTTAAAACTCACTTTGGGCTTTGATCAAGCCTTACGGGCTAGGCCTTAGAAGCCCATAGGTTACCTGCTTGTTTTGAGAAATGATTCATCGGTTAGGCCTATAAATTTCTATGGGTCATTTTAGAAAAACCCTAGGACTATTCAAAGGTGTTACTCACATTAAGGTCGTAGTACCCGAGGGTCGTAATACTTGTTTGTGGGGAACATCTCTCCTAGCAAAAAGAAAACTTTCCAAACCATCCATAATTTTCAGATAAAACTCACAAGTCACATGTTGCTTTAACATCAATCAAATTCCAATTGGCCCATTTTAACCCAAATTCATTAGGCCCGCTTCTGCCCAATCTAATAAACCCATCTCAGCCTAATGTAAGGCCCAAATTGAATCCCAAATTCCAAGGCCCAATCCGAGGCCCTATTCAAAGCCCAATCGAGGCCCAAATCTGGTCCATCTTTCAGCCCATTCAGGCCCAACTTTCAAGGCCCACTTTCGGCCTAACTTTCAAGGCCACTTTCGGCCCAATCCTAAGGCCCACTTTCGGCCCAATTCGGCCCACTTCCTAAGGCCCATTCTATCCTAACTTTCAAGGCCCAATTCAGCCCGCTTTCCAAAGCCCATTCCGGCCCATCTTTCAAGGCTCGCTTTTGGCCTAATCTCTAAGGCCCACTTTCGGCACAATCTCCAAGGCCCACTTTCAGCCCAATTCGGCCCACTTTTAAGGCTCATTCCGACCCAACATTCCAAGGCCCAAACTTGACCCATCAGTTCAAAATTGGCACACAATCAATCCAAAAACCGATTCAATTCCATCTCAAATTCAATTAAAAAACCCATTCAATTCAGCCCAAAATCAACCTGACTTGTAAATTCCAATTCGATCAAAACTTCATTCAATCATTCATTCATTTCATTCCCAATTCATTCAAAATTTTGATTCAATTTCAATTAAATTCAATCCCAAATTCCACTTCAATTTCAAATCAAAATTCATTCAATTCCAATTCAACTTCAATTTCAACTTCATTCTAATTTCCCTCACATTTGAATGTCCCACAGACATGAGCGTCTCACAGACTTTGTTATCCCAATGATTCGAATGTCTCACAGACCCGAGCATCTCATAGACCCGAGCGTCACACAGATCCGAGCATCTCACAGACTTCGACATCTCAAGGTTTCAAGCGTCTCATAGACCCGAGTGTCTCACAGACTTCGATATCTCAGTCTTTTTATCATCTGGATATTCTAAATGTCTCATAGACCCGAACGTCTCACTGACTAGCATCCCAGACATGAAACTTCTCGAAACTCTGAACCCTTTTAAATCTCAAACACTACAAATATCTTCAAGCTCCACAAACACCAAAACTTCCAATCCCAAAACCTGAACTACGTAAGGTCTGATCTCAACAGGGAGTTGAGTACGTAGGCAGCCCATCTAGGGTGCGACCCCATTCCAAACAAAAAATCCTTTTCTCCCTCTAAGGTGTTCTTCATACCTCTCAAAACACTTAAACCTTCTGGCTCTCACCAACTTCAAACCATCAGACTCCTAGTCTTTCATTCTATACTCATCCGAATTCATCAATTCTTCTTCTTGGCGCTAGCTTGGCAGAAAAGCTCGTCTCATCCACTCGTTTTCTCTCCTCCTGTCCTAGTCCTATCCCTTGGCTTTAACTGAATCTCTCTAATATGGTTTTGAAAGAAGGCAATCCTGACAATTGGAGACCGAGGTTTCCTCGGGCACCAATCCGAAGTCGTGGTCGTTGCCACTTCTAAGGGGTGTAACCCAGTGCGAACCCACACAGATTCTCTGGTATGATCAGATAAGTCCTATCCATAGGCAACAAATCATCAGAGTCAATTAACGGTTCTTAGACCCTCCTTCCTTTTCCTTCCTAGTTCCTTAGGTCAAACTAGGTGGCGACTCTAGTCAACTCCGCCTTATAGAGGCATAAGTCCGCGTGGGGCCCATTGAGAGCGGGTGTAGTGCACACTTGCACTCCCCTTTATGCTTTCTGGGAAAGACGGACGATTTAGTAGGTATTTGAGGGATGCCATGAATAACGGGTTTTCACCCTCCACAGAATAGCAAATTCCTAGGATCTAGACTTCTTAGTTAGACCATGTTAGATAGACCCCCCCATACCGAAAAATCACCCTCCACAGAATGGCGACTCTGCTGGGGAAAACTTGAGTAAGTTTTTCTCAAACTCAAGGAAGACTGAACTCCATTCAAAATTGTCGGGATTTCCTCACTTCTTTCAAAACCTTCAAGAGATTCATTTCGAAAGCCTTTAGGATTACTCTACTCCACACTTAGAGTGTGATTGGTGAGGATAGTTAGGATGAGAGTGTGTAGCTTATACTTGACTTTGTTTGCCATCTGCGCTTTGCTTGCTACATGATTGTGATTATGCTAGACTAACTTGCAGGAACTTCAGGTAGGTGGGCCCATTAGGGGCCTAACTTCTTCCCTCTCTTGCCTGCGCATTTATTTACCGCTTTTGGTTGTGATATGAACTGTTAGGAATAGTCCTGAGGTGGGTGCATAGGGTAGCTTAGGACATGCATTCCTCTGTGTCACCCTTGATATTTGCGGTCGGGATAAATATTGGTCCACAATTGATTCCCCATGAGCAGATGCCCTTCGTAGTAAGGACTATGCACACGAGGCGGTATGATCGTAGTCTACGCCTTGAAAACTCATGATCCTTCAACACTTACCTTTTCGAGTCAAAGCCAGCATATAGTGAACTTTGAGCCTTCAGTGTCCAGCTGCCTAGTCCCGTGTCTAGGATGGGTTTATGGGTAGTCACCCCCTTGTATGCCGCCTGTCTGACCACCCTTTGCATTACCCTGAAGATTGCATGGGCTCTGTTCTCCAGGTGTTCTCTGCACCACGGGTGTCTCTAAAGCCTGATGTCACGCTACACGTCCATAGAGGATCCCGTATTTACCGGATACCCATACATGGCACAACGTAGTCAGTGAATAATTTAGACTTTAGACACACCTGACCGTGCTGACGACGGGAGACCTGACCCCATGCAGTACTTCCCTAAGTTTTCCGAAAAGTGAGCATGTTGTGATAATCACCGGCCGTGGCTCATGTGACTGTATCACTTCGGGTATCCTGACCTTTCGAACTTAAGCACTCCGGTCTTTCTCGATGACGTGCCCCACAGGGCGTAACAGAGATAAATCCCGAGAGATGAACAGTGAAGGGACGATGGTTCCCCCGGTGTTATAGAAGCATTGATCGACCTGGAAGGTGATTATCCCAATCATTCACACTTAGCTCCACATAAAATCAGCCACGATTTTTTATTTTGCACTTACATATATGTGTGACCACGTTTTAAAAATTAGAAAAAATAAAAAATGAATCATGTCAAACACTCTAATGAAATATCTTCAAAGTCGTTCATCTCTAATGATTTCAAAATTGTTATTTCCAAAACAGTTTTCAAAATCGGTTTCAATCGAAGTTTTCCAAAAATAAACTTTATCAAGCGGTTTACAAAGAACAAATTTCAAAAATCTACCGTTTATAAATGATTTTCAAACAATACTTCTCATAAATTTCATTTCAAAAACAGATTTCAAAAACGTGCTTTTTACAAACAATTTTTAAACAACATTTTTCACGGATATTATCTCAAACTTGTTTTTCAAAACAATTTTCAAAGTTGATTTTCATAAACGTATTTCAAAATAAATGATTAAGTCCCCATGTTGCGACCCGCTATTTTTGAAGTTCAACCCACCTTCAAGAGCAGCGGTCATTACCGTGGAGCGTACTAGTCATTCGTGTTTTCACATAAGTGGTGGATTTTCACAAAGAACTTGTGCTCGATCATTCACCTTTCCTTTCTCAAAAAACGCCCCTTAGTTCCCTCGTCGGAGCAGATGGAGCGCATGAAGATCAACAACTGCTGTCTGAACCGAAAATCAGAGGTGCACCAACCCGAGTTAAGCGACATGAAGACCAGCAACGTTTGTTCGAGTTCAAAATTTTTGAGAGTCAGAAGAACACCAACCGGTTTTGTTTGATCACAATACCACTTCGCTGCAAGAGCCAGAAGACGAGTGAGTAGCCGGTAAAGATCCCGAAGACGAACGAGTGGCCAATCAGAAGCCTAAACATGAATGAGCTGCCAGTCAGAAGCTCAAAGATGAAGCAGAAGAATTCGGGAGAAGTTTTTAAGCTCAAACTCCCCCATTTAATGACTTTCAGAATTGATGTATAGGTTTTCCTAGCATTCTTTTCTCTCTTGTCAATTTCTGAATAGACTTTGTGTATAGGTTGTACATTCCCTTTGAATTTATTTAGATCAATGTGTATAGGGTTCCCCCAGTCCCTACCTTATTTGCGAATGACTGAGCATCAAAATTCATACTGAGGAAATCCACCACTTCGAAAACACGTGTTTTCAAAATGGTTTTTCTAAAACCTAGTTTTCTTGATGAAAAGAAGAAACAAGACAAGATGACACTTTGCAAGTGCTCATGTCCATAACATTCAGGCAGCATTTCACAAAAGAATTTTCAAAACGAACGAAAGTCGTTTTTGCCCCAACAATCATTCGCACGCATCACACAACCACATTTTTTAATGGAGCATACTGACATTATCTTTTTTCTTTCATTCTAATCCTTGTGCGTGCAGGTGTTTGTGACAGTCAGTAACTGAAAGAAAGAAGACCAACCCACTTAAAGCAACGACACAAAGATGGAGCAAGCACCCCGAAGCAATCAAGTAGTCAAAAGTCGGTTTGTTCACGAGGGATTGACCCATGACCTTAGTGCTGACTTGGAGAAAAACTTGAGGACAGGAGAATGTGCCCAAAGAAAAATAACAGAGGCTTATTCAGAGTCGGATAGCAGTTGCAAGGAGTCTCCAACTTACTCTGCATACGATGCTTATAAGTTTCAAGCGATGGACCCGCACACTCTCTCTGTCCAAACCCGAGCAATGCCAAGCACGCCTCCTTCGTCTGTATGCAGTTCAGCTCTGAGAACCCCAGTAGCCTCTCTGGGAAGACTGCAGTCACAAATCATCCATAATGGAGGAAATCCCCAACCCTCATCCTCACTCATTGTAAGTCCCGACCTAAGCACCTCCTCACCACACAAGAACAAGTTCCTTCACAGCAAACGCACCCCCAGTCATCAAAGCCTGGCCAATATCCTTACCCACGAGCAACAATCCCATTTTCCCATTCCTTTGATGATAGCCACCCTCAGATAGCCTCTATTCATCCAAAAATTTGATCCCAAGGCGATCTCAATGATAGAACTAAGGCAAGAGCTGAGGATGGAATTGCAAGAGTGGAAACTAACCCAACGTTTTAAACCAGTGGGCTGGGAACCGATTAATCCGTATGCTGAAGCTCGTTTACCCAAAGGCTTGAGTCTGCCCGAAATGGAGAAGTATGAAGGAATTGGTAACCCAAGGCATCACGTTGACAAATATGATAAGCTCATGGATCTGCATGGTTTATCTGATGAGCTGAAGGCTGCATGCTTTAGATTCTACTTACAGGGACCTGCTTACTCTTGGATTATGGGCCTGGATCTAAACGGAAAGTCAAGCCAAGATTTGTACTTGAATTTCTCACCCAATACGGTGGTAACTTTCATCATGAAGTTACACGCAGAGAATTAGAAATCACCCGCCAAACCCCTGGTGAAACTGTGAGGGAATTTGTAGAACGATGGAGGGTGAAGGCTGGGCAAATGAATAATCGACCCACTGAGGAGGAACAAGTACAAATGGTTATTTCCGGCCTGAGAGAAGAGTACCAATGTCAGCTCAAATACCTAGGCATTTGTGAGTTCAAACGATTGATGGCGGCGTAATTGCTTTGGAGGACACTGAAATCAAATTGATTGAGCAACAAGAAATAATGGAAAAGAAGGATAGTCCACTTGGACAAAGCTCACAAGGACAACTTTCAAATTGGGAATGTCACTCAGCAAAGCATTGAAAATACTAGTTGAGGGGGGTCATCTAGCACTTTTCAACACAAGATCACGAATTAAGAAGCTTGGGCCTCACCTGCATGAGTATTGTGACTATCACAGAATCTGGGGGCACGCCACCGACGAGTGCACCACATTAAAGGATGCAATTCAAGAGTTGATAGACAGGGGAAACGTCTCCGCACTAGGAATGCAACATATGTTCTAGGCCAAGGAAGATACTTCTGTTCTTTTTCCTGAAAAGTCACCAAGTTGAACATCATGATTTTCTTAGCTAACAGTCGTAGTTGTAGAAAGTCTTTGCTTTTGTTCACATTTACTGTAATTGCTTGAAAAGAATTGTCTCCTCTTCATCAAAAAAGAGAAGTTATGAAAAAGATAAGGATGTCATACTCTCTATCGTATTACGGGGCCACCATGCAGAAGTTGTCACTCCTTAAAAGTCAAAACCCAGAAGCCAACCACCTGTCGAACATCATAGCTTGTCTCACATCGGACTCGAAAGCCAAGACCATCCATAGAGCCAACAATGACGGGACAAGTTTCATAAGACCATCAACTGTGACCGACTCAAGCGAGACTAGTCATCATCTTATTGTTCATGCACTGCAGTCGAAGTTGAAAAAACCATTCCCATCATCATTTTCATCATTTCATGCATCCTATACATAGCAACTTCATATTACTACAATAAATGGCATTGTAGATAGTTGCATTTGCATACCTCCTTATCGAAACGACATCTTTGGAAAAAATCATAAGAGATTGATTGAATAGAGTGCGTGAACCACTATACTCTCGACCCGTCAATGAACACAAGGGTCTAATCAAAATCAGCACCACGAACCAAGTGAGTAGGATGCGAAGAGCGGTATTTTCCCTAGAATTTCAAATGAAGGTACTGGACAATCCACTGAGTGACGTGGGAAGATAGAGAGAGCCAATGGAGGTAAAACCATGAGCGACATGTGCACTCCTTCAGCACATGGAGAGGCACAAATCGTAGTGAGAGAAATGTCGATAAACATGATACGAACTGTGATTCATGCAAAGATCCGAGAATAGTAAGAAAACAATTATTGACTAATGAGAATGACGAGGCACTTAGGAACAAAAATCTCCACAAAACCAAAAAGCTTTGACTGCCCTGTACATAATCCTTTAGTGGGCCCCGCTGAGCCTTTCATGAAAAAAAAAACTTTTTCTTCAAAAACTCCACAACATGCCAACGCACGTACATATACTTACTTTCCCTCGTAATAGAGGATCTCAAAAGAGCCGGAGCCATGGTCTCTCCCCCACCATCTTTCACAAGAACTACAAACAAAAATGTCCAAAGAAATCAGTGACTCAATGCAACTCCAAAGCCAAACACCAAAAAAGAACACCGAAATGTTCAAGAAGATCGATGAGTCAATGCAACTCCAAAGCCAAGCAGAGAACGCTTGAGAAAGTTGATGAGCCAAATGCAGTTTCAAAAAAAAAACAAAATGAGAAGAAAGTTCAAATTGAGCACCAGAAGAGGCAAGAAGGAGAAATCCAAATCAGAAGGACCAATGATGTCCCATAGAAATCAATAAAGGTTATCAAAACCCGTCCAATCATTCCACCCATGGCAAAGGCGAAACACGTCCTCTATTGCACAAAAACTCCACAATTCCCAAATAAATCCTCCAGTCCCATGTAACATACATCATACCCCTCAGCCCCGTTATAACCCAATAAAAGACCTCTGACTCGTTAGTTGATGAGCGTTGACCGAAATATCGGATCTGAAACATGAATCATAAGTTTCGTACTTGTTATCAACATGTCCCGTCATACCAAAGGGACCGTTAGCGAATGAGTGTGACCTAATCTCACAAGGTCTCTAGAGTGCGAGTGACTCTTCAACTGAACCACCAAATCATAATCAGCCTACCCCATTGCAGGTGAGGAATTTGTGAGGAACGGAAAGTCCATAACCTCGAAAAGGAATTCTAAGGAAAATACTGCTCTGAGCATCAGAGTGTCATCATGACATTTGCACACACGGCCATACTCATGAAAGATTGACCCGTATCCCTCCATGAGAGGAAAGTGATTCACGCATTCGAGTTCAATATCACTCAAGATCGAACCGGAGATGTCTTATATTCGTAAACCTTGTATTAACAGAGATATGACCGTACCCTCTCTCCCAAAACTGCATATGCATTTGGCCTCATGTTTTGCACCCAGTGTTTGCATGCATCATAGGCACTTCATCATTAACATCTGACTGGTAAGACTATGCATAGTCTCGCTGAAAGTCAACCTCAGTTGTAGTCGTTGAAGCATAACTTCCAATCAAAAGAAGTCAAAACTGGAGCCATCCACTGTCATACGCGAGTCTCATCAACACCACTCCCAAAGCCAAGCTGGAGCCATGCGGGAGCCATCCTCAAAACACTAAGACTATCCCTAGGGCTACACAGGAGCCGATTCATCATCAAAGCCTCGCCCACAGAGGATCGAACTACGTATGGTCTGATCTCAATATGGAATTGAGTACGTAGGCAGCCCATCCAGGGTGCGACCACCTTAAAGGAAAAAAACTCCCCCTTCTTCCCCTCGGAGTCACATTGAAGCTATTCTGGAGCCACACCGAAGCCATTCATCACCACAAAAACTATCAACCACATCAAAATCCACTAATCACATCAACCCACCATTCGACTCAAAATCCAATCCAAATCGAATCCCACCATTCGACTCAAAATCCAATTCAAATCGAATCCCACCATTCGACTCAAAATCCAATCAAAATCGAAACCCACCAACCATCCCGATAATCTTCACTCAAATTGAAACCCACCAACCATCCCGATAATCTTCACTCAAATCGAAACCCACCAACCATCCCGATAATCTTCACTCAAATCGAAACCCACCAACCATCCCGATAATCTTCACTCAAATTGAAACCCACCGACCATCCTAGAGCCGTTACTCACAATGGGGTCACGAATTATGACGGAGCCCTCCCGGAGCCATGATCAGAACTACACCGAAGACATCCAACCATGTTTGGCAATTCAGTATGATAACAAGTTCACCCACAGCAAATCCATCAGATGGAGCCAACCGATCAGTCACCTCGAACTTCAACAACCGCATCAAGACCGTCGACAATTCTCAAGTTCACTGTCATATCAAAACCCACCAACCACCTCGAGACCACTGGTTACACCGGAGCCATCAGGGCATACCGGAGCCATCAGCGCATACTGGAGCCATCTGTGCATACCGGAGCCATCCGCGCATACCGGAGCTATCAGCGCATACCGGAGCCATCTGCGCATACCGGAGCCATCCGTGCATACCGGAGCCATCAGCGCATACCGGAGCCATCAACGCATGCTAGAGCCATCTCAGATCTTTGAAGCCATGTCGGAGCCATCCCGAAGCTTTGAAGCAACTCTTGAGCCATCAGCTCGACAAAAGTCTTCGTCCACGAATAGGGAGTCTCGATTTAACTAGTGCATTTGTCTTAAGCACCTCACATTGTATATCATTTGCATATACCCACGAAGTTCGTTCACAATCTAATGCATGCTCGCAACCCACTAGGCAGCTATTACGCTACTAGTGCGGTCCTGTCTTTTCCTCCACTAGGCAGCTATCACGCTACTAGTGCGAAATTGTTCATTTCATAACCCGCTAGGCAGCTATTACGCTACTAGTGCGGTCCCGCTTTTCCTCCACTAGGCAGCTATTACGCTACTAGTGCGAGTTCGTTCATTCGCCGCTAGGCAGCTATTACGCTACTAGTGCGGTCCCGCTTTTCTTTCCTCCACTAGGCAGCTAGTACGCTACTAGTGCAAGTTCGTCCAATTCATAACCCGCTAGGCAGCTATTACGCTACTAGTGCGGTCTCGCCTTTTTTCCTCCACTAGGTAGCTATTACGCTACTAGTGCGAGTTCGTTCATTTCATAACCCGCTAGGCAGCTATTATGCTACTAGTGCGGTCCCGCTTTTCTTTCCTCCACTAGGCAGCTATTACGCTACTATTGCGAGTTCGTTCATTTCGTAACCCGCTAGGCAGCTATTACGCTACTAGTGCGGTCCCGCTTTTCTTTCCTCCACTAGGCAGCTATTACGCTACTAGTGCAAGTTCGTCCAATTCATAACCCGCTAGGCAGCTATTACGCTACTAGTGCGGTCTCGCCTTTTTTCCTCCACTAGGTAGCTATTACACTACTAGTGCGAGTTGGTTCATTTCATAACCCGCTAGGCAGCTATTACGCTACTAGTGCGGTCCCACTTTTCTTTCCTCCACTAGGCAGCTATTACGCTACTAGTGCGAGTTCGTTCATTTCGTAACCCGCTAGGCAGCTATTACGCTACTAGTGCGGTCCCGCTTTTCTTTCCTCCACTAGGCAACTATTACGCTACTAGTGCGAGTTCGTTCATTTCATAACCCGCTAGGCAGCTATTACGCTACTAGTGCGGTCCCGCTTCTTTCCTCCACTAGGCAGCTATTACGCTACTAGTGCGAAATCGTCCAATTCATAACCTGCTAGGCAACTATTACGCTACTAGTACGGTCCCACCACTTTTCCTCCACTAGGCAGCTATTACGCTACTAGTGCGAGATCGTTTCATATCCGCCTGCTAGGCAGCTATTACGCTACTAGTACGGTACACAACCAAAGTATTATAGGCTCATCATAAGTCCTATAGCTAGATGTCAAGAGGTCTAGTTGAGGCTCTCCTAAGTCCTCGTACTTTCAATTGCATTCTAGGCTCGTCATAAGTCCTAGGACTGGATGTCAAGAGGTCCAGTTGAGGCTCTCCTAAGTCCTCGTGCACCCCGAAACAATCTATTATTAGCATTCTATGCACGTCATAAGCCCTCATGCACCAAACCCAACAATTGTTCATGTTCAAAATTTGTTTAACAAATCCAACCATTGTGTTCAGGGCTTGTCCCCTCACCCATCAAAACCTTTGTATTCTGGACTAATTGTAAATATTTTTGCATTCAATCTTTACGTCATATGCTGGTCATGCACCTCCTATCCTTTCGCAATCGTAGTTGCATCTCATAAACCGCGGTGAGAATTTTTGGCGCCCTTTCAACCTTGATTCAATTCTGCAAGTCTTCCCTTGCAGAATTGAATCAAGGGGAGCCATCTGTAGACACCAAAAATTCTCACCCTATAAAGAAAAATCCAAAAGATAAATAAAATAAGAGGGTGTCGCCTTTCTTTACAAAACTTGTTCATGTGCATACCAAAATGAACTGTCATTTTATGACAATCTTTTTAAATCAATTTTTAAAGCATTTGTTTTCAAACACATCCTTTTTCATTATTTTTGATTTATTTCATGTTAATCGGTTCTATTTTATTCGCTTATTTGCTTGCCTATTCGTTTTTATTTTGGGTCATGATATTTCGTTACTTTTTTTTATTTTATCTCATTTCATTTCATTAATCCTTTTACTTGTATTTTGTTTATTAGTACCTGTTTTATTTTGTCTTGATTGTTATTATTTTTTTTAGAATCACGTTCATCATTTTATGTACATTTTCACTATTATATTCTATACTCGCATGTTTCGTTTTGTCGTTAATCCGACTAAACCCCCTCTTTTACTGTTATTCGTACATATTTGATTCAATTCCATTTTTGGGATATTCGCCCGTATTTTATGTATTTGTTGTCATAGTATTTCATTATTTTATATTTCATTATCTACATTCTATTATTTCATGACTTCTGGGAAGAAAACATTTCTGTAGATAAAACCATCTCGTTTTACTGTACATTTACATTCAGAACACTTGCGCTTTTAAAGAATTGTTGAGTTTGAGCTAGAACTCTATTATTATTTCTTACATTTTAAGATTGAGTTCTGTTATAGCTTGGTGGTTAGCATGTTAGTGAGCAAAGCCATGGAACCCAAGTTCAAAACTTGGTCTGGACGTGTTTTCTGCCCCTTTTAAATTTTCGTTTGTACATTTCTAGTCCAATTGTTGGGCCTCGGCCCATTTGGTCAAGCCAGACTGGCCCTGTTCCATCTGTGCCTAAGAAGAACCCAAATAAACTAAAACCCTAACCCATTACTTTCAATCAGCCGCTGCCAAGCCATATCTGCTCGACTCTATCCTTTTCTATAAAAAGAAAGCAACAGTAATGACCTAAAAACGGTAGCCGCTCTAGGAGAATTTCATCTTCTTCCTCAATTCTATCTTCTTCAGTCGAAAACAAAAAACCTTCCCGACCTTAATCTTCATCCCGGTTTATTTTTCCGTCACCATCTTCTCTGGTTTCTCCTGCGATCTTCGATCCCCAGTGTATCTTCCTCAACATCGAGACCCAAAAAAACCCTCAAGTCTTCTGAACCCCTTCACTCACCACCATTCTCTCCTTCCTTATTTGATTTCCCCAGCCGAAACAAAAACACCCATACTCTTCCCCTCATCCTCTTCAGTTTCCGGCGATTTCACAACCCCACCGCCGACAAAGAGCGCATCTGTGTTGTGCCTTCTTCAACCTATTCAACCCGATACATGCTCTGCCCTTCTTTCTGCTCCACACTCACAAACATACACACTCCGCCTTTCTTCTGTCTCTCTCTCCCGGTAACTTTGCACCCAACCTGGAGAACGAAGAAGATACATGCTCTACCCCTCATCATCGCTCCGATAATTTTGCAAACCGAACTGGCGAACAAGACGAACAAGGAGCATATATACTCCGCCCCTGCCATTCTCCGTCACAGCGGTGATTTTGCAAACCGAACTGGCGAACAACAAACGAGCATCGCTCTGCGCCTCTCTATTGTTCAAATGAACAACGTAATGTCTCTGATCCAGTCAGTCTGAATTTCTTTACGCTACTGCTTTGCTTCTTTTTTGTTTCTTCTTTTTCTTTTCGATTTGGTCCGCATCGGACATCTGATTTAGGATGAATTGATTTTCAACTAAACGTTTTGCAACCCCTCTCTGCGAATCCTGATTTCGTTTACAATAAGCGTGATGGTAGTGCGCTATGTCATGTCTCTTTATCCCTTGTTTTGTCCATCCGATTATGTTTACTAACCTAACCGAGTTTGATTCTTCTGTTAGTGTTTTCATTTGATCTGCAGGAAACCTTCTGTCCACATCCTCTTTCGGTATTTCCGAAATCTGTTATAGTCTCTAATTTTCTTTGTTTAATGACATGAACTGTTGTATTGTTCATAGTGTACGTTTTCCGTACGCCTTTGCTTCTTGATTCTCAAAAGAGCTTTCATGTTCCTATTTTCTGTTTGAAGCAACCATATATGAGTACGATGGCCTCGACTGTTGTTGCCCATGCTCAAGAATGAACGATTGGAGTATTCTGGGTTTAATCAGTAGCAATTCATCTTATTCGTTTGTCGTTGGTGTTTGGATTAATGGTTGTTCGAAGAGGAAATTAACTTAAAAAATCTGTTGTTTGTACAACACTGTTATACCTTGTTTTCTTAGCTCACAACCGAAAAAAGAAGAGATAAAAGAGCACAGTTTGCTGCATTTTTTTTGTTTCGATAACACTAGGTTGCTGCATTTTTGTTTCGATGACGGTAGGTTCATTCGGACAGATTTAGGCGTTTTTTATCCAGTGATTCTTATGACCTGATTTAATATGAAATTTATGCTAAAAGAGAGATAAGGGTGGAATTGATTTGTATTTCATGCGCCCTTAGTCATAAGGTCTTCATTTATAGATAGTAGTCGGTATGTTTTATTTCTTCAACGCGTACTTGGCTTAATTAATCCATCTCTATCTGGTTAATGAATGAATTGGGCTCGTTTGATTAAGCTATTCTTGGTCCAACTTAAAACTCACTTTGGGCTTTGATCAAGCCTTACGGGCTAGGCCTTAGAAGCCCATAGGTTACCTGCTTGTTGAGAAATGATTCATCGGTTAGGCCTATAAATTTCTATGGGTCATTTTAGAAAAACCCTAGGACTATTCAAAGGTGTTACTCACATTAAGGTGTAGTACCCGAGGGGTAGTACCTGTTTGTGGGGAACATCTCTCCTAGCAAAAAGAAAACTTTCCAAACCATCCATAATTTTCAGATAAAACTCACAAGTCACATGCTGCTTTAACATCAATCAAATTCCAATTGGCCCATTTTAACCCAAATTCATTAGGCCCGCTTCAGCCCAATCTAATAAACCCATCTCAGCCTAATGTAAGGCCCAAATTGAATCTCAAATTCCAAGGCCCAATCCGAGGCCCTATTCAAAGCCCAATCGAGGCCCAAATCTGGTCCATCTTTCAGCCCATTCTGGCCCAACTTTCAAGGCCCACTTTCGGCCTAACTTTCAAGGCCACTTTCGGCCCAATCTCTAAGGCCCACTTTCGGCCCACTTCCTAAGGCCCATTCTATCCTAACTTTCAAGGCCCAATTCAGCCCGCTTTCCAAAGCCCATTCCGGCCCATCTTTCAAGGCTCGCTTTTGGCCTAATCTCTAGGCCCACTTTCGGCCCAATCTCCAAGGCCCACTTTCAGCCCAATTCGGCCCACTTTAAGGCTCATTCCGACCCAACATTCCAAGGCCCAAACTTGACCCATCAGTTCAAAATTGGCACACAATCAATCCAAAAACCGATTCAATTCCATCTCAAATTCAATTAAAAAAACCCATTCAATTCAGCCCAAAATCAACCGACTTGTAAATTCCAATTCGATCAAAACTTCATTCAATCATTCATTCATCATTCCCATTCATTCAAAATTTTGATCAATTTCAATTAAATTCAATCCCAAATTCCACTTCATTTTCAAATCAAAATTCATTCAATTCCAATTCAACTTCAATTTCAACTTCATTCTAATTTCCCTCACATTTGAATGTCCCACAGACATGAGCGTCTCACAGACTTTGTTATCCCAATGATTCGAATGTCTCACAGACCCGAGCATCTCATAGACCCGAGCGTCACACAGATCCGAGCATCTCACAGACTTGACATCTCAAGGTTTCAAGCGTCTCATAGACCCGAGTGTCTCACAGACTTCGATATCTCAGTCTTTTTATCATCTGTATACGCATCCCAGACATGAAACTTCTCGAAACTCTGAACCCTTTTAAATCTCAAACACTACAAATATCTTCAAGCTCCACAAACACCAAAACTTCCAATCCCAAAACCTGAACTACGTAAGGTCTGATCTCAACAGGGAGTTGAGTACGTAGGCAGCCCATCTAGGGTGCGACCCCATTCCAAACAAAAAATCCTTTTCTCCCTCTAAGGTGTTCTTCATACCTCTCAAAACACTTAAACCTTCTTCGGCTCTCACCAACTTCAAACCATCAGACTCCTAGTCTTTCATTCTATACTCATCCGAATTCATCAATTCTTCTTCTTGGCGCTAGCTTGGCAGAAAAGCTCCTCATCCACTCGTTTTCTCTCCTCCTGTCCTAGTCCTATCCCTTGGCTTTAACTGAATCTCTCTAATATGGTTTTGAAAGAAGGCAATCCTGACAATTGGAGACCGAGGTTTCCTCGGGCACCAATCCGAAGTCGTGGTCGTTGCCACTTCTAAGGGGTGTAACCCAGTGCAAACCCACACAGATTCTCTGGTATGATCAGATAAGTCCTATCCATAGGCAACAAATCATCAGAGTCAATTAACGGTTCTTAGACCCTCCTTCCTTTTCCTTCTAGTTCCTTAGGTCAAACTAGGTGGCGACTCTAGTCAACTCCGCCTTATAGAGGCATAAGTCCGCGTGGGGCCCATTGAGAGCGGGTGTAGTGCACACTTGCACTCCCCTTTATGCTTTCTGGGAAAGACGGACGATTTAGTAGGTATTTGAGGGATGCCATGAATAACGGGTTTTCACCCTCCACAGAATAGCAAATTCCTAGGATCTAGACTTCTTAGTTAGACCATGTTAGATAGACCCCCCCTCATACCGAAAAATCACCCTCCACAGAATGGCGACTGCTGGGGAAAACTTGAGTAAGTTTTTCTCAAACTCAAGGAAGACTGAACTCCATTCAAAATTGTCGGGATTTCCTCACTTCTTTCAAAACCTTCAAGAGATTCATTTCGAAAGCCTTTAGGATTACTCTACTCCACACTTAGAGTGTGATTGGTGAGGATAGTTAGGATGAGAGTGTGTAGCTTATACTTGACTTTGTTTGCCATCTGCGCTTTGCTTGCTACATGATTGTGTGATTATGCTAGACTAACTTGCAGGAACTTCAGGTAGGTGGGCCCATTAGGGGCCTAACTTCTTCCCTCTCCTTGCCTGCGCATTTATTTACCGCTTTTGGTTGTGATAATGAACTGTTAGGAATAGTCCTGAGGTGGGTGCATAGGGTAGCTTAGGACATGCATTCCTCTGTGTCACCCTTGATATTTGCGGTCGGGATAAATATTGGTCCACAATTGATTCCCCATGAGCAGGTGCCCTTCGTAGTAAGGACTATGCACACGAGGCGGTATGATCATAGTATCTACGCCTTGAAAACTCATGACCCTTCAACACTTACCTTTTCGAGTCAAAGCCAGCATATAGTGAACTTTGAGCCTTCAGTGTCCAGCTGTCTAGTCCCGTGTCTAGGATGGGTTTATGGGTAGTCACCCCCTTGTATGCCGCCTGTCTGACCACCCTTTGCATTACCCTGAAGATTGCATGGGCTCAGTTCTCCAAGTGTTCTCTGCACCACGGGTGTTTCTAAAGCCTGATGTCACGCTACACGTCCATAGAGGATCCCGTATTTACCGGATACCCATACATGGCACAACGTAGTCAGTGAATAATTTAGGATCTAGACTTCTTAGTTAGACCATGTTAGATAGACCCCCCTCATACCGAAAAATCACCCTCCACAATTTGGAATTTACTCGTTAACATATTATAATTGTACTAGTAGACATAAGTTACTAGATTATAATATACGAGTATTATTACCGGTTGCAAACATATGCCTTATAAAATGAATATTTGAGCTCAGAAATTTATATCCTTGACTCAAATGTTAAACTAACTGCATATGCATTATTAAATTCTGTTAAAATGCTGTAATAAAATCAGCCCTACTCCTGGTAATATCCGAAAATCTTGTAATTTCACCAGCAACCATTTATTTACCAAGAATTCTACAAGTTTCCACTAAGTTAAGACAAAAATAAAATTAAAACCCACTCATGTCAACCTTGGCCGATAATCTAGCAAGTTCTCTAATTTCAACTTAACTAATTACTCAGCCCATGCACTATTCCGATTCTGTATATTTCATTAGCCTTTCCCACATCCAATTACTTTCTTAATTTCCAACCGGTGCTCTTCTTTCCTTCTCGCTAAACTCTTAACTCCTCGTTTCTCCCATTTGCTCCACGCCTGCGCAAGTCCAGAGAAAGTTCTCAACTCCCCGTAACTGCTGGCGTCGGTAAGCTCTCCTCCTTTCATTGTTCTACCTGAAATGTCTCACGCTATTTCCCAGTTCCTTCCTTGGGGAATTTATTGCCCCTTCTCGTCTCACTTTGACTCAAGCTCCGTAACTCTCCCTTGCATGTCCGAGGCTTGGAGTTGTTACCGGCTTGCGAATCTGGAACTACACAAGCCCTTACAGCAAGAGTGCCGAGGAATTCCCCCAAGAATCTACTCTATTCTTGCTCAAGTCTAGCGCAAGGTAACGGTATATACTTGCAGTCGCTTCTGTTTTCATTTCGTTACTCTGGTCAGTCCGAGGGTCCTTACTCAAGCTCCTCTAATCTCCTCCTTTCTCTTGCACGAATCTTGCTTGCAATCTGCTGGCATGATCTCGGGTAGCCTTTGAACAGAAATCCTCTCCAATACTTGTCAAGGGTGAGAACTAGTAACTAGAAACTTTGGTGGTTTAGCTCCTTCTACCTTTTCCGTTTTAATGTTCAAAGTCTGAGTATGGATCGCCTTCTTTATTTAACCTTCCTCTTGCTATCAACCATAACTCAAGTTCTGGGTGTATGACTTTGTTGCATGTCCCCTTCGAAGACTCTGAAGCCCTGAAAAAAATTCTGGAACCTTTCATCTCAGTCATGACGATAACGCAAGGTAAAGGATTTCTGAAATATCCCTTCCACACCTTTTCCTTTCTCGCTGCCCGAAACTTCTGAAATTCTGACTCTCTTCTTCCTTCCTCTCTCCACGCATGCAAGCGCCTGGGAAGCTAGCGCAAGGGTCTCTGGTAGTTGTTGAACAATCTTCATCTCGACCCCCCGAAGGTAAGAGCAGGAAAATATGAAACTCGTTTTTTTTACTCCACCCCTGTTCTCTGTTTTGACGCTCGAAAACTGAAGGTGGGTTTCTTTTCTTTCCCATTTTCTCTTGTGCGTGAATGTGGCATGCAAGTACCCCAGCAACCTTGCGAATTCTGGAGCAACAATCTACACAAATCGACCTAGTATATCCTCTAAGGTAAAACACTTCCAACTCATGTGTTGTCTTGAATATTTTAGCTACTCTTCCGGTGCTAATACAGACACAGAACTCACAAATTTTTCTTGTACCTGTCCGGTTGTAAGGCCAAGAGATTCTGTGTCAAACCTCCAATCATAACCGAAGAGAAACAAAAGGGGTAACCCCCCCCCCCCCCATAAGCAAGGTAAAATAATCCACCGAAAAACCTTGTGAATTAACCGATGTATTCACTCCAAATGTACAAGGAAACTTGATCTTTGTGTTGTTTCTGTATAGGACCGAAAAATACTGAAGGAGTACCAAGAACTACCCAAGAAATACAACCCCAAAACCCCAAGGTTGTAACCCAAACCTTCACCTAAAACTATACTTTTTATTGTGTAAAATTCTGTGCAATGTTACGTTGATAAATCTGTAACAATCTGTTGGAGTAGTCTATGAGTTAGAAGGTTAACGTAATGACTAAATGGTGGCCTAAACACCAGATTTTTTTTAATAAGTTACTGTGCTTAAGGGTTACCGAAACCAGTGGAAAAGATCCGTGATGTTAAGCTAGTAATTATCACACAAAAAAAAAACTGGTTGTATGCTGGTTTGGTGGATTGGTGAAAAGATGTATTAAGAGCTAGCTACTGAGTTAGAAACTATGTGTTCTGGTTACCGAAAAGAAATGGTATTGTTTTGAAAATATTTGAGTGAGGCTGTCAAGGAAATAATGCTAGATGTTTAGTAGGCTGAACAACAAGTATTCAGAAGTTGAAATCATGAAAAATCCTGCCGACAACTTGTGAGAGTAACCCATGGGTAATAAGCTGGTAAGTTACTTAGGAAATTATGTCGTTAATTAACTAGCTAGGAAAGAAAACGGTTATTATAATGTAGTAAAAGGCTAAGGAAAATCTGATTAATTAAAGAACTGTAGGGTGATTTAAGAGTGGAAATCTTATTATATCAAAGCCGAATATTACATGTTTTGGTGTTGGGAAGCTTGAGTGTTCGTGTCATAAAAATTAATGTTGAGAGTGCTTGGAATATGGTTACTAAATAATCAGGACAACCTGCCTAGTCGAAACTGAATAAAAGCCCAAGTGCTTAGTGCTGAAAACTTGGTGAGAGTAATGCTGAGAGCTTATAGTGTTATCTGTATAATTTTGACAAAAACAGGGCTAGGAATGAAAGAAAGAATGGTCACGTTTTTAATGATTATGGATGCACTAGAGTAATAACTAAAAGTAGGGCTTGATAATTGGTAAACCGGTTGTACTAGTGTCTTAAGAGTTTAGTTATATTAATAAGAACAAGGGCGTGATTCGGGGTAGTGTGGTCTGGGAGGTGAGTTAAGGGAACGAGATAGAAGAGTGGCCTTGAGTGCTTAAAGAATTGAGTTCCACCACTTATACAAACCGGAAGTGAAGTTAGACAAGTTAAGTGTAGTTAATGTCAACCAACGAATTAGTATGTGTCTAAATAATGTGTTAGGAGGGTGAGGAAGGGTGGCATAGATCATGGGCTGGTCATGCGGATTAAGGACTTAGAAACAACTTAGAAGTACAGCCAAATGTGGTGTAAGCCAAAGCACTAATTAGAGATCTTAAGAGTTGACTAGTACCTTCTAGAAATGTGATGCCAACTCGGCCCTTGGAAAAATTAGGAGAAAGATGAGTTATATCAAAACAACCTATGTAGGATTAAAACATTAACCAAGATAAAAGGAGAAAGAAACGACTAGCAAAGTGAAAATATGAATTGGGTTAAAATGATGACATAGGGATTTACTAGAGTTTAAACATTTGTTTCGGAAGTTTTAGGAGTGTCAGGTAGCTATGCCAAACCATAGTATAATTAGGTAAGGTTACTAATATGGGAGCCCAGGATTATAATATGGTACATTGTATGTTGGGATTTAGAATTAGGTCAGCCATTAAATGGAAACAAGAATGATTTGTACTTGAGAAGTGTCTAGGGTGTAAATGAAAGGATTAGAAAAACTGTAGATCCAAATGTGAACTAAAAAGGGGTTAAATTGGAACTAAGACAAATTAAGGAAATCAAACCGAAATTTGATAAGGTGGAACACATAAAAGGGTGTTTCAGCTTCTGTAGGGAGGTGGTAGTGGCCTGTTAATGAATCTACAACATTTGCTAATATGCTAAACCAGTTAAGGGAACCTGTGAAGAGAAACGTAATACATCGGTTTATATGAGTTGAAGCCCTGTACTAATGAGTGTCAAGGGTTCAGGTTACGGTTCTGTAAATACCGAGTGAATGTCTCAGGGAGATATCACTAAGGAACTAGGGAAGAATGTCGCAAAAGTTTTTAACTAAAACAGCTAAGTCAACACCAGTTGATAGTTAAGTGCATGAGTGCTGAAAATTTCACGAGAGGTAATTAGGAATGATCTCAGAGAGTACGAGAGGATTTTATTGGGACAAGTCTGAGTCACCTTAAATGTTACTGTTTGGCTAAAATAAGGGATCTAAACCAAACAGATAAAGTAGGTCCAATGTTGGCGACTATAACACCTAGGACTAGGCCAAACATTACGAATAGAACTACGAACAATAATGCATGGTCGAACGATCTAACCGTTCGAATAATCATTACAGGAGTGAGTCCCACGAGCAGCGGGAACCCTGGTACAAGTACCTGTGATAACTATTATAAGGTATGGACATGTGTGGTTCGTATGTTGCCGTGTTACACGGCTTGTGTGATGTGTGCTTTGTTTGACGATGACTATAAGACTAAAGCACGAAATTGGATTGCTTGTTGTGGCTTGCTTATATGCTTGTTATATATCCTTGTGGCATATTACTTGCTCGCACACAGTAGTTTAGTCCCTTTCTCGTTATGGAACCTTGAGATGAAACACAACGAACTATGTAAACAAGGGAACTACATAAAGGGAAAACTCCTCTCTAACTATAGAGGACCGCTAATGACACCCACTATGGTGTCAAGATTAAAACGATAATGAAAAGTAAAATACCAACTGGTGAAACAAGAGAATAACCCGGGAAGAAAACATCTCGGGTCGTGCGGTATCGATGATCGGGAGTTGGTTTGCATCAGATCCTTCGACGACTATTGTGGAGCACATCTTGGGGTCTAAAGATGACCCCTCTCTCTCGACGTACGACGCCGGGACTGGAAGATTGGCAATTTGGGAAGCGTGACCTGGGGTCTAGAGATGACCCCTCTTTCCCGACATGACACCGGGATTGGAGGATCAGCTATTTGGGGAGCATAACCTGGGGTCTAAAGATGACCCCTCTTTCTCGACGTATGACGCCGGGAATGGAGGAATTTGCTATAGAGGAGACGTCCTCCAACGTGCGGTGATAAAAGAATTCACAAATAATCCTTAAAGAAACAAGGAAAGATTGGCACCTACATGATATGGTCACGGGATCTAACTATATCCCCAGACCTGGTGCAAGGAAAGGGAAAGAAAAATACACATTATGGGAACAAGAGAAAAGAAATAAAAACACACAACGCTCGAATGACCCATAGCGAGGATCATGAGTATAACATACCTATGCACATGTTTTATTATTACATGATTGTTGTTGTGATACTAGCAGCTTGTTGTGCTGGGTTGTTGTTGCTAATGTTTTGCTACCCTTGAGTGTGTATGAAACCATGATGTATTGTGGCCTGCTTTACTGCTTTATTATAGCATGTAAATTGACTTAATAATATTCGACCAAGTAGTCGTGTGGCCCGGCAACATACGGGCTACACACGTTCATACTCAGCGTTTGCTGAGTCCTTTACACCCAATTTTTTTTCAGGTATTGTGCCGGACGGTAACGGAGCGTAGGCGGGATGGCTACCATGGGGGTAGTCCATCAGGGCATAACCTTTGAATTGTGTAGTATGTCTAGTGTATGGGTTGTTACTAAACCCGAGATGTAATTCTCAGATTATGATTTGGTATTTTTATTGTAGACACTCGGTATTTGGAAATTGTATTTTGAGTTGTTTATGAGTTTTATTCGAGGGCGGTTTCCAGTCATTCAGACCATAACTTGATGTTGGTAGTATGGTTGTGTCAACCACATGGGTGGTTGGCGTCTATGACACCCGGATGGAGTTATTCCGCTGCATAGTTAACCGTGATGTGATTTAGGCTCGACGTTTGTATTGCTGGATGTTTATTCGGGGGTGTTACAGAAAGTGGTATCAGAGCGTAGTTATGCTCTGATGACTGGAACAGAGAAGTATCGAGTATAGGGAAACCTGATTTCAGGGAAACAGGGTTAAGGGTTAGTATGTGAGGCGCGTTAGTTAGGATTTTTCCCAGTAATTACTGGATACCTGACAGACACCTACACCCAACCTCTACGACCCTAATTTTCTTTAAAATTTAGGGAAAGAACGCCAGAGAGGTAGAAAGTCTCCTCATACTCGGGAAAACCCGATCTGGCAATTACTTAATGTCACACAATCAACCCGTGGAGAAAAGACTATACTATACAATAGACGTTGCCAAGAGGATAATACCCGTAGAGGGACCCATTTTAGCGGAAACTTGGGTTGACATGCTCAGTAGTCGATAGGACCCTACCTCACAGGCAAAGAGAACCAAAATACCCCAAAATTGATGAAATAAATAAAGCCCAAATTAGCAATTAATTAAGCCAAGATTGGGATTGAGATGAATTCTGCAATTCGAACAAGAAAACCTCTCGTAAAACAATGAGATCAGAGAATATAATGCGAGACGCTAAAATTGGTACGAGCTATAACGCTGAATAAGGCATGACACAATTTTATACACAAAAATCTAATATTTTGAGATTCAACAAATTCCCTGCTCCTTACATTTGTCTCCATCCTCTGCATTACCTGAAAGACACAATGCCTCAACTGGCGATCGGTATGCATCGTCACTGCCTCCTTCCTCCTTCTTTATATTCAATTATTCTTCTACATTTCTCCATCGCAAGCAAATGAAACCGGTGACCATTACTGGGTTTCTCTCCTGCTTCTACCACCGGTGAACAAGGAACGTATATACATGCTTATCAACGTCTCCTTCACACTTATCTGGTTCGAGTTGTTTTATACCTTTGGAAACTAGCTAACGTCCCATGATGGAAAACGTTGCTTATTATACTTCTACTCTAAAACACTATAATAGCACACCATTGAAATGGTCAACAAGTATTACAAATATCTAATCGCTACTTCAGTGAGTGGCATATATGCCCATTTAACCACCATCACCACACACGACCTATCTCACCATTAGTATATGACTATCCAAATACATGGCTACCGTGACTTCTTAGGAAGCTCAAATCCTCTATTTTTATTCTTTCTGCTTCTCATTGCTTCTTGCACAATAATTCCTCTCAACTTTAAATTGCAATCCTCGGAGATCAAATAAAGGAAGAATTGTACAACAGAAAATTAAATGTCAATCATGGATGAACACAATCCAAAAGAGGAACTGTTAGAATACCAACAAGCAATGTCGCTGATGGCCATTTTCATGCATCACTATGGCAATGAGAGAGCTGATACGAAATCTCACTAATTAATACAGTGAAAACATAAAATGAAAACTCTAGTTTCAATAATCGGTACACTCATAAGATATGCATACCAAAGAACACTTAGAGCCATATTTGTCTGAATTTTAACTAAGCATCCAAGACATGCATAAGACTCGTGCCTTGAGACTTGTGTGTAATTAAATTACAATATTTTCGTGAAAATCTAACCCCAGTCTAATCCACGACCTTCCGACGGTAGTAGGTCTAAGTTTTATCATACCCTCCAATATTAATCCCTCTCAACTGCAACAAATAAATAGCAATCATGACAGAATATAATCAAATCTGGAAATCCATGGGTACGTAACGCTACATCCAGACACAAACTTGCGAGCAGGGTTCCCACTGTATTACTGAAATCACAAACATCACCACACAAGTTTGACCTCCCCGGCAATGTATAACGCCATTATCTTCATAAAATACCTCTAAACACCCTACACAAGCGGGAGGTAACTACTATAAATCAAAGAACCAAAGAGGAGCATCTGGTAAGATTGGTAACCTAGTAAATGTAACCTAGGCAAACTAAACCAGAGGAACCCTAAACAGGATATATCGAATTATATATATATGCGAATGCACACACATACATGTCAAGAAAGACAAGGTATTAATTAAACTCAAGGGGAAAATGAGGTTCAATTTAAGAACGTCGTGATTGTAGTGATATAACTTAATAAGCGCAAATAAATATTGGTGGACCAAGAAGGCAAAGAGCTAGACTACTCCAGGTAAGGGAAATACACAGGGAATAATAACGAGGAAGTAATAGAAGGGTTACAAGACCCAGGAAAGACTAAGATGGGAAACGGAATAACGGAATTAGAATTTATAACATTAAGGCTGATCGAAGAGAGCCTATCGATCTAACAAGAAAAATCAGTCAAATACCTATGACGAGGAAAATATCAGGAGAAAACCAAATATTTATGAGTAATCGGGTATTGAAATTTGGAAATTATAAACAAGATTAACGAACTTAACGGAGGAATTAATTAATGGAATAAGATAAGCAAAGAATCATTTTGAGAATTCAATATTAATTTGAGAGCGTGGAGGATAATAGTAATAATACGAGAATTTAGAAGTATAACATTGTATAACACTAGAAGTTATGAGACCGCGTGTACAAGTAAAAGAACATGTATATATATACATATGGTATGAGGATTGGAATGAAAAGAACTAATAATACCAGGAGGATATAAAAGCAAACATATGTGGATACATATTAAGAGGATTATTGTAATATAAAACCGGTCTTGAATCTTATAGCACATAAGTATATATACTATATATACGCGAATGAAAGAATATACATATGTACACACCTAGATGTAAATATAGTGGAGAATTTAAACCATTGATCTAAAGATTTAAGATTTTTGATACTAATCCATGAAGTGATTACTAGATGACTAGAAACATGTGGGATAAGAGTTCAAATTTGACTAATTGATTGGTTGCTCAAATCGGACGTGCAAGGTTGAACTTGACCCTGGCCAGGTCAAGTGACACTGAGCACAAATTGGGGTGCAGGGGTAGTCCAACACTTACACTGATCACGTCAGGGTTGGATGATTCTCGAAACCCCTTCAAGTGGTCACATAAACTACAAATAGGTGGAAAATTTTATAAGCTGGATTAGGAAATTACCAAGGAAGCGAGGTTGATGATGGATGACTCGTTCGTGTAAAATACATTTATACATGATTCAAAACTTGGAGAGTAAACACAAGAGTACACAAATACGTAAGGAATGGAAATGATGTGATGCTACCAATAACATAACTGTTAATGCATAGAAACATATACTGCTGCAATCAAATACAATAAGTAATCGGTAGTAACCAATACTTTAGTTCCTGGTGGAACATAATAACGACCCTAGGCTTTATGAATAAGCAAAACTAGTCAGCAAACTGCTGCTTGATACGATCATAAGATTAATGATGATGATAAGGAAACTAAATATCCTATGTTAAACAATTTACAATCGTAGAGACTTCTAACATATACAATTAGGCAACCTTTAGCCTTAAACTAAAGGAGGTCAACCAGCAGTGTCAAGGCCATACTTGGGCTGGATAAATAAAAAGGGTCACTTAAAGACGAAGAAAAGTCAAATTTGGCTATACGTACCAAAGGAGAAAATAGATAACAATGCTAGGAGAGTAAACTAGCTAACTACGTAATTATGATAGGTAATATCAAACAAACATGTTGTCGTAAGAACGACACGCTTGCAACATTGAAAAACACCAGGCACTAAACCATTACGACAAAGCATATATGAATATAAACCTAAAGGGCATCTAGGAAGAATAACGCAGACGCTTAAAAGCGCACTAAAAGAATGAATATCCGACCACCAAAGAAAATGGATAGACAGATTACAAGCCACCAAAATCGTGCATAAATTCAAATGCCCCACGTCAGTCAAGAGGCCTTTATTCCTAAATGATAAGGATACAATTAAGCCATGCACCACCTTGGAAGGCATAGTAAGGGAAAACTAAACCCGAAGGTAATCAGAGTCGCACAGCAGAAGCTGGTGGACCATATCGCATATCTTCCAGTTGAGTAACAAGTGACCTATCGGCCAATACATTAGATTTAGTCCTAGAGAGACAAAAAAAAACCGAATCCGTTTGGTAGATCGGTAAAGATACCAGTAAAAGCCTTTTTGATACTGAAAAAAGCCATTAACATGGCCAAGACCTTTGATGGTATTATAATGAGAGTTACACTGCATGGAAACTAGAATGTTCCTTGAGACTTAAACATCTTGAACCAATGTTCAAGGATATATAGTGGGGATTACGTGGGCGTAATCCATTTTTAAGGGGGGTAGGCGCGTTGCGTTTTTGCTGTGTTGTTGCGCGTCGATGTGTGGTTTTGGTTGTTATGTTTGTGTGAACTGTGTACGAATTGGCTGGATGCATTGTGGTTATGAATGAATGACTTGTTCATCTGATTGTCTATGAGTACAATATATGAATTTATGAGTGTAGTATATGAATACTACTGGTACATTGGGATATTATTGAGAACTTGATCAAGCCACAGAAGTGGTGTGGCGCTTATAAGCATAAACGGTGAAATAGAACTATGAAATTGCGGGACATGATCCCTTGGTTAGTGGGAATGAATTCAGGATTCGATTCCCGTGAGTGATCAGATATGAACATTAATTAACGAGACAAGACTTCGGGTCAAAGTCTCTTTAAGGAGGGTAGGTTGAAACACCCCTAACAATTAAAACACTGGAAATCATGAATATGTGTGGTATATTTGTGCAATAAACCGGTCACATTAATATAACCGTGGAATGACATATAACCTACGGTACTAAGATATAAACAAGTCACATTGTAATATAAGCATTGGTGCTCAATGGTTTCGACATTAACTAATACATTGAGCAAAATAAATCATTCTATGTTAGGACATGGGTACACGAAACAGGTGCGAGGCATTGTGCAAGCTGATTTGGAATTTACTCGTTAACATATTATAATTGTACTAGTAGACATAAGTTACTAGATTATAATATACGAGTATTATTACCGGTTGCAAACATATGCCTTATAAAATGAATATTTGAGCTCAGAAATTTATATCCTTGACTCAAATGTTAAACTAACTGCATATGCATTATTAAATTCTGTTAAAATGCTGTAATAAAATCAGCCCTACTCCTGGTAATATCCGAAAATCTTGTAATTTCACCAGCAACCATTTATTTACCAAGAATTCTACAAGTTTCCACTAAGTTAAGACAAAAATAAAATTAAAACCCACTCATGTCACCTTGGCCGATAATCTAGCAAGTTCTCTAATTTCAACTTAACTAATTACTCAGCCCATGCACTATTCCGATTCTGTGTATTTCATTAGCCTTTCCCACATCCAATTACTTTCTTAATTTCCAACCGGTGCTCTTCTTTCCTTCTCACTAAACTCTTAACTCCTCGTTTCTCCCATTTGCTCCACGCCTGCGCAAGTCCAAAGAAAGTTCTCAACTCCCCGTAACTGCTGGCGTCGGTAAGCTCTCCTCCTTTCATTGTTCTACCTGAAATGTCTCACGCTATTTCCCAGTTCCTTCCTTGGGGAATTTATTGCCCCTTCTCGTCTCTACTTTGACTCAAGCTCCGTAACTCTCCCTTGCATGTCCGAGGCTTGGAGTTGTTACCGGCTTACGAATATGGAACTACACAAGCCCTTACAGCAAGAGTGCCGAGGAATTCCCCCAAGAATCTACTCTATTCTTGCTCAAGTCTAGCGCAAGGTAACCGGTATATACTTGCAGTCGCTTCTGTTTTCATTTCGTTACTCTGGTCAGTCCGAGGGTCCTTACTCAAGCTCCTCTAATCTCCTCCTTTCTCTTGCACGAATCTCGCTTGCAATCTGCTGGCATGATCTCGGGTAGCCTTTGAACAGAAATCCTCTCCAAGACTTGTCAAAGGTGAGAACTGGTAACCGGAAACTTTGGTGGTTTAGCTCTTTCTACCTTCTCCGTTTTAATGTTCGAACTCTGAGTATGGATCGCCTTCTTTATTTAACCTTCCTCTTGCTATCAACCATAACTCAAGTTCTGGGTGTATGACTTTGTTGCATGTCCCCTTCGAAGACTCTGAAGCTCTGAAAAAAATTCTGGAACCTTTCATCTCAGTCAAGACATAACGCAAGGTAAAGGATTTCTGAAATATCCCTTCCACACCTTTTCCTTTCTCGCTACCCGAAACTTCTGAAATCCTGACTCCCTTCTTCCTTCCTCTCTCCACGCATGCAAGCGCCTGGGAAGCTAGCGCAAGGGTCTCTGGTAGTTGTTGAACAATCTTCTTCTCGACCCCCCGAAGGTAAGAGCAGGAAAATATGAAACTCATTTTTTTTACTCCACCCCTGTTCTCTGTTTTGACGCTCGAAAACTAAAGGTGGGTTTCTTTTCTTTCCCATTTTCTCTTGTGCGTGAATGTGGCATGCAAGTACCCCAACAACCTTGCGAATTCTGGAGCAACAATCTACACAAACCGACCTAGTATATCCTCTAAGGTAAAACACTTCCAACTCATGTGTTGTCTTGAATATTTTAGCTACTCTTCCGGTGCTAATACAGACACAGAACTCACAAATTTTTCTTGTACCTGTCCGGTTGTAAGGCCAAGAGATTATGTGTCAAACCTCCAATCATAACCGAAGAGAAACCCAAGGGGTAACCCCCCCCCCCCCCCATAAGCAAGGTAAAATAATCCACCAAAAAACCTTGTGAATTAACCGATGTATTCACTCCAAATGTACAAGGAAACTTGATCTTTGTGTTGTTTTTGTATAGGACCGAAAAATACTGAAGGAGTACCAAGAACTACCCAAGAAATACAACCCCAAAACCCCAAGGTTGTAACCCAAACCTTCACCTAAAACTATACTTTTTATTGTGTAAAATTATGTGCAATGTTACGTTGATAAATCTATAACAATCTGTTGGAGTAGTCTATGAGTTAAAGGTTAACGTAATGACTAAATGGCGGCCTAAACACCAGATTTTTTTTAATAAGTTACTGTGCTTAAGGGTTACCGAAACCAGTGGAAAAGATCAGTGATGTTAAGCTAGTAATTATCACACAAAAAAAAACTGGTTGTATGCTGGTTTGGTGGATTTGTGAAAAGATGTATTAAGAGCTAGTTACTGAGTTAGAAACTATGTGTTCTGGTTACCGAAAAGAAATGATATTGTTTTGAAAATATTTGAGTGAGGTCGTCAAGGAAATTAATGCTAGATGTTTAGTAGGCTGAACAACAAGTATTCAGAAGTTGAAATCATGCAAAATCCTGCCAACAACTTATGAGAGTAACCCATGGGTAATAAGCTGGTAAGTTACTTAGGAAATTATGTCGTTAATTAACTAGCTAGGAAAGAAAACGGTTATTATAATGTAGTAAAAGGCTAAGGAAAATCTGATTAATTAAAGAACTGTAGGGTGATTTAAGAGTGGAAATCTTATTATATCAAAGCCGAATATTACATGTTTTGGTGTTGGAAAGCTTGAGTGTTCGTGTCATAAAAATTAATGTTGAGAGTGCTTGGAATATGGTTACTAAATAATCAGGACAACCTGCCTAGTCGAAACTGAATAAACGCCCAAGTGTTTAGTGCTGAAAACTTGGTGAGAGTAATGCTGAGAGCTTATAGTGTTATCTGTATAATTTTGACAGAAACAGGGCTAGGAATGAAAGAAAGAATGGTCACGTTTTGAATGATTAGGGATGCGCTAGAGTAATAACTAAAAGTAGGGCTTGATAATTGGTAAACCGGTTGTACTAGTGTCTTAAGAGTTTAGTTATATTAATAAGAACAAGGGCGTGATTCGGGGTAGTGTGGTCTGGGAGGTGAGTTAAGGGAATGAGATAGAAGAGTGGCCTTGAGTGCTTAAAGAATTGAGTTCCACCACTTATACAAACCGGAAGTGAAGTTAGACAAGTTAAGTGTAGTTAATGTCAACCAACGAATTAGTATATGTCTTAATAATGCGTTAGGATGGTGAGGAAGGGTGGCATAGATCATGGGCTGGTCATGCGGATTAAGGACTTAGAAACAACTTAGAAGTACAGCCAAGTGTGGTGTAAGCCAAAGCACTAAAGAGGGATCTTAAGAGTTGACTAGTACCTTCTAGAAATGTGATGCCAACTCGGCCCTTGGAAGAATTAGGAGAAAGATGAGTTATATCAAAACAACCTATGTAGGATTAAAACATTAACCAAGATAGAAGGAGAAGGAAACGACTAGCAAAGTGAAAATATGAATTGGGTTAAAATGATGACATAGGGATTTACTAGAGTTTAAACATTTGTTTCGGAAGTTTTAGGAGTGTCAGGTAGCTATGCCAAACCAAAGTATAATTAGGTAAGGTTACTAATATGGGAGCCCAGGATTATAATATGGTACATTGTATGCTGGGATTTAGAATTAGGTCAGCCATTAAATGGAAACAAGAATGATTTGTACTTGAGAAGTGTTAGGGTGTAAATGAAAGGATTATAAAAACTGTAGATCCAAATGTGAACTAAAAAGGGGTTGAATTGGAACTAAGACAAATTAAGGAAATCAAACCAAAATTTGAGAAGGTGGAACACATAAAAGGGTGTTTCAGCTTCTGTAGGGAGGTGGTAGTGGCCTGTTAATGAATCTACAACATTGCTAATATGTTAAACCAGTTAAGGGAACCTGTGAAGAGAAACGTAATACATCGGTTTGTATGAGTTGAAGCCCTGTACTAATGAGTGTCAAGGGTTCAGGTTACGGTTCTTTAAATACCAAGTGAATGTCTCAGGGAGATATCACTAAGGAACTAGGGAAGAATGTCGCAAAAGTTTTTGACTAAAACAGCTAAGTCAACACCAGTTGATAGTTAAGTGCATGAGTGCTGAAAATTTCACAAGAGGTAATTAGGAATGATCTCAGAGAGTACGAGAGGATTTTATTGGGACAAGTCTGAGTCACCTTAAATGTTACTGTTTGGCTAAAATAAGGGATCTAAACCAAACAGATAAAGTAGGTCCAATGTTGGCGACTATAACACCTAGGACTAGGCCAAACATTACGAATAGAACTACGAACAATAACGCATGATCGAACATCTAACCCGTTCGAATAATCATTACAGGAGTGAGTCCCACGAGCAGCGGGAACCCTGGTACAAGTACATGTGACAACTATTATAAGGTATGGACATGTGTGGTTCGTATGTTGCCGTGTTACACGGCTTGTGTGTTGTGTGCTTTGTTTGATGATGACTATAAGACTAAAGCACGAAATTGGATTGCTTGTTGTGGCTTGCTTATATGCTTGTATATATCCTTGTGGCATATTACTTGCTCGCACACAGTAGTTTAGTCCCTTTCTCGTTATGGAACATTGAGATGAAACACAACGAACTATGTAAACAAGGGAACTATATAAAGGGAAAACTCCTCTTTAACTATAAAGGACCGCTAATGACACCCACTATGGTGTCGAGATTAAAACGATAATGAAAAGTAAAATACCAACTGGTGAAACAAGAGAATAACCCGGGGAGAAAACATCTCGGGCCGCGCGGTATGGATGATCGGGAGTTGGTATCTGCATCAGATCCTTCGACCGACTATTATGGAGCACATCTTGGGGTCTAATGATGATCCCTCTCTCTCGACGTACGACACCGGGACTGGAAGATTGGCAATTTGGGAAGCGTGACCTGGGGTCTAGAGATGACCCCTCTTTCCCGACATGACGCCGGGATTGGAGGATCAGCTATTTGGGGAGCATAACCTGGGGTCTAAAGATGACCCCTCTTTCTCGACGTACGACGCCGGGAATGGAGGAATTTGCTATGGAGGAGACATCCTCCAACGTGCGGTGATAAAAGAATTCACAAATAATCCTTAAAGAAACAAGGAAAGATTGGCACCTACATGATATGGTCACGGGATCTAACTATATCCCCAGACCTGGTGCAAGGAAAGGGAAAGAAAAATGCACATATGGGAACAAGAGAAAAGAAATAAAAACACACAACGCTCAAATGATCCCATAGCGAGGATCATGAGTATAACATACCTATGCACATGTTTTATTATGTACATGATTGCTGTTGTGATACTAGCAGCTTGTTGTGCTGGGTTGTTGTTGCTAATGTTTTGCTACCCTTGAGTGTGTATAAAACCATGATGTATTGTGGCCTGCTTTACTGCTTTATTATAGCATGTAAATTGACTTAATAATATTCGACCAAGTAGTCGTGTGGCCCGGCAACATACGGGCTACACACGTTCATACTCAGCGTTTGCTGAGTCCTTTACACCCAATTTTTTTTTCAGGTATTGTGCCGGACGGTAACGAAGTGTAGGCGGGATGGCTACCATGGGGGTAGTCCATCAGGGCATAATCTAGTGTATGGGTTGTTACTAAACCCGAGATGTAATTCTCAGATTATGATTTGGTATTTTTATTGTAGACACTCGGTATTTGGAAATTGTATTTTGAGTTGTTTATGAGTTTTGTTCGAGGGCGGTTTCCATTCATTCAGACCGTAACTTGATGTTGGTAGTATGGTTGTGTCAACCACGTGGGTGGTTGGCGTCTGTGACACCCGGATGGAGTTATTCCGCTGCATAGTTAACCGTGATGTGATTTAGGCGCGACGTTTGTATTGCTGGATGTTTATTCGGGGGTGTTACAAAAACATCCTATGAGATAGATGCATATTATACTTTTAGCTCAGACTTCACAAATGAAACATAAATTATATATATCGATGACAAAATTGAAATATTAAAAGATATATGGGATGGGATGATCAAATAGAAGTTTATTTTGATATTAAAGAAGATCTAGAAGAGTAAAGGGAATATATTTATGATAATAATTTTGATTATAATGATGAAATTATTTCAGATGAACTAGTTGGTTAAACCCAATTTCCGAAGAACTTAAATTAGCTAGAAAAACCTATAAACAAGATAATGATGTATTAAAATAATAGAAAGAAATATAGTAAATATAATGATCTCTTTAGAAAAGGATGATCTCTGTGAAGAAAGAAAAATAACATTACAAACATTACAAGGAATATAGGAAGAAATGATACGGGATATCAATGTATTATTAAAATTAGATTTAACTAAACTACGAAGAATAGAAGATTTATTATTACTAAATAAATGAAGCGAAAAGGAAGGGATACAGAGAACGTAGAAATACAAAATAAGAGAGAAGAGCTAATAGTGAAAAAGATTGAGATAGATAATTGTTATAATAATTGTATTCAACTAATCAATATACTCAAGATATTAATACCCTTAAGTAAATTTCAAATTGATTAATGATAGTCTGAGAAAAAAACAATAAATAGAAAACTAGAATCATCGGAAGCCCATAAAAATAGCAAAATGGAAAATATAGAAATTACTAAAAGGTTATAAGAAATACAGAAAAGAATGGAAGTTATAGAAACACGTTAAGAAGAGTAGAAATAGTACGACAACTTAGAATAGGAAAGTTTGATGTAAAAAATCAAAGATTAAAAAAAATCATAATTTAGTTTTACACCATCTTATATAAAAGATATCTTTGAAGAATGAGAATGAATCATCAAAATCAAATAGTTGACAACCAATATATTTAGAAAATAGCTTAAAAATTCTAGATAAAAATAGACAAAAGCAACAAGAGCAATTAGAGCAAAAGAAAAAACTAAAGGTTGATGATAGAGAAAACCAGTTAAGGATGGAGGATAGTGAGACAGAATAATTATATAAAAGAAAGAATAAATGAGGAAGAACTGTATATAAATATAGAAAGGCTTGCAGAAATATTTGATGAAATAAATATAAACGATGCATAAGAAGGAACTAGTGGAATCAAAACCCCAATTATAAAAGACAACTTGATAGTATGAAATATATTATCATAGAAATAAATATAATCCTTATAAAACAGAAAAAGAGAGATTACTAGTCCATATAAACCCAAATACTTTAGAGAAACACCAATTAATGATGAAGGAATTAAACTCAATTTGGTATAATTGATAAAGAAAAGGCAATCAAAACATGGAGTCAAAATATGAAAAATGCTTTATTAAATAAATTAAGCAAAGGATGGACGGTAGATAAGATGTTCAACTACATAATATACTCATTTGCCGGAAATTTAGAAAATTGGTGGGCAAGAGTGTCACCAACAACAAAAGCAACAACACAACAAAGTTTTGTCACAATGGGTAATATCGATTTAGTTGTACTACTTATAGAAAATCTGTTATAAACAGAATTCTATGGGGAAGATTGGAATATAAAATCTGATCAATTAATAGATTTAGAAAGAAAAAAAGCAACTTATAAAATCGAACATTTGACTATATGTGATATGAATATATATATATATATATGAGTATACTAGTGAGTTTAGTAAATATTATTATATCATTTATGAAGAAAATAAACCAGAACTTAATCAATCTTTATTAGGTAAATATTTCCTAAAATTACCAAAATAATGAAGTAAATACTTCACCAGAGAATATGAGCTTTACCTTCGAATAAATCCAGCAATATTAGATACATTTAGTGCTAGAGAAACCTTTGTAATAGAAAGAATAGCATAAATATGTGCACAAAGAAAACTATATAAACAATCTAATAAAGTGAAAGCAAGATTATGGTGTCCAACAAATACATATGAAGGACCATATAGAAGAAGGAAAAAAGTTCGAAAAAGGAAGAAAACTCAAATATATCAAAAAATTTAGGAAAAATAAAACATACCAAAAAAACTTTAGGAAATACAAAACAAAACCCCTGAAATGGTAATCCCCTATGAAATACCCCAAACTTATTAAATATGGATTAAATATTTAATCACATTAATTAAGGCCTAAACATGCCTTAAAAGTCAACTGAGATCAACAGCGGTCAATACAAAACAAGATGTTGCACCCTTTGACTGTTAAGGGTAAATAAATACCCAAATGAACTTCTTAGGACCTAAAAATTTGTCCTAAGTATATTAACATAATATTAAAACATATTAAACCATTGGACAACACTCCAACCAAAGAAAAAAATTTACATCTTCAAGTCAAAAAGGGCAAAATGCTCTAGGAAAACCTTAAAAACAAATGACCTCTAAATGATATAAAATTGAATACCATGAACAAGTATCTGTAAGGACACAACAAAACCGTTTCAAAGGAAACAGAGCCCAGAAACACCTTGCGACACAAAATGTGCACTAAAACTCCTTAAAGCACGTTTTTGTGTAATCGCCTTTTAAATTGGTTTTAAATGGGCTAAAAGGTTATAATTACCTTTAAATATAATAAAATATCATATTATATGATATTAGGAATTTAATTCCAGAATTTAACGAATTTTTACAAATTGAATATTAAAATATTAAAACCCTAATGTGGGGCCCGTTTGGGTCAACATTGACTAAGTTGGTCAATGTTGACCATTGACCACGAAATGGACCATATGAAATCAGATAATTAAGTCTCTTAACAGACCAAGGGACAAGAGACATGTGACAATTAAATATATGCCCTTACTTTTGCATAAAATAACAAATAAACAAACTTTACCTTATAAAACAAAAAAGTGGGCTCCACTTACCTTACCCATGTGAGCCAACCGAATTGGAGCCTCCACTTGCTCCTATTCCTCCTTGCATTTCGGTGCTCCAAGCTGGTACAAGACAAGAATGCTTAGTCACCTTACAATAAATGAACTAAAGTAATATTATAACTCCATTTTCAATCAAAATTTGAATCAAACACTACCCTACCTTCCCTTATCTTGGACGGCTGCCTCCTCCTCTTGTCTCCACTGATTGAGCTCCAATTATCCAACACCAATCAGACTTGATGAGTCATCAAAGCAAGGAAATCATAAAAAAATGCAAAAAGGTGCTTTAAGGCAATATTAGGTCTTTCCCCTTCATTTCTTCTCTTCAGCCGAGGTTGCTCTGTCCTTGAGCTCCCTTTGGCTCCTCTCCACCGTAGGTAAGAGTTCCAAGCACCATTGATGAGGTTTCAAGCTCTAGGTAAGCTCTTAAGGCATAAAAATGCCTATTTTCTTCATCTTTCCTTCCTTTTTTGATTGATCTACACTCCAACCTTTTCTCTACATCTATGTAGAGTGATTTGGAGGTTAGAGGAAGTGTTGGTTTCGTACATAACCAGATCTAAGGAGGAAAGTTCAAGTCTTGACCATTTAAGGTAAAAATGTGCTTTAAGCTCATAACTTTTGATTCCCTTCAAGTTCGGCTGTGAAAATTTGGTCATAGCCTCATCTTCTTCTCCTTTTCATGTGGAATCTGTTGGTTAGCCATTTGGAGCAAAGGTGGCCGAGATCCAAAGGAATACCCTCTTTTAAGGCATTTTTCCAAGGTAAAACCTAATAACAAGGTAGTTTGTTGAGATCTAGCTATTTCCTATGTCAATATGGTGGATCTAACACCTTGTGGTGTGTTTGATTCAGGCTGAAACCATCTTGAACTCTCCTTGCATTCTTAAGGTGATTTTTGCCTTAAATCTTACATTAAATTACTTCTTATGGTTAGATCTTGCTTGGAGACTAACTAGGCCTTGTTCTCTGTTTGAAAACAGTAAAACAAGCTGTGGAGAATTTCTACTTAAGGTGGCCGAACCAAACAAGGTTCTATCTAGGTTAAATCAAGGTATAAATTACTTAAAACCTTAACTTGTTACATTAATACAAGTTTAAGCTATTCCTAATTAATTGCCGTGAGTGAAGAGGTGAAATAAGGTCTTGTTTGACCTTAAAATGATTAATGAATGGCTTAATAATTTTATAACTAATTAACAAGCATAAATGTCAAATTTAAGACATTATGTGGAAGTTTGGTAAATAAATGAAAATTATATGGTGAGGCCGAAATTTTATATGTATTTTGGGACATTTATGTGTAATTTATTTTGCAAGCCAATGTTTGTAATAAGGCCATGTATTTTAGGCCATTTTATTTATGCATTTACAAGCTTTTAATTAAGTTTAAGTAGTATAAATGCATTACCGAAATAAATGGGGTATTAGGTGTAATTAAATTAAATTTAGGGACTTTAGAAAAATAAAGCCGAAAATTAGAGTTAAAAAGGAGTTAAAATAAAGCTTATAAGATTTTATAAAGTTTTGGGGTTAAATGGTGAATTTTAGAAAGTTTGGGTACTAAACCGTAATTATAAGGAATTGGTGGTCAAGGAAATATTAAGGTGGTCAACCGTGACCATATGCTAGGTTTTGACCAAATTAGATAAGTTAAATAACTTATTTAAGGTTGTATAATAAGATAAGAATCTTATGGTAATATTTTTATAACATATGTGGTGAATATGTTATTACCGAAAACTAAGGGTGTAAAATGGTATTTTAAACACCCATGGGCTATTAGGAATTTTTAGGAATTTATTTGGTGGATTTTGGAATTAAAATGAACTATATATGTATAATATATAGTTATCATGTCATTATGACACTTTGGAGAAAAATAGATGGTGGAATGGTAAATACCAAAAGTATATGGGTTAATAAGAATATTTATAACCCTTTGGTGGAATTTGGTGATTTTTAGAATTATTAAGAGAATTTATTAAGATATGTGTATGAAATATGGTTTTAATGATATGGAAGAACTATATGTTATAAATAGGGTCAAATGGCAATTATAGAATAGCACAAGGGCTGTTCGGAATTTACAAAAAATAACCATAGGTTATACTCTTTTATAAGTTAGAAATGTTATTTAAATGGTATATATAACATGGTAAAAAGAAAGGGGTGATTTTGTAAATAAAGGAAACTATGGTTTATGGAAAAGAATAAGATTTTCTTATGGTGCCTAAGAGGCAATAATAAATAGTTTTGTATAAAGACTATAGGTTATAAGTTATAGGGAATAAAAATATCACATAGTATGGTATTAGTATATGGTATAACATTACATAATGTTATGTGGTCAAAACGGAATTTAAATTAAGTTAAGGGCTATACTGAGTTAATAAGAGTTGAGAGATGAATTTTAGACTAAGGTCTATAATGTTATAAATGTTATGACAATGATATGGTTTAGATGGAATTAATATAAGGAAGGGTACTCACATAAAATAATGTGACAAACTATAAATAAATGAGATTTATAAACTAAGGTGTTTATGGAATAAACCTTAGGAGTTGTAATTATACAACATAAGATGTTACATGATATTAGGATAATAATCTTAATATAAGTTGTATAATATAATACAACTAATGGGAATAATCATCCAATAAAGATGATAAAATGTAACATAAAATACAAGAATTTATGAAACTCATGGGAATTACCTACGTGGTAAATATATACATACACAAGAATAATGTATATAAGGTGGATATGTCTTTTAGTTGGAAACCATATGATTTAATAGGGGTGATTATTTAAAAAAATGTATATAGTCATGAACTATAAGTTATGAGTTTTGGATACAATACAAAAAATAATAATATACTACAATCATGCATGAATACATGCAACTATAGGTTACGTACCTAAACTAGATGTGGATAAGATTAAAAGAAATATAAGGAATTAAACTTAACAGTTGGAATAGTTTTGACGTACGCGTTTTAAGTAACAAAACCGACTGTTTTAGAGAAACCCGTAATGAACAATTGTAGAAAACGGGGCTGAACTATCGGGGTTACTTATTATTCGGAGATACCGGATGTAGTTAGTCATGGAGACTGACTTATAGTTTATTACCGTTTAGATTGTACCTCTGACAAGACGCTCGACGAGCTAGCGGACTACACGGAGCATAGGATCTTGCTGATTCATACTCCACCGTAATACAATCAGGGTGAACGGTATGTAAAGGGGTTTGATCCGAGTTGTCCTAAGGTTGCTCCTTGGGCTCAGATTTGGTTGATATAACTTGTATGTTGTTATGTGTCTCGGATTGTCTCTGAGGGCTTCCTCAGTTCAGACTTCTGTGCGATCTGTGATAAGATTGTTTGTCTAAATTGTATATTTATAGCTGCTTATGATTTTCTGTTGTTGAGTTAACAGTATTGGTTCGTATATATGGACCTATATATAAAACGAACTAGCGGCTATGGTGCTATCTTATATGAAATATAAGGAACGTAAGTAAAACGTTGTAGCACTATGATAATAACATATACATATTATCTGAGACTTTTATACGGAGTATTGGCCTTTCTATACGCGCGCTCTTGTATCTAGCACTGGATCCCGAGTTTACAGACTCCGGATTGGACTAATGACCTTAGTCTGCTGTGTTAGAAAATTTGGTAATGCGATGCGATGGTATAATTAATTAATTAATGGAATGGAAGTAAAGCCAAGAGGATGTGGCTCTTGGTGCGCGCTGTGATCACAAAAACGATACCAGGATGTCCGCGTACGGGTCCATAAGTATCAAGAAAATTTCCCGTGAGCTAGAATGGCTCGTTGGTCGGAGACTCTACCGTTGGAGTGGCTACTGCCGTGGGTGACCTGCCATAATATATGGGTAACTAGAGACATGTCGTTTTAACGAGACATTGTCACTAGGTATAACTGAACAACTAAAACAATTGAGACTTATACAGTGGCGAACAATACTATGGACGAGACTTAATACTTGTTTATTATTCTCGTTGTTTCGCTTTGTTGTTCATTGGTTATACTTGTGGTTATTTTATTGTGTGTTGATGGTTGGATGGAGCCTACAAGGCTAAGGTAAATTAAATATGAAAACTGTACGCTACGGCGAATGTACATTGTACATTATATTGTTATTTCTCGATACGTTCGATATATAATGTTGTATGGAATATTAAATGAATGTTTGGATTGGATGGACGGTTAAATGATTATGGATATTTGGATGGTTGATAATATATATTATACATTTATGCTTCAGTTTTGATTATAACTGTAAAAAGGAAAAGCATGAAACCAATCTAATAATAGGATGGTTAAAATGACAAGTGACCATTAGGGTCTAGGCCCGGCATACTCAGCGTCTATCGCTGATACTACACCATTACAGGTTGTTAATCATTGTCGGAGCTGAAGAGCAGGAACAGGGTAATTGGAGTGTTACTTTTGTCACCACACTTGGAGATGTTGTATATCAATGAAGATGGTGAATTGTATTATGGTAAGGTTGTGTATTCAGGATTGGGTAGATGCTCACTTGTCGATGTTTATGGTTTATGGACTTAGTGTGATGTATAGGAGTTTCTCGTTATCACTGCGGTTAGCAGTTTATTTGTATTGGAAGTTGGATGTAGTTTGGCTGCGTTGCTCGCATGGGCGAGTAACGGCCGGTGACACCCGAGTGAGTTTTGTAATGGTTATTTGTTTTTCCGCTGCGAGACGTTTTATTTATTGCTACGTGAGAGGTTATATCGTGATTATTGAGAGGGGTGTTACACCCTAAGTCCCAATGATCCTCCGTCTATTCTCTAATCGGATTCTTAGCCTATCACCCAGTTCCTCGAGTTCTACCGAATTACCTTGCTACCGAGTAAACCGAATTCAAAGAGAAGAAGAGGTTCGCAATAGCAATGAAACAGGGAAAATCCTCAAGTTCAGATCGCGTATCCCTTTATTGAAGGGGTGAACCCCCTATTTATAGTGTTTCTTATGGGCTATCTGGCCTATCACGTCGTGCCAGCCTGGCACGTAAATATCTTGATAGGCCTATAAAATATCTCATAAATATCTTATGCTAACTTCCCTACTTTCGACCGCTATCTATGCCCGCTCTGTCCTCCTATCGACTGGTCATAGACGACCGGTCGTTATCCGTACTATGTTTGGCATATTTGGTGACCGGTCATAGGCGACCGGTCGCTGCCTACATTGTATTTCGCATTTCTAGCGACCGGTCGTAGCGACGCTTTTGGTGACCGGCCACAGGTGACCGGTCACCGCCTATGTTACGCTCTAGTGTCTCTGGTGACTGGTCATAAGCGTTTGGTCGCTGCTCGCGCTTTGTTTGGGGTCTTTGTGTCCAGTCAAGAATGCCCGGTCGCTGCCTTGTGCTTTCTTTCTGTTATCCGGCCGGTCAAGCTGGGCCGGTCGCAGCGACCTCTTCTTTCCTGCTTTGTTCTACTTGGTTATTGTTTCCTTTGGGGCTTCTGGGCATATTTTCCCCTCTTCATCAGTCCCACAAGTTCAACTTTTGACGTTTTGACAAAGAAAGTTGAACTTAGAACCTGCTTCCTCTAGTATGGTTTGTGGAATAAAAAATTTTTGCTTTGCGTCTGGCCTTGGCTTCTTATCCCTTATCTCCCAGTCCCATAAGTTCTACCTTTTTCTGTCAAAGAAAAGGGTGGAACTTCTTATGGCTTATGCTACGCTCGTGCCTGTTTTTGTTCGGAGCAGAGTCGTTGCAAAATTTCTATCGCCTCGCGCGTGCCAGTTGTCGATGTGGAATGTGCAGTCCCTGCACTTTCCCCTGCTAAAAGTGCTTTTTTGTTTGTTTTTTTATATTTTAAATATTTCCAAGGTTGTTTTTACCGCTTTTTAAGGGTTTTGGAAGGACAGCGTCTTCTCTCTCCTTCTGCCTTTTGCGATTCGTGAACTTTCATGCTTTCCTTGCTCTCCCCCGTTCTTCCGTTTTCTCCGCCTACTCTGCTTTCACGCTCTCTTAACTCTAATGGCATCCTCTAGCTCGAAGATGACTCGCTCTTCTGCACTTGATGCCATTGAAGGTTCGAAATCGGGGGGTAAGTTTCTCAAAACCTACCTAAAATCTAAATCCCCTTTCTATAAAAATCAGGAATCGTTGCCTAGTATCTTGGATGTTAAGGCTCTCGATTCCCTTCTTGCAAAAGTGGAGGTCCCCGCTGGGACCCAAATCTATCTTCCCTCCTCCGACTCGCACCCCCTCGACAACTTTGGTCGTGGCTACATCGTATATGCCGACTCTTTCCTTGGGGGGATGACGATTCCTCCTCATCTGCTCGTGCTGGGCTTTCTGATTCACCGGTGCTGCACTCTTGCCTAGCTCCATCCGAAGGCCATGTGCCAACTTCACGCTTTCATCACTCTTTGCGCCGAGGCCAAGGTTGCGCTCTCCGCCACGGAATTCGTTCAATTTTTTACTTGCAGGGTTGACACTTGCAGTTTGACCATAGCTAGCCGGACTGGGTACTCACTCTTCGAGTATAAGAAGCTTGCGTAGCGGTGGAACGCCCGATGGTTTGTCATTGTCCCTCCTGCTGGGTGATTTCTCGGAGTCGCTTACTGCCCCTCGATTATAAAGGGCTCCCTCTATTTCCTTGCGTCACCCAAATCAGAACTTGCAATGTCTCGGGTTCTGAAGACGGAGAGCGAGCGTCGTAGGAGTGTGAAGGAGTTCTTTACTAATGCGCGCCTAGCCGCGCTTGCACACTCTGAAAGTAAGACCTTGTCTTCTGTTCCTTAGTTGTTTTGGCTCTACCTCAGTTTTTATGCTATTTACATATCTTTCCTCCCAGATTTCCCTCAACTTGGGTCGAAGGTGGGCCCCTTCTATAGCTGGCAGCTGGTTTCTTTTAATACGGGGAATGAAAAGGTGGACTATTATGCCTCCCACGATGCTGCAGAGGAAGCGGATCTGCGTGAGGAGGAGGTGGTGCCTCCCGGCAGGAAGAGGCCTGGGAAAGAAGTTAAAGGTGCATTGAAGAAACAAAAGTTAGAGGAGTCTAAAGAGGAGGGGTCTCCGAGGACGCTGGAGACCCGGTCACCTGTTGTTGCTAACCAGCTAGGTACATGGTATACTAGTCTGGTTACCGGCCGTCGGGTGTTTCTCCCTCTCACTCCTAGGTCAGATCTCAATCTTAGTCCATGGAGAGAGAGAGAGAGAGTTTGCGTGTGTGGTCCCCATCTCTGTATCTTTGTCGTTCTAGCCATGTCGCTTTCGTTTTCCCCTTTTTTTTGGTCATCGTTTTGATCGGTTGCTTTCTTTTGATGTTTCTCTTCGCTTTTGAGGTCATTTTCACATGTGTGGTTTGCTACTTCGCAGCTCCCGAGATCGGGAGGTCTGAGGCTGAGGGGACGGGTGCGGGCCAGCCTGCCGCTGGTGTGGCGACCGGCCAACCAACTTTCACTCAGCAACGCCGGAAAGTCCTGGCTTTGAAGACTACCAGGAGAGTGGAGCATGCCGCCAAGAGGGCGAGGGCCTCTGATATTACAGACATCGAGGGTTCGGACGCCACGGACGCCGCCGCTGAACAAGACCCTCCGGAGGAGACTGTTCCAATTGGGTCGGGGGCCTCTCTACCCAGAGGAGGTGGTCGCGAGGTGGACACCCCGCCGAGCTCTGTCAAAAGATTCACGGCCGCTGAAGGTTCGAAGTACTGGGCAGTGCCCGAGAAGCTGGAGCTACACACAACGATGAAGGAGGACGCCAACACTTCTTCGTCGTCTTCGCCTCCTCCGGCTGCTAGCGGTTCCTTCTGTGGGCCATCGGAAAAACATGGGTGGTTCTATCATCGCGGCCAGCCTCTCTTTTGTTGCCTGTGACGGAGTCGTCCTCCTACTTCGACCTGTGGAAGGAGGCGATTCATAAATCCGGCGTGCCTGACGGCCTTTTTGCGCCTATGAAGACTATGACTGCCGCCAAGGAGAGGCTGAGGATTGGAGAAGGCGGGGCGAATGCCATCATGCACCATTCCTTCCCTCTGGATCATTCACTTGATCTCATGTAGCAGGGGATCTTCCAGGTGAGTGACTTGTCTTGGGCTAACTCTAGCGTCCTTCCCCTCTTAATCTTCTTATGTCATTTGTTCCGGTCTGTGCAAACGGTGGCTTTTGCTCAGAGTGTGGACGAGCACATGCGGGCTCTCCGTTCTAAGTTTCATCTTGAGGAATGTCGGGCCCAGCAATGCTCAGGAGGAGTTAAGAATAGAGCAGTCTTCTCATAATACCTCCGTCGACACTGTTCAGGATGAGATTTTCATGAGGGTGCGTGAGCAGACTGAAACCGTGAAGAAGAAGCTGGGCGACGCTCGCCGACTGTGCACAAGGTGGGGCGACAAGTATGAGGCGCAATTGAAGAAGCTGCGAGAGGAAAACTTCTCTCTCAAGAGCCGGATCCAGCCGCTAGAGATGGAGGTTACCTCCCTCAAAAAGGTACGAAGTGAGTTTGGTGATGCTCGGTTGCGTGCTTTTTCTGATTTGGAGTCATTGGTGAGGCAGGCCCAGGGTGCTCACGGCCAAGAAGTGAAGAGTCTTCTCGCCGAGAAGACTGCTTTGGTGCAGGAGAGAGCGGCACTTACTGAGGACAAGGCCAAACTTGTGCAAGAGCTCAGGGCCGCTTCCGAGACGAAAGCACTTCTTGAAAAAGAGCGGGCGTCTTCTGAGTCAAGGGCGGCAGAGGTGGCCCGGGAGGGCTCCGCCTTGGCTGCCGAGAAGGAGAGACTATCTGAGGAACTTCGTGTGTTATCTAATGAGCTCGCGGTCTCTGAGGAGCGGCGGCTTTTGTATGAAGAGAGGGTGAAGACGCTGGAAAAGGACTTGGCTCGGCTTCGACTTGAAAACTCCGAGCTAACCATGAAGGGTAATTCGAGCTGTCTCAGCTGCGCTTGATGGCTTTTTTGCACTATTGCTAATAAAAAAATTTTAGGTTCAAAACCTGGGCATTCCGTGGAGGGGCTGGAGAAGTTGAACCAGCGAATCGACGACCTTGAAGAAGAGCTGATTACTGCGAACGCTAATCGTGACCGGTATCGGGCCTTCGCCCAGACCCTTGAGGAGCAGGTTGGTTGTCTTGAGACTTATTCGCGGAAGGTGCGAGAGGATTTGCAGAAGCAAAGCACAAAACTCGCCTACCTGAAAGAGTCCTTTGCTTCTCAATGCGGGAGGATGGTTAAGGCGTGCCGTCAGATCATCTCAAGATTCTTCACAAGCAAGGGTGAGGTCATGGACGATGGTCTTTACCAGGAGCTGGACTTCAAGGAAGTCGCGTAGAATACCTCCTTTCATGTGGTGCTTGAGAGGTTCGGGTGCCTTCCTGGGGAGACATGCTTTGTTCCCGGCTAGGCGTCTTTTCTTCCACCTGGGAGCAACGCGCCTCAGGGTGATGCGGGCCTTTGGTCCTCTGTTTGGAAGTCTAAGTCCTCAGAGAGTGTTTCCCAACCCGGCGAGCGACAGGCTGCGCGGGAGGCTGGCACCACAAATCTGAATCCTACAAAGGAGACTTTAGATAGGCCTTAGCTTTTTTTTTGTAGCTCTCTCTTTTTTTATCCATGGATGTATATACTTTTTAACGATTAATGAAGATGGTTTGCGTGTTTCGCTTCATTATTGACAGTTATCCTTTTGATGAGTGCGTTTTTATGTGTGACCGCTCGCTCGCTAGCGCCCGCTCGCTTGCGATTGGTTGTTGTGCGCTTTGGGGGTGAAGACTGGTCGAACTTTGCGACCGGTCGCTCCTATTTTGAGAATACGACCGGTCGCACTTAGCGATCGGTCATTTCCATTTTGAGGATACGTCCGGTCGAACTTAGCGACCGATTGTTCCCATTTTGAGGATCCGACCACTCAAACTTAGCGACCGGTTGTTCCTATTTTGAGGATGTGACCAGTCGACCTTAGCGACCGGTTGTTCCCATTTTAAGGATACCATCGGTCGTTGCCATTTTAAGGATACGACCGGTCGAACTTAGCGACCGGTCGTTCCTATTTTGAGGATGTGACCGGTCGACCTTAGTGACTGGTCATTCCCATTTTGAGGATACGACCAGTTGAACTTAGCGACCGGTCATTCCCATGATGCGACCGGTCGACCTTAGCGACCGGTCGTTCCCATTTATCCTTTCCCTATCCTTGCTTTTGATAGCCAAGCGATGGTACTTGTGGTGGTTCTCTCTCCTTTCTCTTTCTCCTAAAAGGGGAAAAGAGTTTTGTGGGAGTTTTGACCAAGGTACGTGTAACACCCCAACTCAATCCAAATGTGGTCTTGCAACTTAACAGCATATATATATACATGTCACAGCGGAATTCTTTACACTCCAGGACCTTGCCACGGTCTGATTACAGAATATACCAAACATTAGTACATAACAACCTTAACCAAATACATATTCTTCTTACAATCCTCTCAACAACCTATACATCTTACTAACTCAATTGCCATACGAGTGTACATGCACAACTCGTAGGTCACACTTGATCCTTAACACTTGTATCCTCTTCTTACTCTTGCGACGGCCGCTTCCTGATGTACCTATGTAGTAAAAACAGCCCCCAAAGGGGGTCAGCACGAATGCTGGTACGATCCCCTCATGGCCCCCAAGCTAACGTGGCTACGACGACTAATTGTCGATAGCATGGAGGTTGATTATATGCACAACATAATAGTAAATGCTGTAAACAACAATCCAAATATGAACAATCAAAGTTCACACACAATGAACGACTTAAATGCGTTCCCTTAATTAGAGAGTTAGTTATTTAACTCCTTAAGTAATGTTCCCTCTTAATCTTAGTCCATCCTTATCTCACCTCAATCTTAGTCTTATCTTAATCTTAGAAACAACCATCCTTTAATAAGGAGTGGATGTCGCTTATCTTAATCTTAATTATACAAACCATCCTTTAAAGAGGAATGGTTGCAACTCATCTTAACCTTACCTTAATCTTAAACTTTACAATACAAACCATCCTTTAAAAAGGAATGGTTGCAACTCATCTTAACCTTACCTTAATCTTAAACTTAACAATACAAACCATCCTTTAAAAAGGAATGGTTGCAGCTCATCTTAACCTTACCTTAATCTTAATCTTAACTTAATCTCAATATACAAACCGTTCCTGGAAGGGAATGGTTGTAGCTTAATTCGAACCTGGGATTTAGGTGATCCCACCGCACCATCTTAATGCCACCTACTCTGGACGGGAGTCCAGCGCAGCTGAGCCGGCAACCGGCCCTAGGCTACAAGTCCGAAGACAAGTCCTTAAGCGGGAGTCGAATCTGCTATAGATACCGACCCCCTTTCCTTAGCATGCATGACCGGAGATCGGTCCCGGGTTTCCTCACTCAAGTTACAGTTAGTAGTCATCTCAAGACCATGTTTGTTGGTTAACCTCTTTCGGTTCATATCGTCCCTTATTAGGGGGCGTTCCTTAGTCTCACTCAATTCCTTACTAAACATTGGTTAGTAAGTTCTCACGGTATGTTGTGTTAGTTTTCAAACATCACACAACAATACAATAATATAATATATTCCGGTTGCATGCTTTATCTTGTTTAGTGAGCACACAAAAACAAATAGCACACAAGCCGAGGGACACCTCGTTAGCAAGCAGGTCACAAGAGAACTGTACCGTTCACCGTTGGCCGTTCAGTTGCTTAATCTCTTCCGGAGTCCAATTTCCAAGTCCTAAACATTCATTCAGTTTTAGGTTGTTAATCACTTAACTCAATTCAACTTACTAATCTTACTTAACTTACTTAACCCTTAATGATTCCAACCTAATACCTCTTAAGTCTTACAACTTAATCTTAAACTTTTAAGTCTATTCTTAACTTAATTCCTTAGGTCTTTATACCTCTAATCATCATTGCCCCCTTAATGGGGTACCATTAATACCACTAAACTCTCTTAGGGTTTTTTTTTTAAGTGTTAAGGGTCGACCGACCCACCGACTGACCCAACCCCTGGGCTGGTCCATTACAGAAACTTTTCCGTCTTTTGAAACCCCTCCGTCCGACCCAGAGCTAGGCCGACCGACCCAAACCCTCTGGGTCGGTCCATTACAGAACCCATTTCCTACGTTAAATTTCTGCCCGACCGACCCAAATCTAAGCCGACCGACCCAAACCCTCTGGGTTGGTCCAGTCCAGAGACATTCCGGCTGGCTCAACATGGCCCGACCGACCCAAAACTGGGTCGGACCTTGGGTCGGTCCACTACAGATTTTTCTCCTAAATTGCTCTTTCAATTCCAAACTCTTCCACAAGTGTCCTAATAGGTCCAACACCATCTTGGCACATTAAACCCACCTTATAACCTCCACCAAACTCATTAAAACAACTTCCAAAGATCTTCTCAAACATTTACTCAATTCTTACAAGAAATTCCTAACACTTGTCAATTAATTCCTTATATTTCTAACATGTAACCTTACCAAAACTTCAACCAGCCCAAGTGTCCCTTCCTTAATAGTTTGGGCAACATAAACATTATTTTCCATCTTCAGCTCATTTACCAAAACTTCCTCAAATCACCTTGCATATCCATGCACAATTTCTCTTCTTTTCATTTGTTACTCATCACTCTTAAACTCTTAACCTTGCTTATACATTTCTTTCCATTATCTTAATACCTTGACATTGTTCTTCATTTACCTTAACCATGCAACACCCTCCGTAGACATTTCCACTTCTCTTATGCAACTTACCCACCATTCTCACGATCATACCCTCTTATACGTTTATAGTCATTTCCCTTGATGACTTACAACATCCTCCTACCATTTTCACTTCCATCACCCAAGTCCACACATTACCATTCAACTAAACCTTACTAGTCCACCACTAACATCACCACCTCTTACACAAACTTCTCGAACTCTCATTGTTCTTCTCTAGTTCATACCTAAATCACCTTAAAGCATTATACACCTTTCCTCCAGATTTGCACAAGTCTTACCATTCCTCGTACCATGACTTTGGTGTGTTCAATGCACCCATCTAAACTCTAATTTCCTCATAGACATCTCTAGGTCATTCTAAACCTCAAGAACTCCTTAGTTAACTCATTACCACTCAAATTCCTCATAGTGACTCCTAGTAAATCCTAGGTCATATTAATTCACCACCATCACCTAAACACTTATTTTCTACTCAAATTTTGCCATAGCTCCTCTAGTATATTATCATGCCCAAACACATTATTTTTCCTCATTCAACCATCTCACACACATCAAGTTCTTCTCATCATATCTCATCACCCAAACCAACTCATTCACAACAAACTCAATATATTGCAATAATCTTAAATTGCATAGCACTAAGGCTCTTAAATGACATGGCTCTTAGGCCCTTAAATGACTTAAACTTAAACACTGAATTTCCCACATATAAAAGCTTTCAACCTACAAATACACCCATCAATCTCATAGTCATTATAATGCTCTTAAAATCCATCTTAAACTTATATTACTAACTCATTCCCATTGGCTCCTTAGTCACAAGTTCACAAGCTCGTTTAAACTCTTTTTCCTAGGTTATACAACCCATTACCTAATGTAAGCCCTAGGCTACATTGGTACCCATATAAAACTCATTCCTTAATCTTAAACCAACATTAGGTAAGCAATTTACCTTGTTTTCTCAAGCTTATCTTAACCTTCTCCTTAGACCTTCTTCTTGCATGGATCTCGGCCACCACTTAAACTTCCTTTTCCAATGTTATAACCAATATTCAATGACTCACATGAGTACTAAACAATACACTAACCTCAAGGAATGAAACCCTAGGTTAGAAATGTGTTCTAAGGTATAAAAGTGGATGATTACCTTTGAAGTCTCAAGATAGACTTTGGCATTGAATGAAATAGGACCTCCACTAGTCCTTAGTGAATAAATCAAGCTAGAACAAGGCATAAAAACAAGGCCCCATGAGTAGTAATTTTCGGCCATGTAAGGAAGTGATGGAAACTTGGTTTTTCTTACATTTTCTTTACCTTGAGAGAATGGAGAAGCTAATGAGCTCTTCAAACTTGATTTTCCTCCATCAATGGAGTTTTCTCATGGCACCAAACTTGAGCTTTGAAAGATTTGAAAAGATAGAAAGCTAGAGCTTAAGCTAACTAAGAATAATATGTGTTTAGTTTTTGATTTGGAGCTAAAATGAGTGAGTTGTAGACAAGGCAAGGTGAGGCAACAATGGAGCTTGTTCTCTCGGTTTGAGAGGATGGAGAGCATGAAGAAAACCGTGGAAGAAGAGAATGAATGGAGAAGAGGAGAGAAGGTAGGCTAAAAGGTAATATATTTACCTTAAAGCAAATAGTAACCTTTCTTTATTTCTCTTTTCTTTTCTTAAGTTGTGTGACTCATGTGGTGACTCACCACCTAAAAACCGGCCCCCTTATTAAATAAGGGCATGTTTGGCCTTTATTGACCAATTAACTAAACTAAGTTAATTAAAGACTAAGCTAGTCACTATTTGTCACTATTCACAAATTAGTGCACATATTTCTGAAATTTTTGATTTCCCATTGATTTAGACCTCCTAATGTGATACTAATTAGTACACATGTTGATTAAAGAGTAATGATGGACATTTAGCCACTCAAAACTCAATTCTAAGACAATTTCTCAAAAATGTGCTTTAAGACTTCTTAAAGCACATTTTGTGTTTTAACTTGTTTTCAAGCTTGGTTTTCTTTGCTAATTGATTTAAAATGACCATTAGAATATTACTAAGGTCTTATCATGATATTTGGGTACTCACCCAAGTCTCTCCAAGCTTAGAGCACATTTTTGCCCTAATTGCCCTTAAGGCATTTTCTTGTGTTTTCCTTGGTTTAAATTATCTACCAATCTTTCTAAGGCATATTATAGCCTTACTACATCATAATTTGATGTTTACTTAGCATACTTAGGTTTGGGGTATTTCAGTACGGTGTGGCGTCCCACACCTAGTGATTCACCCATTACAGGCGACCAGAGCTCCTTGTGTTCTTGGAGGTGGGTTTTTCTTTTTGTTTTGTTCTTGTCTAGGTACGACAACCCGTGACAAGGTTTTCCAGGGCATTGCATCCTGTAGGGTGTGGCCCGGGTGTTTCTTTTCGCGGCTTTTATAGCCGCTGGGACATAGCCCGGGTCTTTCTTTTGAGACATGGTTTTTTAAAAAATAATCCCATTTTATTGATGTTTGCAAAGCATTACATCGATTTTTACACATAGAATTTCTTGAGGCATTCTGCGTGCCAGGAATGGGGCAATTCGTATCCCTCAACATTCTTTAGGTGATATGAGGCTCGCCCGACCCTTTGATGGACAATATAAGGGCCCTCCCATTGAGGATCGAGTTTCTTGGGCTGCTTAACCTCTCTTAGGACTAGCTCGCTGGAAACGAAGCTTCGCTCCCTAACCCTGTGGTTGAAGTATTTTTCTACTTTTCTTTTGTCTTCTACCATCTGTGCTGCCGCAGCGGTCCTTCTTTCTTCGAGTAGGTCTAGACTGTCTTTTATTCCTTCACTGTTGAGCTGCTCGTCATAGAATTCCCAACAGATTGACGGTATCATGACTTCGGCTGGAACGACTGCTTCCAAGCCATACGTTAATTTGAAAGGTGTTTCACCGGTCAGCCCTTTTTCCGTTGTTCGGTAGGACCACAGGGTCTAGTGCAGTAGTTCTGCACAACTCCCTTTTCTACTACCCACTCTTCCTTTCACAGCCTTTATGATCTGTCCGTTTGCATTTTTGACTTGTCCGTTAGCCTGGGGGTGTGCCACCGACACGAACCTTACCTCTATCTTCCACTATTCACAAAATTCCCGGAAACTGTCATAATTGAACTGCGTTCCGTTGTCAGTTATTATTATTCTTGGCAATCCGAACCTACACACAATGTGCTTCCACACAAACTCTTGCGATTTCTTGGCTGTGATGGATACTGTTGGCATTGCCTCAACCCACTTTGTGAAGTAATTAATGGCTACATACACGAATTTGAACCTCCCGGAGATGCCTCCGGAAACGGGCCGATGATGTCCAGTCCCTATATTGCAAAAGGTATTGGAGATAGGATGGCCTTTTGTACGGACTATGGTCGGGGGGTTATGTATCCTGCTGCCATGTTCCTGGCATCTGGTGCACTTCTGGATGTACTCCTTGCAATTGTCCTGCATCTTTGGCCAGTAGTAACCGAGCCTTATGATCTTATGGGCCGTGGCCCTCTCCCCTTGGTGGTTCCCGCAAGCCCCCTCATGCACTTCCCTTATAAGCTTGCTTCCTTCCTCATTAGTGACGCACCTGAGGGCGGGTCTCGCGAACGACCTCTTGTAGAGGCACCCTTTTTCAAAAAGAACGATGCCGCTCGTCTTCTTATGGTCTTTGCTTCTTTATCCTCCGGGGGCAACTTCCCTTCGAGGATGTACTCCACGATCGGGGTCATCCATGATTCCCCTGGTGCGAGGGATTCGGCTGCCAAAACTTGAGCCTCGTTGATGCTTGAATTAGTTTTGGCCTCTAACCATACTTTGCTTGGGATTCTTTCGGCCATGCTTGCTAGTTTCGCTAGCATGTCTGCCTCGGTGTTCTTCACTCAGGGGAGGTGCTTCAGCTCGCACCTTGAGAAATTTGCCTTGAGTTCTTGGACCCTGAGTAAGTACTTCCAGAGTTTCTCCTCTTTTACTTCCTAGGGCGGCTCTCCACAGGTTTACCCTATTCCATTGAACAGGGCCCCCAAATTTTTGGGGCCCCAAATTTTAGGCTTCTTTCTTAAAAAAAAAATTACATATTATTATTGTGTTTTAAAAATCAGATAAATAAAATAGTAAGTAAAGTTGTTTAGTATTCCCGCATCCACTCACAACCCTTCAACTTCTCTATTCTATTAACTATTACTATCAGCGTTTTATTTTCTCTCCTTCTCATCTCTCGCTAGCCTAGCGGTGATTGTCTAATTTCCACTCTTCTCTACTCATCTGCTTCTCATCTCTTGTTGGCGGTGACTGTCTAATTTCTACTTCTCTGCTCTTCTGCTTCTCTTCTCAACTGCTGTCCAGTGCCTTGTCAAACATCTTCCTCCAGTCATCTCTGTTGGATTGATAACCGGTGAGTATAGGAATTAAAATTTTTCTGTTTGAAAACTGGAAGTCTGGAAGCCTTTGACTGATTTGGATTATTTGCTTCCATTTATTTTACACTAGTAATTTTTAAATCTATTTTCCATCACATCGGTTATAATTCTCCACTGATAATGTGTCTTTCATGGCTATTGATATGAGTTCCAATACCATTAATTATTGTTCGTTGACTGCCATGATCGTGATGTCCTTTACTTTTTCATTTGTTAATTCTTCTACTATTGCTTTGATTGTAAAAAAATCGGCTAAATTGGAAGTGACGAAGTGTTTTTTTTTTTTGATCTAAAAACGACATCTTATTTATTAATCACTAGGATAGGAAGAATCCTGAACTAGCCAAACAGTACAACACTCAGGGGGCAACCTATACTGTATATAGCCCCTGTTACAACTTAATCCAAACTTAGCTATGCCATCAGCAGCCTTGTTACATAACCTATTAACTTTCCTAAAGCTACACATATCAAAACAGGCAAACAGGCTTCTATAGCCTCTAATTATCCCTTCAAAAGGGGAAATCCCAACACCTCTCTGTAGGACCATATCAATCGCTAATTGAGAATCAGATTCCACAATTACTTTCTTGTGATTGAGCTCCTTTGCTGTTTTTAAACCATCGTAAATTGCCCATGCTTTCCTCCTGTCAAATTCACATGACGTGAGTAGTGCTTTTGGTAACTGGTAAATTGGTAATGATTATTAATTAATTAATTATAAATATTACTTATCCATTTTCCTCATTTCATATACATACATACATGATACATACTGGTATTATATGCTTATTATATTTTTTATTTGTCAACAATGCAGGTTGCAGACTTGTAGTGCAGCCAGCGCCAGCAATGATATTGGGTGGCAGATGACAATATTCTGCAGTACTAAATATTCAACATTGATTAACAAATCTCAGGTTCTATTGTTTCAAATTTTTATTTCTTACGGGCTATATTGTTGTCGTACACTGAGATTATTTTACTATGTCATCTAGGATTAGAAAGTATGATTCTGGATATGAAAAACGTAAGAAAAAAAAGAAATTTGAGGAGTTATGTCAATCTCAAAAAGGGGCTCTTGATAAATTTATTGTGTCTGATAGGAAAAAGAATGATGATAAACATCTTTTAGATGATGATGTGGAAGTGGAGCCTATCGCCAATGATGTTGAGAAAGATAATATTGATTTAATCAGTTCAGAAAATAATGATAATAAGGATACTGGAGGTACTAAAAATATTGTTGATGACACAAAACTAGAGTCATTAGAAACTCCTTTGCTAGATATATATGATCCAAGTATATGGGATTCTCTTGATACTAAAATGATCGATGTTTTAGTGACTAAGGGTCCCAAAAGAGATTTGTCAATTGTGAAAGGTCCTAAAGATAAGTTTTCTAAACGATTTTCTTCGAACTTTTATACTAGAGTTTTACCAAATGGGGAAAAGAGTGATAGAGATTGGCTTGTGTACTCGAAAGAGCTAGACAAATTGTTTTGTTTTTGTTGTAAATTGTTTAAGAAAGGACTTGGAAAAGGTCAACTAGCAGGTGAGGGCTTTAGAGATTGGGCACATACTAGCACTAGACTAAGAGCATGATACAAGTGTGGAACATCTAAAAAATATGGCATCTTGGTATGAATTGCGATTAAGGCTCATGACTCATCAAACAATTGATAAAGCAGCTCAAGCACGGTTAGAGAAAGAAAGGGATCATTGGAAACAAATGTTGTTTAGAATAATTTCAATTGTGAAATTTCTTGGCAAGCATAATCTTGCTTTCCGCGGTAAGAAAGAAAAGTTGTACGAAAATAGCAATGGAAATTTCTTAGGCTTAATTGAGATGTTAGCAGAGTTTGATCCAGTTGTTCAGGAGCATGTTAAGCGTATTACAAGTGATGATCTTCATGTTCATTATTTAGGTCATAACATCCAAAATGAGTTGATACTTTTGCTTGCTTCTGCAATAAAATTAGAGATCATTAAAAAAATAAAGCAAACAAAGTATTTTTCTGTGCTTCTTGATTGTACTCCTGATTCCAGTCACCAGGAGCAAATGTCATTGATTATTCGATATGTTGATGTTTTTTCTAGTGTTATTCATGTTGAGGAGTCTTTTTTAGGATTTTTAAGTGTGAATGATACTAGTGGTCATGGGCTTTTTGATGTTTTGCTAGCTGAAATGAAGTCTCTTGATCTCGAAATAGACAATATTAGAGGGCAAGGTTATGACAATGGATCAAATATGAAAGGAAAGCATCAAGGAGTACAAAAAAGACTTTTAGATTTAAATCCTAGAGCTTTTTATAGTGCTTGTGGTTGTCATAGTCTTAACTTGTTATTATGTGATATGGCTAACACTTGTGGTAAAGCTAGAGACTTTTTTGGGGTCATACAATTAATGTACACAATTTTTGCATGTTCTACGAAGAGATGACAAATTTTGAAAGACAATGTAAAAGGATTAACTCTAAAAGCATTGTCATCTACTCGTTGGGAAAGTCGTGTTGATAGTGTAAAAGCTATAAGATTTCAAATGGTGGAAGTACGTGAAGCTTACTTCAAGTTGCAAAGTCTGACAATGACTCTAAATATAATGAGGCTAAATCATTAGCAACAAACGAGCTTGGTGATTATGAGTTTATAATTGCAATAGTTATTTGGTATGATATATTCTGTAGTTAATTTGGTTAGCAAGCATTTACAATCAAGGGATATGCTTATTGATGTAGCTATTGAGGAAGTGAAAGGTTTAATTTCATTCTTTGAGAAGTATAGAGATACTGGTTATTGTAGTGCTTTAAACACTGCTAGAGAAATTGCTCTTGAAATGAATGTTGATCCCGTGTTTCCTATGAGGCGAGAGATTCGTAGAAAAAACACTTTGATGAGAATTAAATGATATGGCTTACTATCTTCTAACCATATCAATTTCACACTTATCAATTATTTCTTATACATTGTTGATCAGGCAATTGTTTCCCTCAACAAAAGGTTTGAAAAATACAAAGAATATGAAAATATTTTTGGTTTTTTGTTTGCACCAGAGAAGCTACATTCTTTGGATGATGTAAGCCTAAGTTCTTGTTATACTCATCTTGAAAATGCTCTTAAAAATTTTGGACAATCTGATGTTGATGGACATAATTTGATCGTGGAGCTTAAGTTGCTTAGAAAATTATTGCCTAATGAAATTATGGGACCTATTGATATTTTGTTGACTATTCCGGTTACTGTTGCATCTGCAGAGAGGAGTTTTTCAAAATTGAAGTTGTTGAAGTCATTTCTTCGTTTGACAATGTCCCAAGAAAGGTTTAACAGGCTGGCAATGTTAGCGATCGAGAATAATCTTTTGGAGCAATTAACATATGAAGACCTTGTTGATGATTTTACTACAAAGAATGCTCGAAGAATGGGTATTTTTAAGTGATTTTCCTCGGTAAGGAATACTTCTCATATTTTGTATGTATTGTCATTTATTGACATTTTATCTCATTGTATAACTTAATATAAATTTATATTATGACACAACTAAATTATATTTTATATTTTATTTAAAATTTAATTTATATAGTGCCCCGTTTTAAGGATCAGCACAGGGCCCCATATAATACCGAGCCGCCCCTGTTTACTTCATATATGTTGTCGTGTTGCCAGGTTACCAGCATGGAGTATGAGTATATCTCTTGGTCCGTCACGCCTAGGGCAATGGCGACCTCTAGGCCTTGAATGAGGGCTTGGTACTCGGCTTCATTGTTTGTTACCTCGAACTCTAATTGAAAGGCATAGTTGAGGTCTCGCCCATCTGGGGTTTGGACTACTACCCCCGCCCCTGCTCCTGTTTTGCACCGGGCTCCATCCACCTGGATGATGAAGGGAGTGAGTGGCTTTCCTTCTTCTTGATCGAAGCTGGTTTCAGTTATAAAGTCCGCTAGCGCCTGTGCTTTGATCGTTTTTCGTGGCAGGAAGTGAATTCCATACTAGATAAGCTCGACTGTCCAGCTTACCATGCGTCCGGATGCATTCGGGTTATTTGTTATCTGCTTCAGCGGCCAGTTGGTTCTTACAAAGACTTGATGTGACTGGAAATATGGGTGCAGTTTTCGGGATGCCACCACCAGAGCGAAGAGGATTTTTTCGATGTTGGTGTAGCGTCTTTCTACCGGGGTCAGGATTTTCCCAGTATAGTAGACGGGAATCTCTTTCTTTTCTTCTTCCATTATTAGGACCGCTGCTACAGCCCACTCTGAGGTGGATAAGTAGAGGTACAGGTCCTGGCCGGGTGCGGGGACCCCTAGCTTGGGTAGTTCTTGGAGCATTTCTTTGATCTTTTAGAAGGCTTCTCTGCATTCTTGCCCGCACTGGAACTTATTGTTCTTCCTCAATATGTTGAAGAATAGGATTGTCTTCTCTTGTAGCTTTGAACAGAATCTGCTTAAGGCCGTGAGCCTTCCGTTAAGGGCCTGGACATCCTTGATGTTTCTCGGGGGGACTGAGGTTGAGAACCGCTTGGCTCTTTTCTGGATCTACCTCTATTCCTCATTGCTCGACTATGAAACCAAGGAATTTCCCCTTGGTTACCCCGAACACGCATTTCTCGGGGTCCAGCTTGATCTGAAACTTGTCAAGTGTGGCAAACGTTTCTTCTAAGTCTTTCATGTGCTGTTCTTTAGACGGGCTTCTTACGACTATGTCGTCCACATAGGCCTCCACGTTCAGAGAGAGCTGTTCCGGAACACCTTATCAATCATCCTCTGGAAGATTGCACCAGCATTTTTTAACCCGAATGGCATTACCTTATAGCAGAAAGTTCCTGCTGAAGTGACAAAGGAAGTTTTTTCGGAATCATCTTCGTTCATCTTTATCTGGTTATACCCAGAGAATGCATCCAAGAAACTCAAGACGGAACTCTGAGCTGTGGAGACGACCAGCCGATCTATTGATGGCAATGGGTAAAAGTCTTTGGGGCATGCTTTGTTCAGATCGGTGAAGTCTACGCACATTCTCCATTTTCCGTTAGAATTCCTTACCATAACCACATTCGCCAGCCATCTGGGATATGACACTTCTTTGATGAAACCTACCTGCAGCAGCCTTTGAACTTCTTCCCGAGCGGCCTGGTCTCTTTCTGCTCCAATTATCCTCTTTCTTTGACGGATCGCCGGGTGCGTTGGGTCCACGTGGAGGCTATGCTGGATAACACTTGGGTCTATTCCGGGCATTTCCTCTGTACTCCAAGCAAATGTGGCCCTTTTTTGGGAGATCAGCGGAAGCCTCATACCGCTCAGCTGTTTCATCAAGAAGGGGGAGCCTTCCTTTGAACTCCTTTTCGGACCCCACAGTCTTGATTGTCCCCTCTCCTGGAAGGTCTTCCATGATTCGAACCTCACATACCCATGCCACTTTCTGACTTCCTCTTACTGTAACGAGTTTCCCGGATCTAGTCAGGTATTTCATCTTCAGGTGGTGGGTGCTACATACGGCCCTGAAAGCGTTTATCCCTGGTCGCTCAAGGTACATGTTGTACCCGAACAGTCCAGGAAGAATGAAGGCCGTCAGCTTTTCCGTGCGCCTTTCATCCCCTGCCCTAGGGTAATGGTGAAGTTGATGCTCCCCGTTGATTTAGCGGAGATTCCACCTACAAAACCCCCTAGGACGGCTAAGTAGGGCTTGATTTTGTCTCCAGGTATCTCAAGTTTTTTCACTGCCTCCGCAGAAATGACATTTGCCCCTACTCCGCTGTCAACCAAGATCCCTTCCATCATGCGGTCGTTCACCTGAGCCCTTATGACAAGCAGATCATTGTGTGGGTACAGGACTCCGTCTTCATCGTCCTTGGTGAAGTAGATCGGGGGGAGCTTTTCATGCTTAGCGGCCTTCTTGTCTGGAAGCTCTTGGTGGACCTCGTGGACATGTCTTTTTCTTTTGTTGGGGGTCAGTGGCCCTACCTCCGAGAATAGTCCTGTGATTACTCTGAAAGACTTGCTGTGATCCAACTCGGGGTGGACTTCCTCTTCTGATTTAGGCTGGGAGGGCTAGCCGCCAGAATGTTGCCTGTGTTGTCCCACATTCCCCTTCTTCTTGTCTTCCTCGATCAACCTTAACTCCTTGGCGAGGTTTGCGCAGTTGATAGTCCTATGGCTGCGATGTCCGTGGTACTCACAGAAGGCTATCGGTACTTCTCTCGGGTGAGGCTTCCTTGGGGGAGGTAAGAGTCCATCTCTCACAGCGGCGGCGTACATCCCTGGGTCTATCTGGACCGTCGGAAAGACCCTTGCGCTTGGGGCTTGTTGTCCCTGGGTAGCCGGAGCCTTGGAATAAGGTTTGTATCGGGCACCCCCTTGGGACGAGCTCCCGGTCGTTATTGCTCCGCCTGCATGTCCTCCCTTTTTCTCGCTTGTAGCAGGGGCCTTAAAGCTATTGAGCAGTTCCTTAGCCTTATTCTCCGCAACCTCTGATTTAAGGAAGTCATGGATCATCTCGGCTAGTTCCCCGTGCAATTTAGGCGCCTTGGTGGCTATTTTTCCAGCAAGCCGAGGGTGTGCCAGGCCATTACCAAAGTCCTTAATCAGTATCTTCTTATCGATGTCGTCGATTTCTGCCACTTGCTTGTGGAAGCGCTCACTATACTCCTTCACAGTCTCCCCCTTCCTTTGCTTCACATCCATGAGCTCTATTGTCTCTCTCTTTACCTTTTTACTGGCCGTGAAGTATTGTTGAAATTCCTTAGTCAGCTGCTTGAAACTGGAGATGGACTGAGGAGGCTTAGTCGAGATCCAGCTTAGTGCCCTTTTGGAGAGTGTTCAAGGGAATAGGTTGCATAGGGCGAGAGAACTGATCCCCTGGGTGTTCATGGCGAACATGAACTTGTTAATATGCTGAGCGGGGTCTCCAGTGCCATTATACTTTTCCACCGCCGGGGCGACGAAGTGGGGAGGGAGTTTAGCTCTTCAGATCTTCTCAGAGAATGGATATAGGATCATGTCGATGGAGTCATCTTCCTCTTCCTCTTCAATGGTAATCAGGGCTTCTCCTCGGGTACCCCTTTTTCCCTCATTGCTTCCCTTCGCATCTCAATTTTTTAGGAGGTCGATTGCTTCTGACATTTCCTCCCATTTTTGCTAGAATTCCTCGTCTCTCTGCATCAATTTCTTGGAAATTGGGTCATGGGTCGTTGCTTCGGGTCTAGCGCTCTCATCGTTGGTTTGCAAACTCTTCCTGGTTTTGGGTGCCATTTTGTACCTAACCTGCAAAAAGCATAATTCCGATCTCAGATTTATCGACTTCGCATGCTACCCCAGATTATTACTCTCAAAGGTGGATTCGTGGTTGCTGGATCTGAGCTGTTCGTTTCCCACAGACGGCGCCAAAATGAAATGGTAATCCCCTAAGTCCCAATGATCCTCCGTCTAATCTCTAATCGGATTCTTAGCCTATCACCCAGTTCCTCGAGTTCTACCGAATTACCTTACTACCGAGTAAACCGAATTCAAAGAGAAGAAGAGGTTCACAATAGCAATGGAACAAGGAAAATCCTCAAGTTCAGATCGCGTATCCCTATATTGAAGGGGTGAAACCCCTATTTATAGTTTTTCTTATGGGTTGTCTGGCCTATCACGGCGTGCCAACCTAGCACGTAAATATCTTAATAGGCCTACAAAATATCTCATAAATATCTTATCCTAACTTCCCTACTTTCGACCGCTATCTGTGCCCCCTCTGTCCTCCTATCGACCGGTCACAAACGACCGGTCATTATCCGTACTATGTTTAGCATATTTGGTGACCGGTCACAGGCGACCGGTCACTACCTACATTGTATTTCGCATTTCTAGCGACCGGTCACAAGCGACCGGTCGTAGCGACGCTTTTGGTGACCGGTCACCACCTATGTTACGCTCTAGTGTCTCTGGCGACCGGTCATAAGCGACCGGTCGCTGCTCGCGCTTTGTTTGGGGTCTTTTGCGTCTAGTCAAGAATGCCCGGTCGCTGTCTTGTGCCTTCTTTCTGTTATCCGGCCGGTCAAGCTGGCCCGGTCGCCGCGAGCTCTTCTTTCCTTCTTTTGTTCTACTTGGTTCTTGTTTCCTTTGGGGCTTCTGGGCATATTTTCCCCTCTTCAACCCCGAAAATACTACAAATGTTGGAATTGTAATGAACAAGGACATTATGCACATGAACGTACGAAACCAAAAAGGAAAAAAGTTAACGAAATAATATTTTATACAGAAATCAAAGAGCTAAGTACTTGTGAATCTGAAACAGAAAATATATATTATATCAATAGTTTTGAATCTTGAGAAGAATCAAGTATGAGATAGTTCAACAGAATGAGTGAAATATGTGAGATAGTTGATAATAAAGAAGAATACGAAAATACAAGAGAATTTGGATTAACGTATAATTTAGACAATAATGATTTATCCAAAATACTAATTAAAACTAATAGAATAATCCATGGACAATAATTAAAAATATTGTTAAAAGACAAAGGATTGTAATATACTGTTAGCACATCCACAATGGTTATACCATTGAGGTTCTTACCACATTTCTAGGTGCCATGTTAACAAAATATATTATTTTATTAACTAAAAACTCTCATCTCTACAAAGAAGTTTCTTAGCATTATCTCTCATCTCTCTAACTATTTTTACTTTAGCTTTCTATTAATACTTTTTATTTTTATTTTAATTATCGTTGCAGTGTTGTAACCAATCATATTAATTCACAGAGCGTTCCTTAAATAAGGAATGATGAGAGAGAAATAAGAGGAATTCAACACCACTACAGTAAATTTAAGGTTTCTTACTTACACATAAGAGTGGAATCCACACTATTGTGGATGCCTTTAGTGAAAACTGACCAACAAATAAGAATAGACCAAGTTGAAGGAAATGTAGTTATAAATCTATTAAATAAACAATGGATCAATAAAATATTACAGAAAATAAGATCATATCAAAGAAAGAAAATTGGATATTTATATCTAACAGGGTTCCAAGTTATGGTAAAATCATTGTTTAGAGAAGACATATATTGTCCAATAACTTCAGCGTTACTGAAATACCCCAAACTTAAAAATGGTGATTAAATCATTCTAATATGATATTTAAGGGCTTAATAGTGCCTAAAGAATATTGGTGAGGAAAATAAAACCAAAAGAAAAAAGAAAACGCTTAAAAACGTAAAACGTAAAAATGAGCGTTACGTAACCATAGGAGGTATGTGACCTCGATTAGGATCTTAAATGGATTCCTAGGTCTTAAATATGCCTAAATGAACATGTAGGAACAATTCCTGATGAAAACGGATCCATAAAATGGATTAAATACGCAAACGAAGCTTAAAGCACGTTTTTCAGAAAACCGGAAAAATGTGACTTTGAGCGAGTTTGATAGACTCGTAAAATTATAGTCAATCAAATGTCTATAATTAAACATTAGTGAAGGTCTAGAGCCATCAAAATTAATTAAACAAGAAAATTCTGGAAAACGGGCTCTAGTAAGTGAATAGTGTAAAAACGGTAACTTACAAGGTGTTAACTGTAATAAGTCCAAAATACTCCTCCCATCTGAACTTCTCCTCCCTCCTTCTCTCATGTACTCCCTCCTCCCATCTGAACTTCTCCTCCCTCCTTCAGCCAAAAATGGCGATTTCAACTCCCCTCACCCAGCCCTCTCTTCTTCTCCATCTCTAAGGCACAAATCAAGTCCAAATCCTACAAAAATTGTACCGTTGAACTCCTTTCACCTTTGGGATTATTTTCCATCCTTTAAAATCCGAAAATGGTGAAGTTCATCTCCATGGCTGTGGCACCATTTGAAGCTTGAAGTAGTCCATTTTGAGCTACACCATTCCTTGGTGGTCTTAAGGTAAAAAGAAGTTCAAAAATCCCTTCTTTCCTAGCCTTATTTTGACAAACGAATTTTCCAGCTCTTGAACCCTTTTGTGCTTCTTGTTCCAGCCAATTTTGGCAATTGAGAAGAGCTGGAATCTTGTTGTTGTGCCAGCCTAACACTTCATTTAAGGATTAGAAGGAAATTTCTCATTTAGGAACCTTAAACCTCCTCTTGAATTTTAAGGTTAATTCATGAGTTGTGTATTTACTAATGTGTTGTGTATACCTTGAGCATGGGATGTAGCTTGGCCAAATTGTAAACAAGAATCAAAGTGAAATACCCCGTAATTAAAAACAGTGACTAATTAGGCTAATAAATAATTTAGAGGCTTAATTAAGTGTAAATAATCATAAGGGAACAAATCCCGAAGAAAACGGATCCTTAAAATGGATTAAAATCACTAATGAACATTAAAGCGCGTTTTTCGAGGTAACCGGGAAAACGTGTCTTTAAACGGGTCAAATAGACTCGTAACAATTTTAGTCAACTAAATAATCATTAATAAATATTAGAGAGACTTTAGAACCAATAAAATCAAGAAAACGAGAAATTAGTAAAAACTGTCAAAAACGGGAAGTTGTGGGGTAGAAGTATAAATAACCAAGACTTATGTGTCCAATAATGTAAAAAGAATTTGTAAAACCCTTGTGGGTCTGTGGGCTGTAGATTTTGTGCCCCCTCTCACACTCACCTATCCTCTCTATGTACAAAAAGACAAAAATAATAAAACTCCCTCACTCCCACTTTATTCTCTCTCTCTCCTCTACCATTCTCTTCTCTCACGTGGACTCCCCCTCCCTCACTCTCTCTTTTCCTTCTTCTTCAACCTCCAGCCGATTCCATGGAGAAATAAGAAGACCCCCACAAAACTACCTCTTCTCTCCTTTGTAACTCCCTCAAAACTCTTCCAAAAATTATAAAAATACCACCATTGTAATCCTCTCACTAAGAGCTACATTTCTATCTTTCCAAAATTCGAAAACACACATTTTTGTTTTTATGGGTATACCCCATTTGGAGCTTCAAGACCACCATTAGAGCCACCTTGTTCTCCTTGTTCTTTTGAGGTAAAAATCTCTTTAAAACTCCATTGTTTTTCTAGCCTTAAAGGCAAAACGAATTTAGGCTAAAACCCTTGTTTGGTTCTCTTGTTCCATAGCCGATTTTGGCACTCTTGGAAGGTGGGGAAGTTTGTTCTTGAGCTGCTCCAAGTGCTTCATAAACCCTTGGAAGGTAATGAGATTCCTAAACCCTAGAAATTCCATTAGAGCTTATATAATGCTTAGGGTAAGTCTAGTATTAAAATGGTGTATGTGAATGGGTTGTAGTTTAGATTGGGGAGTGCTGTAACCGGTGAGAAGAGGAGAAAAGGAAAGAAGAAGGAAGAAGGAAGGAGGAACTAGTAAAGCAACAAGGTAAATTACATTCTTTTATGTAGTCTTGTATATACATGTATGTAACAGATTTTTAGGAGGCTAAAATGAGTATTGTAATTAGTAGTATAGTGATAGTGTAATGTGTAGGAGAATATAAGTATTTTGAACCCCTAAAAGACATTTAAAACCTACCAAAACAGATTGGGAATGAGATGTTTGAGTGCAGGAAATTCAATGTTGTTAGTATTAGTATTTATGTATGGGAGCTTGTATATGGTTATTGTGTATAAACAGGTGAGATGAATAATAATGTGAGCAAAACAATGTGGTGAGTGTATAAAAATACAAGGGAGACTATGGCAAAATTTACCTAGAATTAGAACACGTAGTGAATTTTAAACTAGGTGAGAGATGTAAGTTGTAACAGATTTTGAGATAGATAGATAGAGGGAAGATGGGGAGAGATAGTTAATGTAGTTGTAATGTATTAGAGGTGTTAGAAATGACATTAGAAGAGGGAGTTGTAGTTGGGGAGTGTTAGTGTTAAAAACCTGTAGCATAATGCAACTAGAGAAGAAGCTAGGTGAGTGTTGTGAGAAACTTGGAAAAATTATGTGAGTGAATTAGTCTAGAATGTGTAGAGCTTAAGGCAGTGAACTAGGGTGTCGAGGTTATTAGTGTTAACATGTGGAATAAGTGTAGGAACAATGGGGAAGTAATGGGAAAAAGAAAGAACTGAAAACAGAAATAAAAATGCAAATACTGGGTCGGACCGAACTTGCGACCGGACTTGCAAGTTCGGTCGAGCCCAGGTTTACAAAGACGGGAAAGCTACTGGAATCGACCGGACTTGCGACCGGACATGCAAGTTCGGTCGGACTAGAAAATTTCCCCCGTCTGTAACCTACTGGAATCGACCGGACTTGCGACCGGATATGCAAGTTCGGTCGAGCCAGAAAAATTCGCGGATGGAACCTACTGGAATCGACCGGACTTGCGACCGGACATGCAAGTTCGGTCGAGCCAGAAAAATTCACCGACGAAACCTTCTGGAATGGACCGAACTTGCGACCGGACTTGCAAGTTCGGTCGGCCAGAAGAGTTTCGGTAATCTGAGCTACTGGAATGGACCGGACTTGCAAGGTCGGTCGCAAGTCCGGTCCGGTCAAAAAAAATATATATATATATGTACATGTATGGAAGCATGCCAAAGTTAAGTAAGAAAGTGAACTTAAGTAATGAAAAATAAGTAAGTAAAGTGTAGGGTAAGGAGTGTAAGGACATAGTAAGTAGGAGTTAAGTTGATGATAAGTAAATTAATCATTCAATTGTATGTATATAATAGGATTTGATTTGTGACACCGAAGGACGTTTGGAAACACGTGCAACAGTGAACGGTATGGATTCCTCATGCCCCGTATGCTATCTTGGTTACTCTGATTTGTGTGTTGTGTGCTAATTGATCACCAAATAAGATAAATGCACGAATCGGAGTTAATATGCATACTTGTGAATATGTAGTGTTGTATGTTGTGAATATTTTCTTAAATCTTAGTTTGTATAATTCATGAAATGTTTGGATGAATATGAATGTGTGTATGTATGATGTATTGTATTGTGACCGTTTATTATTGTGTTTGGACTTCTAACTTATTCCTAACAAGCTAACCATCCTAACTTAAAATGGTAATTAAATTGGAATGAGTAGAAGTCCGATATAGTTTCGGCCACGCATGAGGATGCGGAGTCACGAGAGGTTGGCTCCAATTCTTGACTCTTAAACTGGTCCACGGCCCAAATCCCTTAAGTGGGTAGCATCCCGGATTGGTGAGTCAAGTAAATCCCGGAGGTGGGACGGTGCAGTCCCCAGGGCCGGAGGTCCCGACGACTTAACTTGAGTATAAGTAAGTAAGTAAGAATGAGTAAGTAAAGTAAATGAAAGTAAGTAATTGTATGTAAGAAAAAGTAAGTAATGAGTAAAAGAGTAAAAGCATTCCGATTAACCCGGATGCATAATTTGGCTAACCTTGTGAAGGTAAGTGAGATGTATGCTATGATATTGTTGCCTTGAATTGTGTAATGAATTGTGTAGCATGTATGTTGTATGCAAAGCATGTATGTATGAAAATAATGAACTGCATGTTTAGTGGACATCAAATAGTCGGCGTGCCCTAGCTAGCACGCGGTATATGCGGAGTTTATACGCAGCGTTTGCTGAGCCCCTTGGGGCACCATTTTTACTACACGCAGGTACCCGTGAAGGATGAAGACTAGGAGAGTTGAAGTTTAATTTCCTTGTCTTTCTTTTTGGATTGTAAACAGTGAATTTATGATTGGTGTACTGAGTAGTACATGGCTATAGCTTTTGATTAGCCGGTGTACCATGGGGTACACCTTTTTGGATTTTGGATAGAATGAGAATTGGTATAGATGAGTAGCCTTAGAAACTCATTCTTTGGAACTTAGAAATGATGTAATCGAATATACCTTAATACTCGGTGATCCAAGGATGTAAGTATTTGGTATACGATGTTTTGAGTAAGTAATTTAGTAGCTCGGTGCGTTATGTTCATCAGACTGTGACTGTAAGTAAGGTAAGCCTAGCTAGCCGTATGGGCGGTTAGCGGCGTTGTACCACCCGCCGTAGTAAGTATGTAATATTTCCGCTGCGAACTCGTAAGATTAATAGGACGATTAGATGGTAAGCATAGGATTAGCGGTTGGGGTGTTACACAAAGAAATAAGGAGCAAGAAGAAAGGAGAAAGAAAGGAGGAACGGAAAACTAGAAATCACAAGGTAATGAACTTACCTTTGAAACAGATTTTGATGTCTTATGGTATGAGGAAAAATTTACATTGCTCAAGTATTGTATGCTATTGCAATGGTGAGTAAGGAGTTGGGATTATATTGGTAGTGCTTATGTTGATGATTAAGGGCCTTAGACCCAAGTTGGTTAAGTGCTGGAATAAGTGTGAATGTGCTGGAATATATATGAGTGGTTAATGTTTTAAATGAGCAGGGATGTTGAATTGGTTTGGTGTGAGCCAAATAATGCTTGAGAAATGTTTAGAATTGTAGGGAACCTCTGTCAAAATTTTTGTAGGAAACTTGGTGACTTAAGTCTTTAAGGAGAAGGAATAACCTAGGTTGTGCTAGGTGTGCTTTAGAGTTTAATGTGAGTAGTAATCACTTTGGGAGCTAGATTGAGAGAGCTATGTGATGGGGTGAAACTTGGGATGAAAATAATGCAAGAATGCATTAGTTGAAGAACCATTGCGTTAGTGAAAAGAAGTGAGCAAAAATTGTAGCAAGAACTTCAAGGAAAAATTAAAGTGGGAAAATAGTGTAATTAGCCAAGAAATTAATGAGTTTAGTAAATGATTTAGGGAAGTTTAGAGTGTCAAATTAGTGTTAAAACATATTAAAAAACATGTGGGAAGATTGGGGAAGAATTAGGCAAAGAAAGGAAGTTGAAATAGAGTTTTCAAAATGTAAAATCTATCAAAATATAACAGGGTCCGGGACTTAGGTCCAGGACCAAGTCCCGGACCAGTATGAAAAATAGGCCGAGATTGCACTCCAGGGGTGGTCCGGGTCTGAAGTCCCTTACAAAGTCCCGGACCAGTCATAAATTGTAGCCGAAAGTTCATTCCAGTGTTGGTCCGGGACAAGGGATCCGGACAAGGTCCCGGACCAACCTAAAAGTGCTTTATAATGTGTGTAAATGGTAATTTAAGGTGGGGATTTGAATGGTATTGATATTATAAGATTGTTAAGACTTAATTAATGATATGTAATGGTCATTAGGGGTATAAACAAGCTTGAGAAGTAAGTAACTTATGTGAATGAGTTTGAAATGTAAGGAGTTAGTAAATATAAATCAGTAAACACTAAAGATGAAGTGGGTTAGGTTAATTATAGATAATTAACCGCATGATTCCATGTATGTTATAGGATTGGAATAGTTGGACTCCGAAGGAGAGTCAGCAACCCGAGAACTACGGTGCACTGTATGATTTTCTCATGCACTGCATGCTACCGAGATTACCTCGATTTATGTGTTTGTGTGTTTATGTGTTATCACCTAATCAAGATAAAATGCACGAATCGGGTTTATTGCACTTCCTTATGCTTGAGATGTATTATCCCTTGTTGAGTTGTGCTTGAACTATGAAGTTTGTATAATTCATGAAAGATATGAATGAGGGTGAGTGCTTGACTATTGGTTGTGTAAGTGTGCTAACCTTGACTGGAGGATGGTGAGTGATTCTCACTAACTCCCTAACTATGTAACCGTTCTAACTTGAGTAAATTAGTAAATTGGAGTATGTATGAAGTCCAATATAGCTTCGGCCATGCGTGAGGATGAGGAGACATGAGAGGTTGTATCCGATTCCTGGCCTAATCTTTCTCTTGGTCCAAACCCCTTAAATGGGTAGCAACTTGGAGAAGCAAACCAACCTAAAGCCCGGTGGTGAGACGGTGTAGTCTCTGCCTAGAGGTCATACCGACTTGACTTGAGTATAATGTAAGAAGAAGAAGTAATTGGATGAGTAAGACCATGGCTAGCGTAAGTCATATGGTCTCGAGTAAAAGAGTAAAGAACATCCGACTAACCCGGATGAGTAACTAACTAACAATGAAGTGAAGTGAGAACTTAGGAAGTGTATCTCAAGATCTCGGTTGACTTGTGAATTGTCTTCCATTTGTATGTATTGTACCTTGTGTATGAGTGTGCAGTTGTATGTATTGGAATGCATGTTGAATGTACTATTGTATGAATATAATGTTGTTCATAATAACATGTATGCTTGCAAATAAAATGAACTCCATGTAGGCGACAAAGTAGTCGGCGTACCCCCGTTAGCATGCGGGGTATGCAAATTTCATGCCAGCAATTTGCTGAGCCCCTTGGGGCGCTGTTTTTATTTTCCAGGTACCCAAGAAAGTTGATGGTCGTGATGAGACCGAGATGCTTTGCTTTTTGATAGTTAGCAAATTATAATTGGTGTACCAAGTTGTACATAGGATAGTGGCCCTTTTGAATTGATGGTGCACCATGTGGTACACTCTTTAGTATTTTGGGAAGTATGTAGACTTGTAAGACTTGAGTGAGATGAACTCTTAGATGGTTGTATAGACTTATGAGAAATGAAGTGAAATACCCCAAACTTAAATATGGTGATTTAATTATTTTAATATGGTATTTAAGGGCCTAATAGTGCCTAAGAAATTTTGGTAAGGAAAATAAATCCAAAAGAAATAAAGAAACGCTTAAAAAGCGAAAAACGCTAAATAAGCGTTAAATAACCATTGGAGGTATGAGACCTTGGTTAGCATATTATATGGATTCCTAGGGCTTAATAAGACCAAAATAATATATGGGAACAACTCCCGAAGAAAACAGATCCAAATAATGTATTAAAACGCTAATAGAGCTTTAGCGCGCGTTTCTCGAGAAAACCCGAAAACGTGATTCTAAGTGGTCAACCGAACCCGTAAAAATTATAAATCATGAAGTAACAATTATTAAGCATTAATGAAAGCTTAATAACCAATAAAATTAAAGAAACGAGAAAATTCCTGAAAACGGGCCGGTTAGTGAATAGTACCCAAAACCGGGTAAAATAACGGGTGTTTTCTGTAAAAGGCGAAAAACGCTCCAACTAGTAATACATGTGGGGGCCGGTTTTAATGGGTTAATTAAACCCTCCCTCACACACACATACAGCTAACAAATAAGTAAATCAAAAAGCAAAAAGTAAAAGTACAAAAAGTAAAAAGGGGGCCCTCTCTCCTCACTCACTCATTTCCTCCTCTCTCTTCTATCCTTCTCCTTCCCCCACCGATTTTGCTCCTCTCTCTATTCTGGATGCTGCAATTTTGGAGCTCCACAAGAAGCTCTAATGGCTTCTCACTTTCTTCTCCATGCTCCACCTTCACTTGAACTCCAAATGTAAAAATAATTACATATTCTTACTCTCCTCATCCTCCTCTATCATTCCCTCTTTTCAAAATTCGGAAAGGATGAGTTTCATCTCCATGGGTTTTCCCCATTCAAGGAGAAAATAACATCAATGGGTAGCTTGGAGTCTCCTCTCTCCATTAAGGTAAAAATCTACATGAAAACCCCATGTTTTCTTCATCTTCTTTTCGCAACCGATTTTTGCCCATTGTAACACCCTATTTTCTCTCTCTCTTTTGAGCATAATATCAACCTTGCAATGGTGGTGGAATCACCTTCTTGAACCAAGGGCTAAAACCCCTCCTAAAACACTCCAAAGGTAAACCCTAGAAATCTTGCTTTAAACATTTCTATGAACTAGCATTAATTAAAGGGTTAGTATGTTAATTATGCTTGTTTTGTGTGCTTTGGGGGATGGGAATGGAGTTTGGCAACTCCATTCCCCATGTGACCGATTTGTGCAAGAAAGAGAGGAGGAGAATTGGAAAAGAATGAAGGAAATTATAAGCTCAAGGTAAGAGCCCCTTCTTAATGCTTAATTTTAATGCATTAGAGTAATGGGGATGGGTAAACAAATAAAAGAACCTAAACTATTGTATTAGTATTGAAGTTTATGAAGTTTTGAGTATTTGGGAATTAGTAAGTGAATTGTAGGCCTAAGAGCCAAGTATATTGTATATAAGTATTGGTACTGATGTTTGGTGGAGTAAAGATGTAATGAGTATTGCTTTGTATTGCTGGTAGGACCCTTGTAAGGGTATGGCTAGATTAGGAATGATTTTGGCAAGGAAGGATGTATGTGGCTAAGTAAGAAAAGTAGGTGAACTATGGCAAAATTTTGGTAGGAAATGTACATTTATGGATGACTTAGAGAATGGGAGAACCAAGGTGTGTATTGGAGTTAGTAGAGATGTTTAAGTAGCTATGGAATGGTAGTTGTAGTATGAGAAATAAGAAGGTAAAAATCTGTAGCAAAGAGGTATCAAAATGCATTGAAGAACTAGGAAAAATTAGTGTACAAGATTTGGTAAGAAGAGAGTTGGACTTGGGTATAGGTAGTGTAATGGCTTGGAAATGAATTGGCATGGTAAGGTGAAGTATTTAGGATGCTAGGAATGGCATGGGTTGAGGAAGTATTGGATGGTAGGGTTGAGTTAAAAAAAATCTGTAGCATAAGGGAAACAAAAACTGTTGCATAAGTGTTGAAGAAGGAGTAAAGAAATTGTGTAAGTTGATTGATGAATTTAGTAATGGGATTGGTGGATGGATGATAAGCCGCAGACTTATCATATTTTATGCATTAGATTTAGTATTATATTTATCTAAATAAAGTTATATTTATGTTATTTATGCTTATTATGTGTTAAAGTATAATATTTGTACAGACTTATGTTTTTATGAGTTTTCTGTGCAAGGAATGATTTTCTAGGCAAAAGTTCAGTTGAAGCCGGACTCCATGCCGGGTAGTTTCTGCACGGCATAAGCATAGAACAGAAAAGAGGCCTTGCCGGACCAAATGCCGGGTATATTCCATCCGGCATAAGTGAAGAGACGCCACGGTTGACCAAGCGATAGCAGTTATTGACCGTTGGTGAAAAGGATGATGCCGGGTGTGATGCCGGGTATCTTCTACCCGGCATAGGCACTGTTTCGCGCGGAATTGACGGTTTCAACCGTTAACGGTTGGCGCATTTATCACGTGTGCCGGCTATTGGTGATCCGGCACGACGCCCGGCAAGAGACATTTTGATGCCTATAAATAGGCCGAGGAAGGCTACAATTTGGCACACTTCAACACCCCTATACACTCCACTCACAATTCCAATTCCGCCCCACTCCATTGTTGGTGTCCAAGGAAGTTTCTACAGTTCCATCCACGCGAAGAAGAAGAAGAAGAAGATCCTGTCGGGTTAAGGCTATGACCATTCCCTTCTCCCCTTTGTATTCTCTTCTTGTAGTTGTGTGGATGGAGATGTAGAACTCCTTGCTTATTCTTGGTTAGGGATGAATTCCTTCTTGTAAACAATATGATTTCTTTAATATAATTTTCAAGTTTATTAAGAGTAAGGTTCTTATTGAAAGAGAATAGGTTGATCTCTTTTTCTCTTCATGCAATTCTTACTTGTGGAAGACAAGTCCCAAGTAAGATAGGTTAGACTCTCTTAATGGTCTTCCTACTCTCTTCTTATGAATTAAGGGTTAGTGGTAAGAGTGAGAGTTAATCCATTTTCCCCCATTTCCTTGTTCATTTCGCGGCATGATATATGCTCGATTTGTTAATAGGGATGAGTCTTCTGTTTTCTACTCGGAAACTGGAGAAAGAATATGCATTATGACTATGCCGGACGCACTGCCGGGTGGCCAATGTCTGGCATATTCAATGTCTTTGAATATGCCGTGCAAGTGGTATCCGGCAGGACACCCGGCGTGTTCAGTTGTTGGTTAATTCGAAGGCCTGTGTTTATGTTTAGAGTTCATATTGATGCTTAGATGGTTTCACACCCTGGATCAAGGATAATTTCATTGTAATTACCACTTAGTTTAGTTAGTTTTGATTAGGAGTAGAAAACATTTCAATTTCCCCCTTGTCTTAGAATAGGCTTTTGCCCGGATTAGGACTGATTTTCTATAAGTCCCTTGGGTTCGATACTCTCGGTCGTAATATATTTACACTATACTCCGACCGGGTTTTATTTTGCTACCCGTAGTAGAGTTGTAGGTCTAGTTATTATTTTATTCTTTTTATGTATATAGTTTTCCTACAATTTTTCAGTTAGCAATGGATTAAGGTGTTTTAGGAAGCCTAAATGGCACTAAAACATGTGGGATTACATGTAGGAAGATTGGGGAAGAAATGGGTAAGGAAAGAAGTGAAAAACAAAATCTATAGGCAAGTTCTGGACCGGACCGACCCAGAGGTTGGGTCGGTCGGTGGGTCGGTCGGAGCATAGACGATGGAACGTAAACTTTCTGGAATGGACTGACCCAGAGGTGTATGGGTCGGTCGGAACAGTTCTGGGTCGGTCGGGAGAATTTCAGAGGACGGAAAACTTATTGGAATGGACCCAAGGGGTTGGGTCGGTCAGTGGGTCGGTCGGCCCTAACATACAAAAAAAATAAAAAAAAAATAATAATAACATAGTAATCATATGTATGTATATATATATATAGATATGTACACATATAAAGGACTTTAACAATACACCATTAAAGTAACACCAATGGTAAGAAAGTAAGTATATGAGTAGGAAAACAAGTATGAAAAGTAATTAAGAAAGTTGAGAGTATAAGAACATTAAGTATACCGGGATAACGGGGTAAGTACAGGAGTAGTAATTATTTGTGTATCGTATGAGCCTAATATTAATAACAATGTTGGAAACATTATCAGTGGAACAAGTGTGAACCAAGGAACAAGGGAACACACGGTAAAGCTAACCCCGGTGAAAGGTATGATTTTCTCATGCCCCGTATGCTAACCGAGTTACATTGATTTGTGTGCTGTATGCCGGCTAATCAAGACTAAAGCATGAAAATGGTTTATTGCCTTTCTGTGTATGTCTTGCTGTATGTTGTATGAGCTAACCCTTCTTGACTGATTGTGTGGCTTCACTTATTGCGTAGACCGACTCATAGATGAGTCTTGTTGTGTGGTGACTCGTAGTAAGAGTCATGTTGTGAACTAATGGAACCGTAGAAACGCACTAAACTAACGAACCAGTAAACGATAACACAAACCAATGAACTCACTAGAATGTGAGGGAGTGCGCGGGAGTAGTAACCTCCCGATAATGGTAGGAGAACCAAAATGAACAATCCACAAACAATAAGCAGTGGAAGTATATAAACAAACCCTATTAGGGGAAATAATGATTGGTGCAAGTCATGAACCATGAGAGTAGTAAGGAATGATGAGGGATCTTCAAACCCCTTAGCAACTAGTCGACCCACTATGAGAGGACCCGACTGATGTAAGTAATGTCCCGAACATGAGAGTATTCGATACGTTGGGGAAACCCTTACATCTGAGAATACTAGACGGTGGCAATTCCCTAAACTAGTGGAGGTTATCGAGAGAGATACTTCTAGGCTAAACCATGAGATGGTAAGAATACTCCAAGAGAGGAGTGTTGGGAATTTGATTAGTCTGATAAAAATGGACATTTGTATATTTGAGGAGCTAAGTGTATAGCCTTGAATTTGTAGGCCCGGTGGTGAGTCTTGTGTATGACTCCGCCCAGAGACCAAAAGTAATGAGTATTGAGTATTGCGTATGTATAAGTAAAGTAATGAGTAATGAGTAATGAGTAAGTATGAGTATGTAATGTGTAGCGAGCATTGAGTAAGTACGAGTAAGGAGAAGAGTATGGGTACTGAGTATGCGAGAGCAAGTGATGAGTACTGAGTAAGAGTAAGCAATGGTAGCAGTGAGTACTGAGTAAAGCATGAGTGAAATAATGAGTAAGGTATTGAGCGTAGTGTGAGTAAAACATTGAGTAAGTAAGATTAAGCTTGGTGTAAGCCTGGTGAACCCGTGTAAGGAGAAAGAGAGCATCCGACGAAACCGGATGAACGAATGATGAAATGAACGGTTGACTAACAAATTGTTTTCCTTGGTAGGTAATGAACCTTGTATATGTATGTCAGTATTGTTGAATGTATTGTCGTAGTATTAGTATGTATGTATGCATGTAAAACGAACTCCATGTATATCTGACCCAAAGTAGTCGGCGTACCGCGGTTAGCACACGGTATATGCAAAAGTCATATTCAGCGTAAACTGACTCCCTAGGGGGAACGTCTTTAGTGTGTAGGTACCCGAAGCGGATATGGTCAAGGTAAGAGACCGGTGGCTACACTTGGATAGTTAGAAGTAGAATGCAGAAGCGTACTAAGTGGCACACCCCTTGTACTTAGAAAGTAAGTAATTTGTGAGGAATGGGTAGTTTAATTAAGGGATTTGTATTCGAATTGTAAGGTGAAATTTGGAAGTCCAAACTATATCGGTAATTTAAGGATTGTAGTAGACTCGGTATAGTATTGTATTGGAGTTGTAATTGAATTATGGTAGAGTATGCAAGGGAAAGTAATGTATCGCGTAGTGTACTCGGTATGTTCAATTCATCAGACCGATAGTATGTAGTAGTGTAGTTGGCCTTGTTAGTCACGTGGGTGACTAGCGGCATTGTACACCCGCCGTTGTGTATGTATTATCCGCTGCGAAGGTAAGTAGTTGTACAGTAATGACGGTATTAGCGGTAGGGGTGTTACATGAAGCATTGTGGATTGTACCTTAGTAGACTCGGTATATTCGATTGTAAGTATTGAGCACTGTATTTATTTGGAGAATTGTATATACTCGGTTTGGAAATGAAGTGTTGATTGTATTTGTAGTACTTGGATATTCCGGTCCATCGGACTGTTACTGTATTTGGAGTAGGCCTTGTTAGTCATGTGGGTGACTAATGGCATTGTTTCACCCGCCGTTGGATTGGAGTTTCCGCTGCGAAGGTAAGGATGCATTAGGTAATTAGGAGGTAATGGCGTAGTTAGCGGTAGGGGTGTTACAAAAAGTGGTATCAGAGCGAAGTGTCGCTCTGATGACTGGAAATACTGAGCTTAGGAAATACCGAGTTAGGAATTAGGAACTTAGGGCTAAGGGTTGAGTGATAGCATGAGAGATACGCTAGATAGGAACTCCCAGTAGGAACTGGAAACCTACAATATTCAGACCCGCCCTCCACAACCCCATATTATAACTCGGGAAAGAACGTCAGAGAGAGGAAAGATGTAACACCCCTATTCTTAAACCTGTAATAACGTCGCGAGTCGTAGCATAATAAATAACAATTCGCAGTGGAAAATAAAACTATCTACCTTGGTGTTACACCCCGTTACTCACCCTTGTGAGTAACAAGGCATCCTTACTCTTTCCAACAATACAACTCCTCACGCTGTGATGAACAGATACTGAGCACTCTAATTATTACAAACCAAAATCCAACTAAATGAGCAACTAACTGAATACAACAACCTCCTTAATACAATACAAAATAAAACCAAGGGTGTTTGTTGAAAACACATCAGCTACCCCCGTGTCCCGCACTCCGGCTTGAGTCTTCTTCAATAACGTGGAATGTTTGGCCCATTGAAGGGCTCAGCAATCGAAATGTTGGTATGCTAAATGTAGTCTTAAATCATCTAGATTCCTTAAGTCGTTTTAGCCATCTTGATATTAGATTCTTTACATGAAATACCGGTTTACATTAACAACAGTAATAACTGTAAACATTAAACAATCACATAACAACTCACATGTAAACATCAATGTACAATAGTACACAACACCAACAACCACACATCAATAATCCATATCAATAACCAATAAACTCACATCAATAACAATAACCAATAATCGCACATCAATAATCCAAACAAGATACGCGTATTAACCTGTACTTGTTAGTTGGCCACCTGGCCCTTATCCTTTAGACCAACCACTTAACCTTTTCCAATTAAATTCCACCTCAGGCGTCATGTCAAGACAACCCTTAATAACTTATTAATAGACGATAGTCCCCTGGGTTCCAATGGAACCGTTACCAGCTGACCTTATGGCCCTGGATAAATATTTTGACCAATCCGGTCGAACCTGTGCACCAACGGCAGTGCCCTCCGCCATCCTCAAATGTGACTGATGGATTCCCTTGAGTGACTCCCCATTGAAGTCTCTCGTAGTGATCACGATGCGCAACCAGAAAGTCGAAACAGTCTGGATTCCTCTCTTTATAAGTTAACCCTTTTTGTCAGTGACATAATAACCAATCCTTGAGTTAAGACTATAACAGTTGACCATCAGTTAGGTTCAATGATACCTAAAGGTCAGTTAGTCTTATTCCAGTTTAGATGTATAAACTTCCAGTCATAAGACGTTCGCGTAAAAATGCAACGCAACAATGTTGATCAATACAGTATACAATATCATATACATAAAATCACATATATCGCTCTTAAACAATTAACACATAATGTCTGGACCTTAGGATAATCCTTAGGACATTCAGACCACACAATTAACATACCGTTCACCAAGTAACTGCTAGCTTGACAAATTCCTGTTCAGTAGTTCCTTCCCGTACGCTGTTATTTAAACATGCAATACCGGGTAATATTAATATAACTATTCACTAAATATTATAGTACTGTCATTGTAGTGTTTATACTCGTTGTATAATAACTTTGTATGTTCTTTTGTTTCCCCCTGTTATTTATCAGTGGTTCTAGGTAGTCCATCAGTTCATTATTTTATGTAGTATTCACATGTGATAATGAATTCCCATATTATGATATATCTTCATCTCTTTAATTATATATTCATAATTATTTCCTCTTATTCCATATACCAATATAATTTGATTACCTTTAATATAACCACAATTGTTTTATAAACTTTATATTATATTCTTTTGGTTATCTTTATCATAACCACAATTATTTCATAAACCTTATACTATCCTCCATAGTATACCATAATACATTATATTACTTAGTTTCAATTCCTTTCTTTTTTAAATTACAAAACCAACCTTATAATTTCGGTAATTGTATATTGGACACATTAACTTTTATAAATTGCCAAATAACCTTATAACTTTATAACTTACCAATTACTACTTTAATATCTTGGTAATTACTAAATGAATATTCTAATTTTTATAAATTACCAAATAACCATATAACTTCTATAATTTACCAATTATCCATATTAACTTTTGGAAATTACAAAACAAATATATTAATCTTTATAAATTACCAAATGACCACATTAACTTGTAAATTATCAATTAACCACCTTACTTTTACAATTTACCAAATACCCTTACTACTTTTCGGTAATTACAGATTAATCTCACCAACTTTTATAAATTACTAACTAAGCCCATAAACTTTTCGGCTTCAACATATAGTTTTCTATATTTACACTTTAACCCCAAAACTTTATATAAGTTACATATTAACTTATAAACTATAGTTTTAATATTTAATTTCTTTAAATAACCGAAAGGACCCATATATTTTATAATTATGAATCCGCCCCAAATTAAATTCGATTTTACACTTGTTCTTCCATAAATTACACATTCACCCTTAAACATTTATAAACTTACCATTTTATATCATAAATCATTTTAACCCAAAGTTTTTGGTCAACACTTTGACCAAGACTTAATTTCATAATTAATACTTTAATATACCCATAAAATCTTGTATATTCTCGGTTACACTCCAAACTTCCCAACAATTACAAGATAGCCCCAAAACTTTATAAATTGTTATTTTAACACTTAAACACTCATTTAAATTCATCAAAATTCATAATATTAATTCCTACCTTATATTATAACATAAATGTACCAAATCCACCCTTTTATTCTCGGCAATTATAATAAGCACTCCAAATTTTCAAAATTTACATTTTAGCCACATAACTTTATAAATTAGCCATTTAAATACTTGTAGCTATTTTAATGTTCCCAAAATTTATAATATAAGTTAATATACTTATATATTTCGAAAATCACCAAATAATCCCTTTTATTTTTGGCTTTCATAAATCTTTATCATATAGTTTTAAAACTTGATTTATACCTTATAATAAATTCATATAAATGTATATAAGCCATATAACACCTCTAAAAATTATGTTAATGACTTAGAAAGATTATAAACTCAAAATAGAACATTTTATTCCTAGACAACTCGGTTTATATATATATGCATCTTAATTAATTTTTTGTGATACAAATATATACCTTAAGGTAATAATCTTACCTTATATGTTATAAATTATTTTCTTGACATTATAACCCATAGTATTTTCGGCCTTAATTTATTTAGAGGTTATGTATAATTTTTATACCAAAGTTTGAAGCTTAAATCAAGCTTAAACTTAATAAACCTTAATTATATAAACTTACTCCTTAAATCAAGACAATTCTTGTACTTGATTTCTCCTTGAATTCCAAGCTCTCCAAATGCTATTTTGATGAAGAAAATTCGGCCTCCTTGAATATATTTAGGAGATCCATTTGTTATACTTCTAACAAGGATTTATAAGTAAGATTTGGAGTAGTTTTACAAGAGTTTACCTTAGGAATTTTTCAAGGAATTTTCGGTAGACCTTGAGATGGTTGTAGATCTAAATTTCCTTAATGTAGATAATAAGAGAATAATTGTTTAGAATTTCTAAATTTCGTAATAACCTTAGGAATTTTGCTAGGATTTTCAACATGAAAATATACCTTAACTTGATCTTGTTGTTCCTTGTGTTGTTATTGAATCTAGGAACCTCCTTGGAGCACTTATGCTTGGTGAAAATTGTAAGAGTTTCTAGGATGATTTCTTGTTTCAAGACTTAGGGGATTTAACTAGGAAGTTACATTAAATTGGTGTTAGAACTTAATACACCATTAATGGAGCTTTGAAGCTCTAAGGAATTAATTGTCAAATGAAGAAGAAAGGAGAGAGCAAAGAAGAGCTTACCAATCGGCCATGGAGGGCAAATGAAAGAATGGTGTCGTGTGGTGCTTAAGAGAATAGGCAAGGATAGAATTATTTTGGCAATAATTGTCCAATTGTTTATTCTTTCCTTTGTTAATTATTTGATTGTTTGGCTCAAGAAGATGCTCTCATTATTGTATACCATCGGCTGATTGATAAGGAAATTGAAGAATTTCATTGACAACTTGTAATAAGAAGACAAGGCAAGGTTAGTGCATGTTTTCTTTTGATTTTTCTAAGTAGAATACCATGTCAACTTTGTCTTCTTTTCACCTTGTTTATACGGTAATATATGTGTAGATTGGCTACTGATTTTTCTTGTCTTTTAAAACATGAGAACATGCTAAGTTGTTCGATGTTTAATTGACTAATTATAAAGCAATCTAATTTGCTTTTCTCCTCCTTGAATTTGGTAATGTAGTGCTGTAGGGGTCATTTGATTCTTGTCATTTTTAACATAAGAAACTAGCTTAGGTAGGTATATGTTTTATTGACTAATAAATCAGCAATCATCCCCCCTTATTTATGCATAAATCGGCAGCACCATGAGACAGCACATGGCTGTTTTGCTTGTTTGCTTGCAACTTTACATTATTGTAGTCTAGGTTTACTTTTGGTGTATTTTATTTCATTGCTTTTGTTTAAACTAATCCTCTAGTTTTCCTGCAGGTTTCATACGGTAATGGAGGTCTCTTTTGGCTGGGTTATTTGACATAATATAACATATGACACATGGGAAGTGAGTCACCATTCCATAAGGCAAATTTTGAACTAAAACTAGTCAATATTGACCACAAATGGCGCCTACAATGGAGGCTAGATGGGGTTGATTTTTAATTTGATTTTTGTTACACTATATTGTACTAAGATCATACATATGTGTAATAGGTTCCAGCATTTATTTGGTATAGTTATACTATGGTAAAAGATGAAAGTTTTAAGGTAAAAATGCTGATTTTAGGTACCTTTTTGATGATAAAATCGCCCCCAATTTTACTATGAATTTAGTACTGGAATTAATTGATTTAGATGCTCAATTTATCCCCTTTTAAGATTATCAACTTGTGGCTCCTCAAAAATTTCAAGGCCATTGCGTAAAACGCATTTTTGTGACACCCGGAGGTGCGTTTTTGTGCTTTAAGGATTTTCTGAAAAATAATTAGTCGCTATGAGTTCCAAGTATTTATTGACATTGTTTATAGTCAATAATAATATTTTAAGGTGTTACATTGAGTTATATGGGGTTATATAGAATCTTAACTCAATTTTCGGGCTACCGGGACACTCCTGGGGCAAAAAGGAGCGTTAAGAAATTCCCCCGAGCACTTTGTGTATTTTTGAAAAAGTAGCTCGAGCATTCTCTTTAGAATGGTGAATATTAATGATAGGAACTCTTAGAATAATTTATATTGGAGTTTGTTCCACTTCGGTACCTCTCCGGGGCACTCCCGGGGGTTTATGGGGCTCTCATCGGGAACCTCCGAGCACTTTGTCTTTAACTGAGAATTTATCTTGAGAACTTCATCTTAAATGTTCATTAAAGTGTTATTGTGCATTTAGAATGAAGTGTAATGCTTTACTTTATTTAATAAAGTATTTCCGGGACTTGTGGGCCTTAAGGGCCTTTAAGAGAACTCCCGGGCATTTTGTATTTTTACTCAGTTCTAACTGAGGACTTGTGTTTTAAAGGTCATAGAATGATCCTTGATTAACTTCATATGAGTTTTATAGCTTATATAACTTGGTTAGCTTAAGGTCGGGCTTTAGGGCTCGTTTTTTACCTTAAGGAGTTTAGGTGTGTTTTAACGCCCAAGTGTTTATATACTTCTCTCTGGGTTTAATAATCCCCCAAATAATATTTATTTACCTTTATTTAATTATTTAAAGGTTAGGGGTATTTCAAAACACCTCTCTTACTCCGGAAAACCCGATCTGGCAGTTGTGAAATAATCCAACGGAAAACAAGAACCTGTCATACAATAGATTCCAAGAATTAGAAATCTCGGAGACAGTTCCCGGTTGAACAATAATACCCGCACTTTATAGCGGTAGAATGAGAATCCTAATTAAAAGGAGACTGGAAATTACGACAGCATGGGGCGACATGCTTAGTAGTCGCGAGAACCTGACTGGTCAAGCAGCAGTAAGAAGGAGAGCACTGATTGTGCAACGAAGCGGAAAGGAGCAATAACAAACCCGAGACACAGGTCTACGGGACTGTAACAGTAAGATAATACCACAACGGTACATTAACCGACTAAGGATATAGTCGGAAGTGGTTAACTCCAAAACTACAACGCCAAAGAGGTTCCTATACCTGGCCGACATAACTTAGACAACCATGAGAACACGTACGAAATATACTTTAATAGGACTACAAAAGTAGTGCCTAAACAAGTTAAGTTTTGGTAACCACGGTAAATGTGTGGAACCGAGCAACAAGGAATGACGCAAAACTAAATAAATAGGGATCTCCAAGAATTGGAGAAGCACCTTGATCAATGACAACCATGTCAAGATCACTGAGAAGTTACTCAGAGGAGTGATTACCCCAATTAAAAGATCAGTGGATTAAGTGAAGAGCCGACGAAGCTACCGAATACTCAAGGAAACAATACCGTGACCGGTATAGGTTAACCCAAAAACCACCAGTATCGCGCACTTGCCATGACTAGTGCAGTAATAACATGATTATTTAGAAAGACTTTTAACAAACCACAAGTACTTAGTAAAGTACCGTGATCACGATGACGCAACTACAATATCACAAATCCTAAGGACTTGAAGAATGAAACCTTGGAAGGGCCTAACGGCCTGGCCATTGCATTAAAAGATATACCAGTCAGCGAGAAGCTAGACTCGGTCAGAACCACCCGGCCTCAAAATGCCATGAAGATTTTAATTTCAAACTCAAATTTTTCTTTCAAAACGCAAAATATTTCTTTTAAACTCCCAGATTTTAAAACCAAACAAGAGGATTCATAATAAGATATCATAGGACGATATAAGAGGAGTTAACAACAGAATACTTCACCTAGGTGTGTGACAAACACTACGAGTGTACAAAATGAGATGTGGGATGACCGTACTCCGATTGGAGCTTTCGGGCCTGACGGACCTACTTATAGGTTAGTCAGGTAAGTAGCAATGTATCAGTAAGGTACCCCACATATGTATACCAGTGGTGTACAGAACACAGGAAGTAGTCAACTCCGTTCTACGGACAACAAGTAAAATCAAACCAGAACAGTTGGACACCTCGGACGATTGAAGAGGAAGAACGCAGTTGAGCTAAAGAGTCTAAATGAATCAGAGAGGTTATCTAAGGAAACGAATAAGAGTTAGGAAGTGCAAGGAGCACAGATTATTAAGTATAGACATTGGATATGTCTCAAGATTTGTGAAGGAAACACATGATAGCCGGATGATTACCCAGCTTAAACATAATAAGGCAGAGGCCTACACGGACACGTTAATGTTCAATGAACGGGATAGAATTCCCAGAACAATCATCATGGCTACCGGGAATGTTAATCTTCACCAAAGAGGATGTTTGACCCGGTCGAGAGCACAAGGAGAAAACATTAATGGTCTACCCAAGAACAGGAGACATTATAACCCTAAATGGGATAGTCCGGAATACGGTGCTGCAATGCGATATGGCCGACCGGACATACTTATAAATATTAGCCAGATGTAATGATGTAACCTAACAACACCCAGGAGCAATCCTTGAAGGGTGTTTGAGTCAACAACAGTTGAAGGAAGTGTCGTGATAAGACACGAGAGCTAAAATGAATACTCGGTTAGAACACTGAAGGGATCCCACTAAACGGGAAGAACCCTAAATCGCTAAGAGGCACTGATTAACATCAGATTGCCTAAGGGGCCTCCCATGAACAAAAGCGTAATTCAACGACCTTGCCATAGGGCCCAGTAATACCTCCAATCATACGATGGTATACGGAGAAGTAGAAATATGTATAAACAGCCTACAAGGAGCATAGCTCGAAGCAATGTGGCTTAAAAGCCATGAATCAACTACGTTATGTAGATTTAAACGGTTGCAAAACCCACGTTAAATAATAAGAAGAATTGCCGAGAATGGCACCAGTAGGAGAAGAGATATTATTCCATACAATGAATAGAGCGGCAGTCGAACCACTCGATTTGAATTCAATGTAATGAGCAGCTAGGGTGAAGACTACTTTAGTGTCACTGTCACTAGAGCATCAGCTTAGTATACAGTTGACAAAGCTATTAGTGCTTTTCCTGCTCTCTGTAGTAACAGTAGTACAGAGAAATGAGAACCTAAGCGACGACACCACTAATTCGACCCACGCTCGGGCACTATGAGGAATTAGTGGAGCGGGGATACCTCTCGTTATCATGAGGCTGCTAATACGGTGATTATGTGAACCCTCCAGAAAGAGTCTTCACCCATTAAAACATCAAGCCTGAGCATATGATTATTGCCAGGGAACAATTTGAACGAGAAGAGGAAAATCCCACTAATATATGAATAAGAAAGCTTCGATAGCAATGGTTGAAAACTGAAAGAATAGTCAGGTTAGAAGCAAACACCGAACGTGCACAATGTGGATGTAGAGTGATAACGCTCAAGAACATAGAGACTTGAAAGAGTAGTATACTCTGTAGTCAACCAAGCAAATGATGAACCATTGTATGAATGGTGGAAGTACATGAGCAGAGGCTAAAACAATAAAACCTTGTCATGAGGCTTATGAGTGGAAACAAACCCCTCAACAAGAACTTTCACTTATCAGTGATAAAATACTCTTCTGTTAGAGAATGGGACAAGAAAACCCTTGAAGTTTCCTTGGGATGTCCCGATGATGTACATAGAAAAGTAAGACTGCACAGCCAGACCCTATATCCAATGCCCATGATTTAGAAGGCAGCGATTGTCAAGAACAAGCAATGTTAATGCGTAATATGACATCAAATGACCAATGCTCAAAAGAGCTGGTGATCCAATGGAGTGCCCCTTCCTTGGTTAGCCAAGTTATCTGGTAACGATCATAAGTGATGAAAGAATGTGAGGTAGACTAACCTACACTTGAACCTGAAATTGAAGTAACACATCTTCACATTAAGGATAATGATCTTACGGTATGCTACGGTGACTGCGATACACACGTACCTAAGAACTCCCAGTGTGTCACACCACGAAGGGATTGAATGCAAACGTGATGTTGTAGTGAACGGTTGAGGAGTTGCGCCAACAATGGGCAAAGAATAAAGGCAAGCTACCACAGTAGCAGAGGCCACAAAACAATACCAGTATAATGAATAGGAACATTGTGTGCAGCAAGCGACCATTATGTGAATATAGTTGGATAATGATATGGAAAACAAGAGGACCCATGAGCAAGACTCAGTATAGATGAAAAGCAAGAATTGTTAGATAGACTGGGCATGGAAGCCTATAGTCTGAACCATATGACAAGGATCTCACAGGGAACGCATTGTTCATTCCTATTACAATTGCATAGGAAACTAAAAGCGTGTTCCTAGTGGATCAACTCAATGGAAGAATAATAACTCAGGATGAGAGCACCCGGTTGCTAAACAACCAACCGTACTAATTACGAAAGAGTTGCAAAACACAACAATGAACATGGCGTAAGCTAGTTTAAGTGTAAATCTAGCAATAAACTGTGTGGCATTTTGGCCAAAGATACACGAGGAACATTGGAGATGCCAACAATCACAACCCATAAATCCCACCGGAATAAAAGCGGAAAGAAGCTTATGTATACTATAAAGACCGATGCATAAGGAATGCAAGGTCGTACAAATAAGAGAATACTAGTACAGAACCAAAGAGTGAGCAAAATTTAAAAGCCACCAATAACGGAGGAAGCACTACATACAAAGTAGTAGCTCGACCTCAACCGACAACAAGTCGGAGGACCTAAGTGAGTAATCACAGAAGTATACAGCGGTATGCACAATAGATTCCTAGAAAAACTGGATAGAAAATCTATAACACAATGAGTTCACGTATGGTAAGAGATACCACGCGCCAGTTGAAAAACAGTATATCCCAAGATAAAAGGGATAAAAAGTAGATGTGTAATACATTTAGAATAACGAAAAGAGCGAATCAAACTCTAAAGTTATCAGGGTCGTGCATCAGAAGCTAGTGGGCCCTAGCTCAGAGGTTTAATATACCCAGTAAGTATGAGATAATGGATAATTACCAATGCCTTGAAGCCTGATGGGCAAGAACCGAACCGGTTATGAGTTAAATAAACTCTAATGAGAATTTGGTGCAGGGACTAAACCGTCAACATGGTTAAGACCCTTTGACCAGAATACATTGTATAATAGACCGCATGGAAGCTAAAACGCTTCAAGACGTCCAAATTTAGTGAACCAATGTTCAATGATAACATATGGTAGATTACGTGGGTGTAATCCCTTTTAAGGGGGGTAGAGCGAAAAACCGCTTAGTGTATGTTTCACGTATTAAGTACGTAAACTACAGTGTGCATAACACAAATGAGGATTGTTTTGATGATTGGCACGCATGTTACATAAACATATGCACCCATTCATAGCCTATTTATGGTTATTGCGCACAAGAGATGCGAATACCATGTATATAAGTATATACATCTTGTTAACTCGGGTGTGAGTATACAAGGAGAAAGGAGTAGAGAAACTCCTGGGGAATGAGAATCCATATAGTATATGTCTAGCTGAGATTAGACATGGCATTGTGATGCATGAGTCGGTATGAAACCGATGTAGAACCTAGAGGGAATTGAGTTCCCTAGGTGATTGTTTTGAGGTAAATTGAGAATGATGGGTGGACTGAGCTCCACAAGTATTGTATTCCTGAGATAAATTATTTGAGATGATTGAGAATAATGGATGAAAGGAGTAATAGTTGATGAAATGAGTCCCATAGGTAGTGAATTCCCAAGTAAATTAATTGGAAGTAAATTGAGGATGATTGATGGATAGAGTTCCATCCCTTGGAGATGTATTAATTTGTGATTATGACTAGTAAGAGTAAAAAGTTAGAAAATGGAAATAATTGAATTATTTGATTGTGTGAAACTGAAGTGGGAAGTCGAACTTGATCCTGATCAGATCAAGGGAAACCAAACACAAATTGGGGTGGAAAGATAGTTTAACACTGATGCTGATCACATCAGGGTCAAATAATTCTTGAAGCTCCCTTCAAGTGGCCATAAGTAAACACGCTTATGATAGATGTAATGAGCATAAATTGGATTTGGAGTTGATGATGTTTTAAAAAAAAGGATTTTTAACTAATATGTGCAAAAGGATTTTTCCTTCAAACCTGAGAGTGAGGATTAGTTTTGAAACCACTGCACCGGATGAGCAATGGTCCTAAGTTGACCGGTAGGACGGTGACAGTGTGTTTTATGTTTTTCCAAGGGCAGCGGGACATAGAGAAGTCCTATGTCGAGAGATGACCCGTAGTGCCTGAGGGATCACTCGATATGGGGGAGGACTGTGTGCCTAATTGTCTTCGTATGGACCCCCATGGAGAGAAAGGAAAAGAGTAATTTTGCTTTGTTTCAAGATAGCATTGAGTCGTATGTATGTATACATTTGTTTAGCATAGTGTAACAACCAGTGTGTTGATTGTAGTGCTGATTGTAATGCTTGCATTGTATTATGGAGTGCTTGCACGGGGTGTGTTGTGCTTGCATTGTATTATATGTAAATACCTTGGGTAACGGATCTGAGAATCTGTAAGGATGTATGAATGTATGATTTGACAACAGAGATGTCAAATGAGTAAAGATAGCAATTCACCAACTTTAACCAACTTTGAGGGCAAAGTTCTTTAAGGGCTTAATAGTGCCTAAATAATATTGGTGAAGAAAATAAAACCAAAAGAAAATAGAAAACGCTTAAAAAGCGTAAAACGTAAATTGAGCGTAACGCAACCATAGAAGGTATGTGACCTTGATTAGGACCTTATATGGATTCCTAGAGCTTAATTACGCCTAAATGAACATGTGGGAACAATTTCCGAAGAAAATGGATCCATAAAATGGATTAGAGACGCAAATGAACCTTAAAGCACATTTTTCGAGGAAACCGGGAAAATGTGACTTTAAGCGGGTTTGATAGACTCGTAAAAATTATAGTGAATCAAATGTCTATAATTAAACATTAGTGAAGGTCTAGAGCCATTAAAATTAATTAAACAAGAAAATTCCAAAAAATGGGCTCCGGTTAGTGAATAGTGTAAAAACGAGAACTTACGGGGTGTTAACTGTAATAAGTCCAAAATACTCCATCCCATTTTGTAAAAAAAGCTGGAATTATTGTTGGTGTGTGTGGTTCACGTTTTTCCAGCCTCTCCCCACCTCCTTTAATTCCTTATTAGCTAAAAGACAAAAGAAATAAAGTAAAAGAAGAGAGAGAGTACAAAATTACCTTTTGGAGTCTCTCTCCTATTCTCCATCCTTCTCTCACGTACTCCCTCCTCCCATATGAACTTCTCCTCTCTCCTTCAACCAAAAATGGTGATTTCAACTCCCCTCACCCAACCCTCTCTTCTTCTTCATCTCCAAACACAAATCAAGTCCAAATCCTACAAGAATTGTACCGTTGAACTCCTCTAACCTTGGGGATTATTTTCCATTCTTCAAAATCCAAAAACAGTGAAGTTCATCTCCATGGCTGTGGCACCATTTGAAGCTTGAAGTAGTCCATTTTGAGCTACACCATTCCTTGGTGGTCTTAAGGTAAAAAGAAGTTCAAAATCCCTTCTTTCCTAGCCTTATTTTGACAAACGAATTTTCCAGCTCTTGAGCCCTTTTGTGCTTCTTGTTCCAGCCGATTTTGGCAATTGAGAAGAGCTAGAATCTTGTTGTTGTGCCAGCCAAACACTTCATTTAATGATTAGAAGGTAATTTCTCATTTAGGAACCTTAAACCTCCTCTTGAATTTTAGGGTTAATTCATGAGTTGTGTATTTACTAATGTGTTGTGTATACCTTGAGCATGGGCTGTAGCATGGCCAAATTGTAAACAAGAAACAAAGAAAGAAGGAGCAAGAAGAAAGGAGAAAGAAATGAGGAAAGGAAAACTAGAAATCACAAGGTAATGAACTTACCTTTGAAACAGATTTTGATGTCTCGTGGTATGAGGAAAAATTTACATTTCTTAAGTATTGTTATTCTACTACAATGGTGAGTAAGGAGTTGGGATTATATTGGTAGTGCTTATGTTGATGATTAAGGGCCTTAGACCCAAGTTGGTTAAGTGCTGGAATAAGTGTGAATGTGCTGGAATATATATGTGTGATTAATGTTTTAAATGAGCAGGGTTGTTGAATTGGTTTGGTGTGAGCCAATTAATGCTTGAGGAATGTTTATAATTGTAGGGAACTCTGTCAAAATTTATGTAGGAAACTTGGTGACTTAAGTCTTTAAGGAGAAGGAATAACCTAGGTTGATCTAGGTGTGCTTTAGAGTTTAATGTGAGTAGTAATCACTTTGGGAACTAGATTGAGAGAGCTATGTGATGGAGTGAAACTTGGGATGAAAATAATGCAACAATGAATTAGTTGAAGAACCAATGAGTTAGTAAAAAGAAGAGAGCAAAATCTGTAGCAAGAACTTCAAGGAAAAATTAAAAGTGGGAAAATAGTGTAATTAGCCAAGAAATTAGTAATGAGTTTAGTAAATGATTTAGGGAAGTTTAGAGTGTCAAATTAGTGTTAAAACATGTTAGATACATGTGGGAAGATTGGGGAAGAATTAGGCAAAGAAAGGAAGTGTAAATAGAGTTTTCAAAATATAAAATCTGTCAAAATATAGCTGGGTCCGGGACTTAGGTCCAGGACCAAGCCCCGGACCAGTATGAAAAATAGGCCGAGATTGCACTCCAGGGGTGGTCCGGGACTTAAGTCCCTTACAAAGTCCCGGACCAGTCATAAATTGTAGCCGAAAGTTCATTCCAGTGTTGGTCCGGGACTAGGGACCCGGACAAGGTCCCAGACCAACCTAAAAGTGCTTTAAAATGTGTGTAAATGGTATTTTAAGGTGGGGATTTGAATGGTATTGATATTATAAGATAGTTAAGACTTAATTAATGACATGAAATGGTCATTAGGGGTATAAACAAGCTTGAGAAGTAATGAGAAGTAAGTGACTTATGTGAATGAGTTTGAAATGTAAGGAGTTAGTAAATGTAAATCGGGAAACACTAAAGATGAAGTAGGTTAGGTTAAGTATAGATAATTAACATCCCAATTCCATATATGTTATAGGATTGGAATAGCTGGACTCCGAAGGAGAGTCGGCAACCCGAGAACTACGGTGAACGGTATGATTTTCTCATGCCCTGCATGCTACCGAGGTTACCTCAATTTATGTGTTTGTGTGTTTATGTGTTATCACCTAATCAAGATAAAAATGCATGAATCGGGTTTAATGCACTTTCTTATGCTTGAGATGTATTATCTCTTGTTGAGTTTTGCTTGAACTGTGAAGTTTGTATAATTCATGAAAGATATGATTGAAGGTGAGTGCTTGACTGTTGGTTGTGCAAGTGTGCTAACCTCAACTTGAGGATGGTGAATGATTCTCACTAACTCCCTAACTAAGTAACCGTTCTAACTTGAGTAAATTGGTAAATTGGAGTATGTATAAAGTCTGATATAGTTTCGGCCACGCGTGAGGACGATGAGACACAAGAGGTTGTATCCGATTCCTGCCCTAATCTTTCTCATGGTCCAAACCCCTTAAATGGGTAGCAACCTAAGGAAGCAAGCCAACCTAAAGCCCGGTGGTGAGATGGTGTAGTCTCTACCCGGAGGTCATACCGACTTGACTTGAGTATAATGTAAGAAGAAGAAGTAATTGGATGAGTAAGACCATGGCTAGCGTAAGTCATATGGTCTCGAGTAAAAGAGTAAAGAACACCCGACTAACCGGATGAGTAACTAACTGACAATGAAGTGAAGTGAGAACTTGGGAAGTGTATCTCAAGATCTCGGTTGACTTGTGAATTGTCTTCCATTTGTATGTATTGTACCTTGTGTATGAGTGTGTCGTTGTATGTATTGGAATGCATGTTGAATGTACTATTGTATGAATATAATGTTGTTCATAATAGCATGTATGCTTACAAATAAAATGAAGTCCATGTAGGCGACAAAGTAGTCGGGGTACCCCGTTAGCACGCGGGGTATGCGAATTTCATGCCAGCAATTTGTTGAGCCCCTTGGGGTGCTGTTTTTATTTTCCAGGTACCCAAGAAAGTTGATGGTCGTGATGAGACCGAGATTCTTTGCTTTTTGATAGTTGGCAAATTATAATTGGTGTACCGAGTTGTACATAGGCTAATAGCCCTTTTGAATTGACGGTGTACCATGTGGTACACTCTTTAGTATTTTGGGAAGTATGTAGACTTGTAAGACTTGAGTGAGATGTTGAACTCTTAGATGGTTGTATAGACTTGTGAGAAATTAAGCATTGTGGATTGTACCTTAGTAGACTCGGTATATTGGATTGTAAGTATTGAGCACTGTATTGATTTGGAGAATTGTATATAATCGGTTTGGAAATGAAGTGTTGATTGTATTTGTAGTACTCGGATATTCCGGTCCATCAGACCGTTACTGTATTTGGAGTAGGCCTTGTTAGTCACGTTGGTGACTAACGGCATTGTTTACCCGCCATTGGATTGGAGTTTCAGCTGCGAAGGTAAGGATGCACTAGGTAATTAGGAGGTAATGGTGTGATTAGCGGTAGGGGTGTTACAGTTACAAGATACCAGATTAACATATACAAGAGATGGAAGCCTTGGAATAATAAGAGGAAATTTTCCATACAAAAAATTAAAATTTACTTGTTATCCTAAATATTGTATAAGTTTAAAAGACAAACAAATTGGGGATACTTCAAGCTTTATATTATAAAATTGATAGAGAAAACTTAATGGAAAGGGGGTGGATCCAATAACTATACATTATTCAGCATTATATGCATTTAGTAATTCAAACTATGGAATATATATTAGAATGAACCCTATATAGAGTTAAGTGAAGAATTTGAAGATATTGGAACCAGTATCCAACCGCAGATAGCCATGACTCATGAAGAATTTCAATTAACTATTAATAGGAGTGCCCTAAGAATCGATAATACTAGACTTAGTGTTTCAAATATCCCCCAAATAAAATTTAAAGACAATAGTATAGAAGTAGGAAGAATAGGAAGAAGTATGTCAAAAAATAACTTTCCAAGATTAAAACAAAAAGAGATAATTAAAAAATTTAGTATTAATAATGCCACTTACTATAATGGCAAAGAATGGAATAATAATGTTATAATAGATACGGGAGCTCATAAAAATCATATCAAGGAAACCGAAAATTTAACGATAATATTAGAAGATACCTACAAATTATAGATAATAACTCAAAATATAGAATTCTAAATACTTATACTGAAATTCCATTAAAAATAGGAGATATAAAATTATCAGTTACGTGTCTAGTAGATCAATGTTAGACAAGTAATGACTTATTATTTGGAATGAATTTCCTAAGAAGTCTTGATGAATACCATATTACAGATAATCAAATAATAATAAGACATAAAGGCTAAACTGTGATAGCAACTATCAAAGAATAAATTAGAGTGTTTATGTTGAAACTTTGATAGAAGAAAACAAAATTACCACTGTGCTCTAATAGATACTGGAGCAATTATATGTCTAATAAAAGAATATATTATACTAGAAGCGAAAATAAAAGTAACAAAACCTTTACCTGTATATAGTTTTAATAATGGAGAAAGTTTTATAACTCATTTTATGGAAAACTTAAAATTGTTTTAGGATCTAGACGAATTTTAATATCATTAATATACATAAATAATCAAATAAAATGTGATATAATTCTTGGAAATAATTTTCTTCAACAATTCCAATCATATTATCAAACATACTATAATATCCGATTGAAAACACATTGTAATCACTATATCATTTAGCCACGAACTCTTAAACCCTACAGTGTTGCAGCTGAGCATGGCGAGGATAGTAGTATTACAAAATCTAAAAAACTTCTTTTGAGCAAAATCCGCTATAAAATATGTTCAATTTTAGAAATAGATCATAGAAATTCTATTTTAGAATTAATAAAAAGAAACTTTAGTGAAAACTCTTTAGCATTTTGGAAACAAAGCAAAGCCTATACATAAATAAAATTAAAAGACCCAATACGATTATAAGAGTAAAACCCATGATTTATAGCGAGCTTGATTTTGAAGAGTGTGATAAGAAGACTAGAGAAGCATTAGAATTAAAATTAATACAAAAATCTCAAAGTCCTCATAGTTCACCAGCCTTTATGGTAAGAAATCATTCCGATATAAAAAGAGGAAAAACACGAATGATTATAAATTATAAGCAGATAATTATCATTCAATATTTGATGGATATTTTATTCAAAGAAAAGAAGTATTAATTAGTTAAAAGGAAAACAATATTATTCTAAGTTTGATTGTAAATCAGGATTTTGGCAAATAAAAATGAAAGAAAATTCAATACCCTATACAACATTTAGCACTCCAAATGGACATTATGAATTGATAGTTATGCCTTTTGGGTTAAAAATTCTCCACAAATCTTTCAAAGAAGAATGGATGAAATATTTAATCCATATAGAAAATTTATGATAGTTTATATAGACGATATTCTAATATGGTCTGAAACATATCAAGATCATGTTAAACATTTGAAAACCTTTGCTGAAATGCTTAAGAATACACGTATTGTTTTAAGCCAAAAAAAGATAATAATAATAATACTTAAAATAACAAATAGAATTTTTAGGCCTAAATAATAAGTAGAAAGGGCATAGACTTGCAAGATCATATAGGCATGAAGTTGCTAGATTTTCTTGATAAATTAAATAGTAAATACAAAATACAAAAGTTTTAGGAATTTTAAATTATATTGAAGAGATCTCGCACAATAAAATTAACAATTCAACAATTGATAAGAAAGAATAATAAAAGAGGATGGAGTAATGAACATACATAAATAGTTAAGCAATTGAAAGAACACTGCAAAAAATTACCAAAGTTAAAGCTACTAGATAATTTCAGAGTGTGTGATGCGTTAATAGAGAATGGAAACTATGTATTTCATTCATACTAACAACATCTTTATACAGAGAAGGGACCCTAATATATACAACAAGAATGAACAAATATGACCAATAGTCATATTATATAGCTACTAAGTATATATCCTAATACACCCCCTCAAGTCTTACATTTTGTGAGCAAATTTTAGACTTGAAACTATGATATAAGGTGAAACACCAAGACTCCAGATTGTGAAGGCCTAGCCTGGGAAGAGCATCTTCTTACCAGTGACAGTTTTTGTCAAAACATCCGCTAGCTGAGACTTGCTTGGAACATACTCCACATTGATCAGCCCTTCTTGCAACTTTTCTCTCACAAAATGACAACCAAGCTCGATATGTTTTGTCCTTTCATGTGAGACCAGATTTGTGGCTATGTGAATAGCAACCAAATTGTCACATTTAAGTGGAATGGGTAAGATTTCTGATATGCCCAACTCATGTAGGATGCGACTTAACCAGCTGAGTTCGCTTGTGACTTTCCTCATCGATCGATACTCAGCTTCAGCCGATGAAAGAGCAACGGAGGTTTGTTTCTTGAACTTCCAACTGAGGGGGGAGCCTCCTAGAGTGATGTAGTATCCAGAAACCGATCTCCTTGTCGTTGGACAAGATGCCCAATGGGAATCACAGTATGCAATCATGTCGAATGAAGAGTTGTTGTTGAAAAGGAAACCAAACCCTAGCGTTGTATTGATGTAAGCAAGAGCATGTCGGGCTGCATCCATATGTTTTTCTGACGGAGCTTGTAAGAACCGACTGAGGTATTAAACGGTGGAAGAGAGATCAGGGCGACTGTTGGAGAGAAAATTTAATTTGCCAATGAGTCGTCTATAGCTGGTAGGGTCTTAGAGGAGCTCACTAGAATCTTTGTGCAATTTTTCTCCCACCTGCAAAGGTGCAACAACTCCACGGCAGTTGTGCATCATATTTTAATAAGTATCTCCATGGCATATTCATTAAGTATCTTCATGGCATATTTCAGAATATATATCCTGATTGGGATGTGAAACTAAAACATTACCGCAATGATAATCCTGAAGGTGTGCTGGTCTGATATGCATTTGAGTGGATCTCCTTAGATTTGTCGTATCATGGTCAATGACAGTAGCTGGGCTTTGGTCATTTATGAGGGGATAATTTAGATCAAGACATGTTTCTGATGGGAACTTGATGCACCCCCTAAATTTTGCACTCCCCATGGTTGGGTGTTAGGAACCTCATGATTGAGAGAATGATCTTGATCGGTTCTGTCAAAAGTAGAGGAAGCAGTAGTTGACCCATCAGGTGAAGAGTCGGTTTTGTTCTAGTATCTAGTTTCCTTATCGGTGTAAGGGTTGTAGATGGTCTTGAGACTAGGCTGAGGCGTGTCATATGAAACAGCATATGGAGAAAAATTGTGTGATGTTATGCCTTTATTGTGCCATGCTTGAAGCCATCCAGTATTGAAATACCCCAAACTTGAATATGGTGATTAAATGATTCTAATATGGTATTTTAAGGCCTAACAGTGCCTAAAGAATTTTGGTGAAGAAAATAAATCCAAAGGAAAAGAGAAAACGCTTAAAAAGCGTAAAACGTAAAAACGAGCGTTACGCAACCATAGGAGGTATATGACTCGACTAGGGTCCGAGATGGATTCCTAAGGCTTAATTATGTCTAAATAATATGTGGGAACAATTCCCGAAGAAAACGGATCCAAATAATGGGTTAAAAACGCTAATGAAGCTCTAAAGCACGTTTTTTGAGAAAACCCGAAAACGTGAATTTAAGTGGTCAAATAGACCCGTAATGAAATACCCCTAAATTAATTTAGGGGATTTCTTTTATTAAAACCGTAAATAATACTATTAATTATTATATTATAGTATGGGATTGTAACACCCCTACCGCTAATACCGTCATTACTGTACAAATACTTACCTTCGCAGCGGATAATACATACACAACGGCGGGTGTACAATGCCGCCAGTCACCCACGTGACTGACAAGGCCAGCTACACTACTACATATTGTCGGTCTGATGAGTTGAACATACCGAGTACTCTACACAATACATTACTTTCCCTTGCATACTAAACATAATTCAATTACAACTCCAATACAATGCTATACCGAGTCTACTACAATCCTTAAATTACCGATACAGTTTGGACTTCCAAATTCATAATACATTACAAATACAATCCCTATTATACAACTACCCGTGCTTACATAGCAGTCCCCGTCCTACTCTCTAGAACGGTGGTCAGCTTCGAATACCTGCACACTAAAACGTTCCCCCTAGGGGGTCAGCTTACGCTGAATATGAAATTCGCATATACCGCGTGCTAACCGCGGTACGCCGACTACTTTGGGTTGGATATACATGGAGTTCATTTTACATGCATACATACATACTCATGCTACAACAATACAATCAACCATACTTACATACATACATAAGGTTCTCTACCTACCAAGGAAGACAATTTGTTAGTCAACCATTCATTTAATTATTCGTTCATCCGGTTTCATCGGATGCTCTCTTTCTCCTTACTCGGGTTCACAAGGCCTACACCAAGCTTAATCTTACTTACTCGTTGTTTTACTCACACTACGCTCAATACCTTACTCGTTATTTACTCATGCTCTACTCAGTACTCACTACTACTATTACTTACTCTTACTCAGTACTCATCACTTGCTCTCGCATACTCCGTACCCATACTCTTCTCCTTACTCGTACTCACTCATTGCTCGGTACTCCTTACATACTCATACTTACTCATTACTCAATACTCATTGCTTTACTCATACATACGCAATACTCAATACTCATTGTTTACTCATACATACGCAATACTCAATACTCATTGCTTTACTCATACATACGCAATACTCAATACTCATTACTTTTGGTCTCTGGGCGGAGTCATACACAAGACTCGCCACCGGGCCTACAAATTCAAAGGCTATACACTTAGCTCCTCAAATATACAAATGTTCATTTCTACCGAACTAATCAAATTCCCAACACTCCTCACTTGGAGTATCTTACAATCTCATGGATTAGCCAAGAAGTATCTCTCTCGATAACCTCTACTAGCTTAGGGAATTACCACCGTCTAGTATTCTCAGATTTAAGGGTTTCCCCAACATATCGAATACTCTCATGTTCGGGACATTACTTACATCAATCGGGTCCTCTCATAATGGGTCGACTAGTTGATAAGGGGTTGGAAGATCCCTCATCATTCTTTACTACTCTCATGGTTCATGACTTGCACCAACATTAATTCCTCTAGTAGGGTTTATTTATATACTTCCACTACTTACTGTTTGTGGATTATCCATTTTGGTTCTCCTACCGTTATCGGGAGGTTACTACTCTCGTGCACTCTCTCACATTCTAGTGAGTTCATTGGTTTGCGTTATCATTTGTTGGTTCGTTGGTTTAGTGTGTTTCTACATTCCCGTTAGTTCACAACATGACTCTTACTACGAGTCACTAAACACAAGACTCATCTATGAGTCGGTCTACGCACTAAGTGAAGCCACACAATCAATCAAGAAGGGTTAGCTCATACAACATACAACAAGACATACAATGAAAGGCAATAAACCGTTTCATGCTTTAGTCTTGATTAGCCGGCATACAGCACACAAATCAACGTAACTCGGTTAGCATACGGGGCATGAGAAAATCATACCTTTCACCGGAGTTAGCTTTACCATGTGTTCCCTTGTTCCTTGGTTCACACTTGTTCCACTAGTAATGTTTCAAACATTGTTATTAATGCTATGCTCATACGGTACATCAATAACTACTACTCCCATACTTACCCCGTTGTCCCGGTATACTTAGTTCCACTCATGTCAAACTATGTCCTTACTTCCCATTCATTTCCTACACTTGTTTACAATTCTTAGGACCTTTAAGTATCACCAAACAAGGCCTTAATAACTTTTAAAACCATTACCAATCAATCCCCCATCATTTAAACCCTAAAAATCACATTCTGCAAGTTTTTGGTGGTGGTCCGGGACTTGGTCCGGACCCAAGGTCCCGGACCATTCTAGAACAATACTCTCGGCCTAATTTAACACCCTGGTCCGGGACTTGGTCATGGACTAAGGTCCCGGCCCAATACCTGTTTTGAGTCTCGACCATTTTTCTGATGCGGTCCGGGACTTGGTACATATCCTAAGTCCCGGACCCTGCTAAAAACTGCTATTGGGGTGATTTTTCAACCCCTAATTAACCCTTAATCCACCTCCAATCTTTCCATAATCTTTCCACATGTTTCCTACATAATTAATCACCCTAAAACATGCTCTAAACCACCTCAAATCCTTGGTCCAATCCATACTCAACTTCTTACCCAATTTCTACAAATTTCCACTCTCATTTCTACAACTTGCACACTTGTGCATTTATACACTTTCCTTTGCTCTTTGCATCTTTTCCCTAACTTCATTTACCATACCAATTCATTTATAGACACATGCACAACTTATACCCAAGTCGAATCTCCATCTTCAAGGTTACAAACACTAACTCTTTCTCTTGTTTTTCTAATGCATTTTCACATGCTATTTGCTACAGATTTTACATTCTTATATCCTCATATCACAACTACCATTCCATGGTTACTAAGTATCTCTACTAACACCAATGCACACCTTGGTTCTCCCATTCACCAAGTCATTCTTAATGCACAATTCCTACTAAAATTTCACCATAGTTCACCTACTTTCCTTACTTATCCACACATATCCTTTCTCATCAAATTCGACCTAAAGCTAGCCACACCCAACAAGGGTCCTACCAGCACACAAGGTTCATACAAAATTCCTCCAAAGCATATACATAATTCTCCAAGCTCAATACAATGCATTAACATAAATACATGGCACTTTGGCCCTTACTTTGCAATTCAATTTCACAACTTCCTCCAATACCAAGCAAGCCAATTTTCTCACATGTTTTGGGTTCATTGATTCATTTACCCATCCCATTATCCTAATACATACAGATAGTGCATTAAGATAGGTTTTTCTTACCTTGAGATCACAATTCTTCTTTTAAGTTCTCCACCTCTCCTCTTCTTCATTCTCGGACAAGTTGAGCAATGGGGTTACCAAACCCCAAGCCAACATTCAAGAACATAAAATAGATACAATTAAACTCTTTAACCCATTGGATAACTCTAATTCAATGAAAGGGCTTAAATGCCATTAGTTAGGGTTTTACCTTGGAGCTTTTAAGAGGGGTTTCAAGCCTTGAATACAAGGGGAGCTCTTCCACCATTGGGGAGTTGAAATCAAGCTCAATCCATGAGGAAAACAAGGCATTACTAGGTGGCAAAATCGGTCAAGAATGAAGAGTGAAGAAAAATGGATTTTTCTTGAAACTTTTTACCTTAGGAGGAGGAGGAGACTCCATGCTTCGAAATGGTGTCATTTATTCTTCAAATGCTCAAAACCCATGGAGATGGAGTTGCTCATTTTCGGACTTTGAAAAGATAGAAATGTAGAGCTTGAAGAGGGGAGTTCAAATATGTATTTTATTTTACATTTGGAGCTCAAATGGAGCTAGAGCATGAGGAAGAAAGGTGAGAAGCCATGGGAGCATTCTTGAGCTCTCAAAATCGTTGGCTTAGGGAGGAAGAAGAAGAGTGTTCTGCAGGGAGGGGGACTCCACCGTGAGAGAGGGAAAGGAATTGGAGAGAGAGTAGAGAAATGAGAGAATAAGAGGAGAGAGGGAGGGAGTGTACTTTTTTTACCTTTTTGCTATTATTTTTTCTTGTCTTCTAGTGTGTGTGTGTGAGAGAGAGAGTAATATTTAATTGAGTGTGAGAGAGGGTATTAATACCCTATAAAAACCGGCCCCACTTATACTGCTAAGCTGGAGCAGTTTTTCCGTCTTTTACAGAAGACGTTAGTTATTTTACCCGGTTTAGGTACTATTCACTAACCGGGCCCGTTTCCGGAATTTTCTCGTTTCTTTATTTTTATTGGTTATTAAGCTTCCATTAATGCTTAATTATTGTTATTTAATGAACTATAATTTTTACGGGTTCGTTTGACCACTTAAAATCACGTTTTCGGATTTTCTTGAAAAACGTGCGCTAAAGCTCTATTAGCGTTTTAATACATTCTTTGGATCCATTTTCTTCGGGAGTTGTTCCCATATATTATTTTGGTCTTCTAAAGCCCTTTGAATCCATATAATACGCTAACCGAGGTCTCATACCTCATATGGTTATTTAACGCTTATTTAACGTTTTTCGCTTTTTAAGTGTTTCTTTATTTCTTTTGGATTTATTTTCCTTACCAAAATTACTTAGGCACTATTAGGCCCTTAAATACTATATTAGAATAATTTAATCACCATGTTTAAGTTCAGGGTATTTCAGGGATTGTGAATAATAAATCATTAAATCCTTATATGGAATTATGAAAATTAAATCATGGGATTTCTTCCATTTAGTCTTAAAGAATATTATTAAATATTGGATTACTATATATTATTATATAATATTGTGAATTTAATAATAAGATTTATAAGTCAATAAATCTTGGAAAATTTTCTAAACACTCCAAGTATATTATAAAGATTTTAGAAAGAGTTGGAACATTGATTTGAAGCATAAAAGTCAATATAAAATCCTAGAAACCCTAAAGCTTCTCAAGCCTTGCTAGGGTTGACTTTTTGAGAATCGTCAAACCAGCCCATGAACCTATACCAATAAATAGGATATGGAAAACCATGAAGATCGATAAAAAGAACGTCAAAAACGGATCATCCTAGCCAAAGTTATGATAGAATGAAGTTTAGAGCCAAAATTTTGAAAACTGCCACGTGTCAAGCTCACACGGGTCGCCTGTACTTAGCACGAAAATCGGCCAGAATCCTAACTGCCATCAGTGTTTTTGCCCTAACTTTAGACACTTATATCTCACTCATCTTTACGAATTTGGCAACGCCGTTTTTTTCATTCTACTCCCCTTAATCTCCTCTTTACAACCATAGCTCACACTCAATCTGAATCTTCCTAAATCCACCAGAAAATCAATCCAAAGTTCGTTTGATCATAACTTCTTCGTTTCTCATCCAAAATTTGAGTTCTTTAGCTTGTTGTGTAGATCTCTAATCCCTCTACAACTTTCATGTTTACACCCAAGGCTAATTCCCAACCGTTTGGAAGAACGAGGTGCCTAAAGTTTGTGATCCGACATCACATAAAATCATAGGAAAAACGTAAGGTAAACTCGTAACTTTCGGGTCAGATTTCTTTCTATATAATGCAAATTAGAGTGAGTTCTTGCTATCAATGTGTAGAGCTATGTTTCCTCTTTAAATTAAGCCCAAGAACAAAGCCTAACTCGATATGTACCGAAACTTATAGTGTTGCAAAGTCGGCTACTCAATCAGCTCGTAAAGGTTGAGTTTTTCCAGAAACCGAAATCGAATTCCTTCAATTCGTGCAATTCCGGTGAGTTTTCCTTCAAATTCTTTCGATTTTGCTAATCGGCATTGCATTACCGGTCAGAACCATGTTCCAATTTCATCTATTATGCGTTAGATTGAGAGAATTTGTGAGAATTATAATCGGAAACCCGAAATAAACCCTAACCTCGAACCAGAATAGAAAAACACTGAATTCCGAATGTTAGCTAATGAATTTGGTATCATTAGAACCAGAATTTAATTTCGAATCCATAGAAACAAAAATCATCGAATTTGGTTCTGTGAGTTGAGAGAAATCAACAGATTAGTACTCGGGTATCAGTTTCCTGAAGAACTCGAGACTCAGTGGCCGTCCGATCGTAAGTTTTAGAAACGGACGGCCGAGATTTGATCTGGGGAGTTTAAGTTGGTTATGAATTATAATATTTCCAGAATTAAACCCTAACTTGTTGAATTAATTTAAATACCTTCCCGAATGTATTTTGACTTGAAATTTTAATCATAGATTCCTTATAAAATCTAGTTTATTTTGATGTAAATTAATATGGTTTTGGAGTTTTTAAACCTAAGTTATGATTTTTGCAAGTTACGGGTATTATGAAATTATTTGGATAAATTAAGAAGATATTTTTATGAAATAAAAATTTTATAATATGTCTAAAACGTTATAGCTACTATATTTAATTTGGGAATTTTGGACAATGGTAAATGGGTTTAAAAATTGTGTTCATGAATTTTTCTTAAGAATAACTTATAATATATGGTTTTTAATGTAACAAAAATTAAAGTATAGTTTATTAATAAACTTTTTAGGTTGGGAAATAATGAAAAGATTAAACTAACATTTAGTAACAGTATGTTTATAAATATTTTGGGAACTAACTTTTAAGTGAAGTAAAAGTTATTTACATATATATATATATTATATATACTTATATGAGAGAAATAAAATAGGAACTGATGTTAAATCAAGGAATTAAATAAGTCTACATTTTATTTATTATATAATATGGAGGTTAACATTCTTAATTAAAATTAAGAAAAATGTATATATATATATACACATTATATAAAAGGAATAAAATAGTAACGTAGATTAAAACAAGGGGACTAAATAAATCAACACTTATATTAACTAAATACTATAGAAGCTAATATTCGAAAATGTACAAAGAAATACTTTATAAAGCATACATGGAATGCAGATAAATGTGAGATTAATAAAGATAATTTAAATTCAATAAGCTACATAAAGGATGACGTAAATAAATTCTAATACGTGTACATGCATATCCATATTAAATAAATGAGGGAAAATACTTTATTTAATAAATATATATATATATATAAGTTATTAAGCATAATTAAATACAATAAATTTTCTTTAAAATGTTATGGATAAATCTAATACATAAAGATATATATATATATATATATATATATATATATATACAATAAAAACATTAAAAATAGATGAAGGAAATATCATTCCTTGTGAGAGATATAATAATAAGAATATATATATATTAACCTTTAGGATTTTAATTGGTGTGTAATAAAATAGTCATTGATAACTTAAGGGTTTAATTACACAAATTAAACGTAACACGGTCTTGGGTTAATCTACTGAGCCCAAGTTTATGAACTCCAAAAGCCCACTTAAACAATTCAAAGAGAGTTTGGGCCACTCTCAAGGATAAATCCTAAATCATTCCAAATTAAACGAAATGGGCCTAACAAAGGATTTGATTAACAAAGTCAAGCCCAAACCTTTGTGAGAGAGTAGTGGTAAACCTGGAACTATAAATCAGAAGGAATAGAGGATGATTAGTTTATAAGTCCCATAACTAATTGACACTTGGAACACCTTAATTATAGGTTACTATTGGGGGATCACTCATTCGAGTTAACTATTGTTCTGCACATACCAGGTACGATTTCTCGTACTCTTATGCTTTGCTAACAAGACTTAAGGGATGTTTTTGACAAACGCTAATTGAGCTAAAATGGATTTTCTAAAAGGGAATGGTTGTGTGACTAACTCATCTTGTGTGACTGACTGAGCCTGTTTGTGAAATTTCCTTGGTTATCGGTTCCTCCTATCTAGTTGTTTTACTAGATATTAACTGCCTAGGGTTTACGCTTCTGCACTCTGTAGGACTGAGTGTTTTGGTATTGCTCTGGTGCAGTTAATGATCTGAATATAGGAAATATCTGGTGTTGGTAATTCTTCCTTTAGATAATGGGTATTGTTTCATCCATGAGTCGAGTTTGATCAGCCTTATTGAGAATGGATTCTTTCTATTGGGTGTTAATTGTTGAGGGTTTACGCCTCTGCACTCTGTAGGACTGAGTGTTTTGGTATTGCTCTTGTGCAGTTAATAATCTAATGGGAATATGGGAAAATGTTAATCTTGGTACTGAGTATGGATTCTTTTATTAAGTGGTACACACACTTTTCACCGATGACTGAGAACGGGTCGGTGGCAACGGAGGCCTGCTATACCTCGTCCATATGGACAACTGACAGCGGAGGTCTGTTTACCTCGTCCTTGTGACAACTGACTGGCGGTGGGGGCCATCTCTCCCAATGGGTTTATTCCACTCTTGAGTTATGGGTTCTTGGATCACTTCTTTCATTCCTAGTCCTTGTGACTACTTGGGTCTTCATACTCCTAACTGGGACTGAATCTAACACAAACAATGGATGTTCACTAACATATGGTGTGTTTTCTTCTGGTTGACTAACTTTAACTTTCTGTTATTTGTCTCTTTTGCAACTTGTTAACTTGACTTGGTGATTTTTAAGGTGCCTTGTTCCTTTGGGTGGTTTTAAGTGATTGTATTCAGATTATTATTTATTAAAGAGTTATATTATGAGTTTGTTTTGGAGGATCGTACCAGTTCCATTCCAGGGAACTGACCCACCCCTCTTGGGGTGGACTGTTTGGTTTTATCTTACAGGTACGAGGTATTATACAGGTGGCCACGAAGAGAACGAGTGATTGGGATGGGATTAGGTTTTTGTGGAGAGTTATTGTATTTTATTACTGTTATGTTTAAGTTAAGTTTTCTCGAGGTTCAGACCGTAGCTTTTGTAATTTATTAAATGTAATTGGTGAGATTTTGTGTCGGGTGTTTGGAACCCGATGATCTGTAAACGCCATAGTCTTTTATTTTCCGCTGCATATTTGTTTAATAGGGGCATTACACATAAAAATTATAGTTGACTATATAACTATAATTAAACATTAATGGAAGCTAAAGAACCATTAAAATTAAAGAAACGAGAAAAATCCGGAAAATGGGCCCGGTTAGTGAATAGTGCTCAAACCGGGAATTTAACGAGTGTTTCTTGTAAAAAGACGAAAATGCCCCAGATTAATTAATTAGTGGGGGCAGGTTTTCTTGAGTGAGTCAGCACTCTCCCCTCTATATTAATAACTAGCTAATTAGTCAAAAGAAGTCAAAAGCAAAAAAAGTGAAAAGTAGAAAAGTAACCCCCCCTCTCTCTCCTCCCATTTCTTTCTTCTCTCACCCTTTATTCCTTCCCCAACTGTCTCCTCCTTCCTCTCTTTCTGGCTGAACGGTTTTGAAGCCCCTCTAATGGCTTCCTCACTTTCCAAGCTTGCCCAAGGTGCTACACCACTCCAAATAAAAACCAAGCATAGATTCTTGCTCCTCTCATCAAGATCTATCTTTCTCTCTTTTCAAAATTCCCAAAGCTTGAAGTTCATCTCCATGGGCATAGCACCATTAAAGGAGAAAATTACATTTTCTGGAGCTTAGGCACCTCCTCTCTCATTTAAGGTAAAAAAATTCATTTTTCTCCATCCCTTTTATTTGGCCGATTTCAGCCCTAATGTGGCATTTTTCCTTCCTTGTTTGAGCTATTTTTCAAGCCTCCAATGGTGGTTGAAAGCCTCTTTTGATTCATGGATGAAGATCCATCTTGGAGCTTCAAAGGTAATGCCCTCATTTGTACTCTAAGCTCCCTCTTTAAATTCTAGGGCTATTTTATGAGTCTAAGTGTCTTGACTTAGTCCCATTCCATCCTTGAATGTTGGTCTAGAGAATTAGGCAAGTGGTTTGCCCTTGGCCGATTTTGGGAGTCAAGAGAAATGAGAAAGAGAAGAGGAGAAGATTGGAAGAGAAATGAAGGATTAAGGTAATTAATCTACCTTGATGAGTATTCTAAATGCTTTTAGAATTGTGGGATGGAAAATAGAAAGATGAATTAAAATCTGAACCAAAAATGTGTTTGATTGAGGTTAGGAGGAATTGTGAGTGTGTTTAAATGCAATGGTGGATTTTAGTTTGATTTAAGGGCCTTGGAGCCAAGCAATTTAAGTTATTGCATTATATTGTGTTTATTGAGTTTTGGATGAGCTTGTGTGCTGTTAGTGCCCAATATTGGGTATGGCTAGTTTGAATTGTTTTAGGAAGTGAAAATAATGCATTTGGGCATGTTAGAATTGTAGGTGAACCATGGCAAAATTTTGGTAGAAATTATGGTGTTTTAAGAGATGTCATGAGTAAGGAATGACCAAGGGTTAACTAGGTGTTTGGAGAGAAACCAATTTGGTTAGTTAACCACCTAGGAGCTATTTTAGAGGTGAGTTAAGTAGTGAGCAAAATCTATAGCAAAATGGATGTTTTAGTGTCTTGAATTTCTAGAAAAAGACCTAGTGTATGTGGCTTTGAAAATGAAGGTTTGAACTTGAGCAATGAAATGCAAATGTCTAGGAAGAATTGGGAATGGTCAAAATGGGTGAGAACAAGAGGTAAATTACCAAGAGAAGTTTAGAAATGCACAAGTGTGCAAAATTCAAAATGTGAGAATTGAAATTTGTGGAATTGAACAAGAGTTGGGTAAGGAATTTGACCAATGATTTAATAAGTTCTTAAGGAGTGTTTATGGTGTTTAAACAAGTAGAAAACATGTGGAAAGATTAGGGAATGATTAGGGGTGGATTAGGGTTGGAATTGGGGTTGAAAAATGACAAGTATAGTAGTTTTTAGCAGGGTCCAGGACTTGATCCTTGGACAAAGTCCCGGACCACATCTTAAAATGCCCCGAGAGTACACATCCAAACATGGTCCGGGACTTAAGATAGGGACAAGGTCCCGGACCACCATGTTATTTTGGCCGAAAGTTTGGTTTTTAATAGGTCCGGGACTTAGGGTCTGGACCAAGTCCCGGACCACCTCCAGAATTTCCCCGAGAGTGTTTTAAAGGGTTCTAATGATGGGGAATTGATTGGTATTAGTTTTAGATGTTGTTTAGGACTTGTTTGGTGACATATAAATGTCCTTAGAAGTATAAACAAGGTTGAGAAGTGAATAAGGAAGTTGGGAACTTAGAACTTAAATACACTTGAGTAAAACTAAGATTAACGGGATAACGGGGTAAGTGCGGGAGTAATAGTCAATTACCTACCGTATGGAATTGATGTTAATAGAACCACTTGATATGTGATCAGTGATTCAAGAGTAAGACCCGAGGAACGTGAGGTGACACGGTAAAGTTAATCCATGGTGAAAGGTATGATTTTTTCATGCCCCGTATGCTACCGGGATTACACTGATTTGTGTGTTGTTTGATTGTGTGCCGGCCTAATCAAGATAAAAGCATGAAAATGAGTCATTGCATTTGATATGTATGTCTTGATGCATGATGTATGAACTAATCGTACTTGAATGATTGTGTGGTCTAACTTAGAGTTATAGACCGACTCATAGCTGAGTATTGTTTGATTAATGACTCATAGAAGGAGTCGTTTCGCAAATTAACGAAAACATGGAAACACACTAAAATTATCGAATCAAGAATAACGATAATGCAAACCTATGAACTCACTAGAACGTGAGAGAGTTGTACGGGAATAGTAAACTCTCGATAACGGTTAGAGAACCGAATTGAACTAATCCACGAAACAAATAATAGTGGAAAGATACAGTGAACCTCTATTAAGAAAGTGATGATAGTTCAAAGGTATGAACTTTTGAGAGTAGTAAAAGAGATATAAAGGACCGTCAAACTCCTTTAAAAGATAGTCGATCTACAATATGAGGATCCGACCAATATGAGAAAATGTCCCGAACATACAAGTATTTGATAAGTTGGGGAAACCCTTAAATCTGAGAATACTAGACATTGAGAAAATTCCCTAAGCTATTAGATGATATCATGAGTGATACTTCTAGGCTAATCCATGAGATTGTGATATGACTCTAAGAGAGGAGCATTTGGGAAATTGAGTAGTCCGGTAGAGAAACGGACATTTGTGAATTTGAGGAACTAGGTGTATAGTTCCGTTTGATAGTCGAACCTTCCCACCATGCTTGACCCGGTGTAGGGTCATAGCCAGGGAAGTAAGACGAGTATTGTAAGCCCGATGGTGAGTCTTGTGTATGACTCTGCCCAGAGGTCATGGGTAATGACTTAAAAGATGTCCCTTTGAGATTTGAGAATTTGAGATTGAGATTTGAGAATTTGAGTGAGATATGAGAATTTTAGAATTGTAGAATTTGAGTTTGAGTTGAGAAGTGAGTTGAGAATTGAGAATGAAATTAAGAACTTTAGAGTTGAGAATTGAGATAGAGAATTGTAGAACTTGAATTGAGATTGAGACTTATAAGGGTTACAAACCTAAGAGAACTTGAGTAAGAGTATCCCAAGTGAATGGGAGGAAAATGATTAGAGTAATTAAGGCATTAGTGAGGTAGAACCCTCAAGGCCTAAGAGTAAGTTAATTCTAACTAACAATCTTGTCGTGTTAGTTGTTAGTGTATTCCTTGTTTGAATGTGAGCATGATTATTGAATTAAAATGAATCCTATGTTCTCGACGAAGTAGTCGGCGTACCCCCGTTAGCACGCGGGGTATGCGAATTTCATACCAGCAATTGCTAAGCCCCTTGGGGCACCGTTTTTATTTACATGTACTTTAGAGCCGATTACTGTTCGAGAGTAGGACGGGGATGGCGGATAACATGGGTAGTTGATTAGGAACATTTGTATTATTGTAAAGGTTGTACTGTAAGACCGAAATGTTGTTGGCAAGTTTGAGAATTGTAGAGACTCGGTATAGATTTGATTTGAGGTTGTATATGTATTTGAATTGGTTAAGGAATGAAAGATAATTGTAATGGTTGAGCACTCGGTATGTTAGTTCATCAGACCGATATTGTTTTGTTTGGATTGGGCCTTGTTAGTCACGTGGGTGACTAACGGCATTGTATCACCCACCGTTGGAGTAAGAATTCCGCTGCTTTGATATTGGTAATTGAGACGGATTAGAAGATATTGACTGGATTAGCGGTAGGGGTGTTACAAGTATCCTTTAGAGAATAGATGTCTTCAAAGAAAATTATGTCCCTACTGATCTTGACCTCTCTTGTCTCCAAATGTACGACTTTACTTCCTTTCTTGTTTTGTGCCAACCCTAGATAGACACATGTGTGTGATCTAGGATCCAGTTTTCCTCTTGTATTACCTATGATGGTGGAGTAACATAGGCAACCGAAACTTCTGATTTTGTTGTAGTTTGGTGGTTACCGTACACCTTTTCAAGTGGGGTGTTGTTAGTAATAGCCTTGGATGGAAGGCGGTTGATGATGTGAACTGCGTGCAAGACACAATCTCCCCAAAACTGTTGCTCAAGGCTTGAATAAAACAAAAATGCTCTAGCCATTTCCATTATATACCCATGTTTCCTCTCAACAACACTGTTTTGTTGAGGGGTGTTGGCACATGTTGTCTAATGTATGATCCCATTCTGCTTAAAAAAATCTCTTCCTTGATTTCCAAACCTAGTTCCTTGGCGTTGTCACTCCTTATCACCTTAACATCTTTTCCAAATTGATGTTTCACAATTTTTATGAATTCTATGATTCTATCCATAGATTCAGCTTTGTTATGCAGTAGAATAACCCAAACAGCTCGAGACATGCCATCAACAATTGTTAAAAAATATCTACAACCATCATAAGTATCTATGCGCATTGGACCACAAACATCAACATGGAGCATATCAAAACACTCTACACTTTTTATCTTAGAATTAGGAAAACTCAAACGTTTTCCTTTAGCTTGGAAACACACAGTACATGGAAGAAGATCTAGGTTATGACTAGATTGTACAAGACAAAGAGAAATAAGTTTTCTAATAGGGGCGTGACCTAACCTATTATGCCATTTGATGATCAAATCAACTTTATTCTCCACAGCAGAAAAAGAAAAAATGTACTCTAAGGAAAGCTTACGTAAAGCGTCAACATCAAGAAAATATAATCCTCCTTGTTGGTAACCAATCTTGACATGAAGATCACATCTAGAGTCTTGCAACGCACATGAATCAGGGTAAAAGATTATAGGCCAGCCTATTTGCTCTACTAGTCTGGCTTGCTAACTGACATTAGATTATATATGAAAGTAGGAACATATATAGCATAACTTAAATTTGGGTCCGAGAATGATGTTACCTCCCTTATTAACACTTTGCTTATAACCGTCAGGCATAGTAATGATTTTATTAGAAGGTAAGTTGTTTATATCATCAAACAAATCAAAATTTCCAGTTAAATGCTCAGTAGCTCCAGAATCAATAATCCACAAATTTCTAAACCGATCAAAAACATGAATATTCACATCAGCAAAACTGAAAATTGAAGTACTGTACTGTATAGTCTTACCTGAAAATTTTCCAAAGCTCGAGCTATCAGATTGAGTCTTGGTTTTCTGCTACATATAATTGATGAGTTGTTTCACTTGATGAATGTTGAGACCATCCACGGGTGATGCCTCTTCTTTGACTCGATCTTTTCTTCCCAGGTTTTCATCGATAGCAGTATTTGATATAGCAGATTTGTCCCTCCCTTTCTTCCCACCGGGAAAACCGATAATCCACTAGCATTTGCTCCTTGTGTGTCCCAATTTCGCACATTTCATGCACTTTGGAACAGATTTCTTGTTGTCATTTCCTTCATTGCTCCTAGGTGATTTTTTGAAATTTTGTTGTCCTCTTGAGCTGCTTAAGGATTTGTTAGGTTTTCCGGATTTTGTGCTGAAAGCCATGGTGCTTGTTTCTTCACTTTTCCCTTCAGTGATCTCTCTTTGTTTTCATCTTGCACCATAAGGGAATACGCTTGCTCTAGGCTTGGTAACGGCTTCATGAGGAGAATAGTGCTTCTGGCATTCTTAAACTCTTCACTGAGTCCCATTAAGAATTTCATCAGTTGGTCCTGTCTTCTCATATTTTCAATTTCCTTTGCAGATCCACAAGTACATCTACGGTATTTCTGAATCACACTTAAGTGATCCCATAATCGCTTTAATTTCATGAAATAGGCAGAGACAGAATCTTCGTTTTACTTTAGGTCTGCAATTTCTTGTTGAATCGAGAAGATTTCAAGGGTGTTAGGCTGCTCATACCTGGCGCACAGATCTTTCCATAGTTTGTGTGCTGTCTCGCAGTAGAAAACGCTTTCCCCTATGTCCTTCTCGAGAGAATTCGGGATCCACGCCATGACTATATTGTTACATTGCTCCCAGTATGCATGCCGCTCAGATGTTGGATCAGGTTCTGTGATAGTCCCGTCAATCATCCCGAATTTATTTTTTTCTTTTAACGATGGTCACTGCTCATTTCCATCCATCGAAGGTAGTCCCCTTGAATTTGGTAGCGGAAATTGATGAACCGGGCTGATCTGCGGGGTGAAGGTATAGCGGATCTGAGACCTTGATGAAGTCGTCACCGTTCACTGATTTTTGCTTGTCAGTAGAGTCTAGAGTTCCACTATTGGTCAACCCTTCGACATCTTCTTCATCATCGTCTTCCATGGCGATTCGAACCAGAAGGAAGGAAAGAAGGTGCATGAAAGGAAGGAGGGAAATAAGAGAATGAGTAATTAACGTGGCTTTGATACCATTTCAGAGTATGTGATGCGGAAATAGAGAATGGAAACTATGCATTTCATTCATACTAACAATGTCTTTATACAGAGAAAGGACCCTAATATATACAACAAGAATGACCAAATATGACCAACGGTCATATTATATAGCTACTAAGTATATATCCTAATAGATAAGGATGATAAATTGATATTATAAAGTGATGCATCCGAGAATTGTTTTGGTTGTGTACTAAAAACTGATATAGGAAAATATGTAAATACCATAGTGGAACATTTACAGATACTGAAACGAGATATAACATGAATGATAAAGAGGTTTTAGCTATTAAAAAAGGCATATCAAAGTTTCAAATATTTTTGCTACCAATTACATTTAAAGTTCAAACTGATAATACGCAAGCTAGAAGTTTAATATTTGGAAAACTTCCCGAAGGGCCTTAGTGGAAAAGATTTCATAGATGGCAAATATTTTTTTCTGAATTTAACTTTACTGTTGAGTATATTGTAGAAAATATAACTGCCTTGTCTACTTTCTTAGCAGGCCTATGCAGAATGAACCTTAAAGAGGTTCTAGCAAAAATACAGGAATGCCATAATAATATAGAAAAGTATCGTAAAGAACTTGACCAGCTTCTTGAGCAAGTTCAAACTAAATACCAGAAAATTCACATTGGATTAGACATGATCCAACAAGGATCTAATATGCTAGATTTGGTGGCGGACACTCATTCTCCATCCCTGACAGATAGAATCTCCACCTTCTTTTTTTCCTTCTAATCTGAACCATTCAATCATCTTTTGTATACCCGGTACATGTCTAATTTCGGAGACTATGTTTTTCTGTCGTATATACTTGTACTTCCCTCTTTCCCTCTTCTTTTTTCTTTTTTATTAGCCAACTACACGACAAACAAATATAATTGGTTATAATTATCATTGACGGAGGTATCATTCACTTAGCTTTTGTTAATAAATTTATTTTCTTTTACAATACTTCAATAATATAATTTCTTACAATTTTCATAAAATTAGTCACCAACTATATAGTAAATTATATGACTATATGCACATATATATGATTATATAATAATACTTTCTTAATATAATAATAGTATTTATCTTTGCACATATGTACAAATAAATTAAGTGCATATCAATTCAAAAATTAAAATCATAAAATTATTAAAAAGATGTTAAACTAATATAAAAACACAAAATTATTTTCTAAGTTCAAAAGTGTCATATAATTGATTTAAAAATATTAAACTTAAAGTCTTCTTAAAAATGAAATACAAAGCAAAAGTGTTAAAACTATATATTTTAGATAAAATACAATTAGCTAGCAAGATACATAACTCAAAATAAAGATAATTGTAAAAATGAATTTAGTGAATCATAGATGTGTGGTGTTCTTTCAGAATAACAGTCAACTGAACTAAAAAATAAAATTTATTTAAACCTTAATATAGATATCTAAAAACATATAAACCTTAGAGGATGGAGTATGTATTCATTAACCTTGGGTTTACGTATACACAATAATTTATAAACGTTTCTACTGATGACTAAAAACATATAAACAACCTTCAATAATTGTTTCCATCACTATTGTAAAAAAGGAGACGCTAAATGTTATATATCTCTCCCTTTTATTGTTCTTATCGAATCATTGTGTATAAGAATATTTTCTTGCCATTTATTAGTTTAAAGAGCTTGACTGATTGAAAAATGTGAAGGATATTAACGTTTGGAAACAATAAATTGAGTTGTTGGAGTCGATTTTACGTATTCATTTAACCTTGATTTGTACGTATCTATGACAAGTTATAAACGTTTTCACTGATGATTAGAATATAATCGTTTCCACCACGTATAAATATGTTGACACTAACTATCTTATATATATATATATATTCTTTTACCGTTCTTATTGAATCATAGTGTACAAGATTATTCTCTTAGCATTATCAGTTTACATAGCTTGACTGGTTGATAAACTGAAGGCTATAAACATTAGGAAATGATAAACTGAGTTGTTGGATTCGATTACGTATTCGTTAACCTTGAATTTATGTATCCAAGATAAAAACATTTTCACTGATGCAAGATTAGAAACATGTACATAACCTTTTATAATCGTTTCCACCACTATTATAGAAAAGACGACACTAATTGTTATATATTATTTCCCTTGGCCGTTCTCATCAAATAATTATGTATAAAAATATTTTCTTAGCATTTATTAGTTTGTAAAGCTTGACTGATTGACAAACCTGAAGGCTATAAACATTGAAAACGATAAACTTAGTTGTTGAAGTAAATTTTACGTATTAATTTAATCTTGGTTTTTACGTATCCATGATAATTTATAAACGTCTCCACTAATGATTAGAAACATATAACTAACCCTCTATAATCGTTTTCATCACTATTATATAAAAGATGACACTAACTATTATATATTTTCTCTTTGGTCGTTAATATCGAATCATTGTGTATAAGAATATTGTCTTAACATTTTTCAGTTAACAGAACTTGATTGATTAATAAACCACAAGGTTATGTACATTTGAACACGATAACCTGAGTTGTTGGAGTAAGACTTTATGTACCCATTAACTTTTGCTTTTTATGTATGCACGATAATATAAAACCTGAAAGGCTAATATTTTGACGTCAATATTTTTTGAAATCATTATATGTTACTTTTTTAATTTATAAAATGTATAAATATTAGCTTAATATTATTTATATTAGCAATTTGTTTAAAAAAATTATTCAGTTGATTAAGTCATGTATTTTGAATTGATGTATACTCCATTTTTTCTATACATATGTATAACCAACAAATATTATAAGATTAAAAAACTATTATACAGCCCTATATACATGTGTAAAGTCATGTAAAAGCTTTGTATAATTGATGAATTCTTGTATGATAATTATAATTAATTACATTGTTAAAATATTGTAAAAGAAAAATAATATCAAAAAATACCAACTCTATGCATACTAGTTTGATTTAGAAGCTTCAACTAGTTGATGGAATTGTCTTTATGATTTTTAGAACAATAGTACAATAGAACATGTGTTTTACAACATCGTCATTACACAAACAAAACCATCAGTGACGGACATTTTTTCACCGCGGCTTGTGCTATGTATATATATATTTAAAAATGTTCCGTCTCACGACGGAGAATTGATTTCCGTGAGCTAATTCTCTACCTCATCCGAGATAGTATACAAGATACAGAATTTACTTACTAAGAGTTTGAAAAGGCTTTTTTTTAAAAAAGCGAATCTTTTGAAAATTTAAATACTTTAAGTTTACGACCGTGTTATTGATAAGTGTCTAAATGAGCATGATTTATATTTCATATATTATATCAGCATTTTTCTACTCATTTCTCACTTATCGTATGTCTTTCCTCTAGTTTATGTTCTATTGATTACCTCACAAATTTATTGGTTTGAACATGAGGAAAAGCCAAGCTAGGAGCAAAGAACACGAAGATACGAACGCATAGGCGCAGACGGCTCGAAAAACGGAGTCCAAACGAAGAATCTAGAGCTGGTAGAAGAAATAAGCCTGTACATCGTGATAACAGGCAGACGTCTCACACCAAGGCTACCGCCCCATACTGGGCGGACATCACACAGGCAACCACCTGGTGGACGAGAAGGAGGCTACCGCCCCATATTGGGCGGTTGTGGTGGCGGACGGTGATGGAGGCTACCGCCTCTTAACAGGCGGACAACACAGAGGCTACCGCCTCTTAACAGGCGGACAACACATGAGGCTACCGCCTCTTAACAGGGGGACAAGACAAACAGGCGCAAAAATCAGTCGCGCAGTTTTCTTCTTCGCGCCGTCTGCAACTTGCCTCCGCGTACTGTCTGCAACTCGTCCACTGACTTATCCATCTACTCTGCACGCGTATTCAGCTCTGTCCCCTGCGCAATCAATGAAGCAATCAATGCTCTTCTTCATCTGCAATCAAATTCGTACGGATCCAAACCTCTATATAAACCCACGCCCCTGCTCAAATAAAATCTATCCCTTCCTCTAAATCCAAATTAGAATTAGACCACCGTTACAATCAACCACGACCACCACCATTCACCTCTTTTCCTCCACTTCTCCATTTTAGTTTTATTCGTCATTCCACCACGAAGCAGAAACACGATAAGAAGAACAGAAGAAAAGGGAGCTGGAGCAGAAGCGAATCGCAGTCCAGTCTCCGCCGGCAGTCTCCAAATTAATGGCTATTTCTGTTTCCTTTTTATTACTGTTAATGTCTGAGTGATTTTACTCGTATCCTAGGATGAGGTTTGACCCCAAATAATTCAGACTTATTATTAATACCAAGTTTGCTTATAAATATTTGTTTTGTCTCTCTAAATCATTAAATGCTTAACAACTGATCATTTTTATGCATTTACGGTTTCTCTTATTTCAATGATTTTGTAAATCTGAGAATAGACCACGAAGAAAGATAAACGTTAGATATTATTCTCCTTGATTAGCAGATAAAATCCATCGCTGTTATTAAAAGAATTCTTGCTTAATGCTAATTAATGATTTAGACTTCTTCTGATTGCAAGAGTCTACTGAATTAATTAAGAGTTGTCCTTATCTATGATTTAGGAAGGCCACAAGATAAATTCTTAAACAGACAAATAAGAGCAAATTAGGATTATAATTATTGTCTGTACTTAAATAAATATTTATCACCTGTTTCACTTATTAAACTTGTTTTAATTCCTTTCAGCAAATATTGTTAAATACTTTAGCGTGACAAACTACTGCATTTATTTGGTAACTATCAACATATGATTTTGAGATAGTCAAAGTACCACAAGGAATTAATCTTAGTATTTACACTCCGGATTGAGCAGGAAAATACTAAGGCTATTAATAGGAGTTCGTAACTGACAATTATTAACTCTAATAGACAATAAATATTTGAGACAGGAATAAAATTGTTTAAGTAATTTAGGGAATTCCCCGCTATCCTAGGATACCTTTTTCCATCCATTTACTTTATTTTACTGTTTTATTATTTCTGCACTAATTCTAAAAATCAAGCTTGCCTCTGGCTAAACCCAATTTACATTTTATGCACTTTAATTTATCTTTTTGTACATTTACTAAACTGGATAATTAATTAAATAGTTGCGAAGTCTCTGTGGATACGACCTTGTTGTACTACAAAGATTGGGTTCACTGCCCATAGTTAGCAAGATAGTTTAACTACTATTTTGCCCAACAAGTTTTTGGCGCCGTTGCCGGGGACTTCGGTCCAACTATCTGATTTATTATCTGTTTAGTTTTTCTTTTATTTTTCGTTTTTTGCCACTTTTTGTGTATAAATTTTTGTTTTGTTTTTAAAGGTACTTAATTCTGATGGATAGTCACTACGATCAAGCAGGAGATTGGTATGGTTACCCCTATGGCGCAGCGGACTACAATCAATGGAGTGTCTGTCAAAGGTGCGGGGAGTACCACGAAAGCCCCCAATGTTCAGACCCAAATGCTGAATTGAGAGCTCTCTTGGAGGATTACAAGTCATCTCTCAAGCCTATCCCCATCTTTGTATGCCAAGAGTGTGGAGGAGACCATGAAGGTTCCCATTGTCCTATGGTTGCAATAGAGAGAGACAACGCCATTTTAAGAGAAATGATGGCAAATTTTACCTCAGAGTTTGAAAGGATCCAGCAAAGAACGCTAGATCAGATCGAACGCATGGAACAACCGCTTCAACAACTAAATGAAGTGGTTCATGAGGAGGAACAACCTGCTAAGGACATAAGCTACTCTCCACCTCCTCCACTATTCGAATTAGAGAATCCATCACCAAACAACCATCAGCTTGATTATGGAGACAACCCCTCAGAAGAGAGTTTCTCCTTGGACTTCATGGAGTTTCCTCCCTCTGAAGTCAACTACTTTTTCCCCTCCTTCTCCGTGCTCTACCCAGATGAGGGTGGACACATCCTCAACCTTGAGAAGGAGGAGATACCACCTCCCTTCGAGCCTTCAGAAGAGAGTGCTATAATCAATTTCAAGGAGCCACTTCCCTCTGACGTTGATTACCATAAGCCTCAACAACAAGAGGAGGATTTTTACATCTTCCACTTTGAGGAAGCAAAGCCAATCACACCTGGTCTCCTGTTAGAACTACGCTACCGGCAGTACCTCCTCAAACACCAGGTTTTGTGGAGTATTCATTTTCCTATTATATTTGCCGAAGTAACGTTTTGTTTTGATCCAGGTGGTTTTTTTTAATTACTGCCAACCTCGTTTTCCTGGCAGAGCTATTGTCTACTTATATTTTGATCCAGGATAACGAAGCAGGCGTCTAGCCAAAGACGTTAAAGAAGGGCAGCTTTCCGGGAGGCAACCCGGATGAACTTATCTTTTATATGTTTTTATGCTGTTTTAATTATCAGGTTCTCTTTAAATTTTATTTTTGCTAACTATTAACCCCGTTTATAGTATGGTTGCTTCTAGTGTCTTATGCAGGTGCAATTTCATATCTACACCGCAACCAAGCTACGCTACTTGAGGCTGAAGCTCAAGTGTGAGGGAACTTCTTTGACACCTAGCAAAAATAATATCAGGGGAGTACCAGTTTCTTTACTTATGTTTTTATTTAAATAAAATCTGCAGAGGAGAGTTTATGTGCTTAAATGAATATTCGTGAGCTTCGTGTTCTCTCTATTTTATCTACTTACCGAAAAGGCCTTCTGCAACTTTCCCTTGTTTTTTCTGGTGAACAATGAGGACATTGTTCAATTTAAGTGTGGGGGTGTAGTGTGCCCTTTTCGGTGACATTTTATGCTTAAATGCTTAATCTCTCTGCTTATCTTGCGTTTGTTCAAATTCAAATATCGTGGACCCTTTTTATGTGGGTTGTTCTCTTTAAGAATAAATATTGTTATGAATTGTGGGATAAATGGTACAAAAATGTACAAAAATTTTAAAATTTTGATTACTTTTGAGGAGCATTTTTATGCGGTGTGACCAAATGATCTGAAATGGTTGGATTTTTATTACTCAGGGGTTCCTTCTGTCTTCTTTCTTAGGGATTGCTAAGGGGTGCTTCTCTGTCAAAAAGAAAAGAAAAAAAAAATAATAAATAAGGACTTGCGAGACACCATTGGTAACCAACAATGAGAGTTGAGTGTTCTTAAAAACGAAGGCTTAATGCCTACATATTATCTTCTCATCTCTTATGCAAAAGTGAAACAAATGCTTAATTCTATTTTTCCTTTTGTTTTCTCCTCAATGCCCATTCTTGTGAGAAGTTGGCCATGGTAAAAGTTCTCAAAGTCACCTAAAATCAAGAAACATTGAAGTACTCCGGATCATACCCCGAAACTCTAATTTCTATTTTTGCCCTGAGTACACCTATGCCACCAGTAGGTGATGGATCACACTCCTCTAAAAAGTTTAAGATCATGTACTAATGACTTTTTATCCTACCCTTCATAATAGTATTTGTTAATATTGAGCATTCCCTACTTGTTTGGGTACATGGTTTTGCTTGAGGACAAGCAAAAGGTAAGTGTGGGGGTGTGATAAGTGTCTAAATGAGCATGATTTATAGGTGTATTTCATATATTATATCAGCACTTTTCTACTCATTTCTCACTTATCGTATGTCTTTCCTCTAGTTTATGTTCTATTGATTACCTCACAAATTTATTGGTTTGAACATGAGGAAAAGCCAAGCTAGGAGCAAAGAACACGAAGAGACGAACGCATAGGCGCAGACGGCTCGAAAAACGGAGTCCAAACAAAGAATCTAGAGCTGGTAGAAATAGAAGAAGCCTGTACATCGTGATAACAGGCGGACGTCTCACACCAAGGCTACCGCCCCATACTGGGCGGACATCACACAAGCAACCGCCTGGCGGACGTGAAGGAGGCTACCGCCCCATATTGGGCGGTTGTGGTGGCGGACGGTGATGGAGGCTACCGCCTCTTAACAGGCGGACAACACAGAGGCTACCGCCTCTTAACAGGCGGACAACACATGAGGCTACCGCCTCTTAACAGGGGGACAAGACAAACAGGCGCAAAAATCAGTCGCGCAGTTTTCTTCTTCGCGCCGTCTGCAACTTGCCTCCGCGTACTGTCTGCAACTCGTCCACTGACTTATCCATCTACTCTGCACGCGTATTCAGCTCTGTCCCCTGCGCAATCAATGAAGCAATCAATGCTCTTCTTCATCTGCAATCAAATTCGTACGGATCCAAACCTCTATATAAACCCACGCCCCCTGCTCAAATAAAATCTATCCCTTCCTCTAAATCCAAATTAGAATTAGACCACCGTTACAATCAACCACGACCACCACCATTCACCTCTTTTCCTCCACTTCTCCATTTTAGTTTTATTCGCCATTCCACCACGAAGCAGAAACACGATAAGAAGAACAGAAGAAAAGGGAGCTGGAGCAGAAGCGAATCGCAGTCCAGTCTCCGCCGGCAGTCTCCAAATTAATGGCTATTTCTGTTTCCTTTTTATTACTGTTAATGTCTGAGTGATTTTACTCGTATCCTAGGATGAGGTTTGACCCCAAATAATTCAGACTTATTATTAATACCAAGTTTGCTTATAAATATTTGTTTTGTCTCTCTAAATCATTAAATGCTTAACAACTGATCATTTTTATGCATTTACGGTTTCTCTTATTTCAATGATTTTGTAAATCTGAGAATAGACCACGAAGAAAGATAAACGTTAGATATTATTCTCCTTGATTAGCAGATAAAATCCATCGCTGTTATTAAAAGAATTCTTGCTTAATGCTAATTAATGATTTAGACTTCTTCTGATTGCAAGAGTCTACTGAATTAATTAAGAGTTGTCCTTATCTATGATTTAGGAAGGCCACAAGATAAATTCTTAAACAGACAAATAAGAGCAAATTAGGATTATAATTATTGTCTGTACTTAAATAAATATTTATCACCTGTTTCACTTATTAAACTTGTTTTAATTCCTTTCAGCAAATATTGTTAAATGCTTTAGCGTGACAAACTACTGCATTTATTTGGTAACTATCAACATATGATTTTGAGATAGTCAAAGTACCACAAAGGAATTAATCTTAGTATTTACACTCCGGATTGAGCAGGAAAATACTAAGGCTATTAATAGGAGTTCGTAACTGACAATTATTAACTCTAATAGACAATAAATATTTGAGACAGGATTATAAAATTGTTTAAGTAATTTAGGGAATTCCCCCGCTATCCTAGGATACCTTTTTCCATCCATTTACTTTATTTTACTGTTTTTATTATTTCTGCACTAATTCTAAAAATCAAGCTTGCCTCTGGCTAAACCCAATTTACATTTTATGCACTTTAATTTATCTTTTTGTACATTTACTAAACTGGATAATTAATTAAATAGTTGCGAAGTCTCTGTGGATACGACCTTGTTGTACTACAAAGATTGGGTTCACTGCCCATAGTTAGCAAGATAGTTTAACTACTATTTTGCCCAACAGTTATGCATAAAATATTTTTCAACAACTATCTTATGAAAAGAAAGAATCTCCGATTGTAAAATATATTATTAGAGAAGATCTTGAGATCATCTATGGTTTACGAAATATACAAAATATATTTTCTGATCATACTAGATTTTATCCTAGAATAAGTATTGGAAGAAAAATAGATCATAATATGATTCAATGTTTTTGAAATGGGATATTTAGAATTAGTATATCCTAGTCCTAGTTTAAAAGAAATTTCAATGATCGATGCAGAATACAAAGAGATAACATCCCATTTTCATGGAAGATATATATTTATCGATTTTATCAGATTTCTTCAGAAATGATTGATAATAATATAATAGAAGTTTTCAGTGTTGTCCTTATTGGATACGTGACAAGGACCAATAAGCATGAATATAATAGCAATTAGCTTTGGAAGGCTATGCCAGAAGTTAGTGATGACTGGATTTAATTGAGAAGAGCACTGGGCTTCAAGACTGTAGCTGGAATCCTGGGAAATGAAGCTGAGAAAGGGTTCAGACTGTTAAAAGTGGATAATTTTGATAAGAGGTGAAAATGAAAAAGAATTCATGTATGAAATAGCAGAAAAAGTTCGTCAGCACAAAATCTACATCACCAAATAGACACATCAAAAACTATGTCAAGCTCTGGGACATGACGCCGCGTGCCAACCAGGAGACTGAAATGTGTTAGAAATCACAAAAGACGAGACATCAATAATGAAACTTCATATGCAAGGCAAAAATAGTATTTGAATAGTATCTACCAATAATGTGGTATGTGTAATAATGAAACTTCATCTACAAGGCGGGAATATTATGTGTAATAATGTAAAGAGTAGTCTAGATACGTCTAGCTAGTGGCTACAAAAGAAAAGAAGAAGAATAGTCATCCAAATAGTAAAGAGATAATGGAGAGTACGGGAGAAGTTGCCTATAAAAAGCAAGTCAGACAAGCCAGACAACATGGAAGGAGAACAAGAAAAACTTGAAGTAAGAGTTGGAGGGAGAGAAAATGAGTCTTAACAGAAGATCATCTCTTAGGAAAAATATTAGAGTATTTGTGTAATATAATAAAACCTGTATATGCATACGTCTTTCTTTTAATGAAGATATATATGCGTATGTCAACCAACCTGCTAATTAACCAACCACCACTCCCATCACAATGTTTTTTTTAAACAAACATAGTATATATATTAATATTAAGTGCACAGAGTGCGTACAAAGGGTGGGAAGTCAGAGGACTTCCAACAACTCACAGGGAGTTGATGCTTTCTAGCTTAAAAAGCTAGGTTGTGAGCTGTAAAGTTGTGCAATCTACTAACATGGAACCATACAGCATCAGTAAGAGGTGCCAAGTGGGCTTGCGCGTTATAGAGTAAGTCCTTCGTGCAAGCATCTAAGCCTAAAACCCCGAAGTCCAAAATGTAATCGATAATGCTTTTGCAATCTGAAGATTCGAACTTGATGACAAGACAACTGCTTCGCAAGATCAAGGCCTAGGGTTACAGCCGAGGCTTCCGTTTGTGAAGGCTCATTCGATGTGAGACCGCCCATAACTACTCCACCAACTGTTGATCCATTTTTGAGCTACAACCGCGGCAAGGCCAAACTGACCATACCTGTCAAGGCTTGCATCAACTGATACCTCAATCCAAGCAAGGTGAGCATGTTGATCAGCGAATAAGGAAGTCGAAATGGAGAAGTTTGCAGCTGATGAGCTAAGGCTAAAAAAACTGTCAGCCTGAAACCACCCAGCTTCAAAAGTTGCACCACGCTGATGAGAAAACTAGCACCGAGCATACCACAGACGCCAAAGGAGCGAAGTAAGTAGAGAAAGATGTACACGAGACATGGCAGTGCAAGAGTGAGTGAACCAATCAACGAAGGCTGCATTTGTGGTAATTGGCGGAGGAGGTGGCACACCTAGTCGGTCCCAATATGGCATGGCTGAGGGACAGCTAAAGAAAGCATGTAGAAGGGTTTCACAATCGTCACATAGAGCACAAGCCGTCAATTCAGGGTGGTGCAGGCGATAAGACAACACGTCTCTGCATGGAACCGCTCCATGCAATAATTTCCAACCAAACAGACGAATACGTGGAGGCAGGTCAAGTGTCCACAGTCTCTTATTAGCCAAACCCTGGGGAGAATCCGTCAGAGAAGATGAAGATGGTTGAGCAAACCGAGAAAGGGCAACATCACAGCGATAGACACTCCTCACAGAATACTGTCCAGAAGTAGTGAGGCCCCAAAACCAAAAGTTCGGAGACAAAACATTACCAGGCAGTGGTAAGTTACAAATGTGCTAGACATCCTCTGGGTTAAAATGAGTGTGAAGAAGCTGGACATTCCTAGCTCAGGGAGAAAGCATTAAATCTGAAACCTTAGCGTGCTGAAGATGTGGTGGAAGGGACCAAAGGTATGGCGTGCCTCCCTCCTTGGAAGGAAGCCAGCGATCACAGATACAAGTGGTGAGCCCATTACCAATTCGCCTATGTCCCCCTCTTTGAATCAGATCTCTGATATTGAGAAGAGCCCTCCAAATGGGGCTGGAATTCGCTAAAGGCTGAAGTTGCTAAAGAGAATAGTCGCCCATGTAATGAGCCGTGTAAAATCTTGATAACAAGGACTGACAATTTTGAAGGATGCGCCAAAGTTGCTTGGCCAAAAGAGCACGATTGAAGTTGCGCAAATCTCGAAAACCTAATCCTCCCGAGTTGAGAGGGAGGCACATATGCTGCCACTTTGTCTAATGAATAGCTGACTTTGTAGGGGAACCACTCCACCAAAAACATGAAATCATACTTTTAATGGCTTTCAGGAGCGATTGGGGCAAAGTGATAACATACATCACATATGTAAGAATGGCCTGCAAGATGAACTTAATGAGGTTTAAACGCGCAGCTTGAGAGGTGTGATGAGACCACCCCTGGATCCTTCTCGCAACCCTATCCTTAATATAAGCAAAAACAGCTTTCCGATTCCGTCCCACTTGAACTGGGAAGCCTAGATACATGCCGAAATCCTAAACCACCCAGCCTCCTAATGTCGTTGCAACCGCTTGTCGTATCGGCAGTTGCAATTGATGAGAAAACATAAGGGCAGACTTGGCAACATTAATACATTGCCTCGAGGCCTGCTTAAAATCTTCAAGGATGTAAGCCAGAGCTTGAGCATTAGACACGGTGGCTTTGCCAAATAAGATGTAGTCATCCGCAAATAGTAAGCTAGTGATAGGCGATGGGAGGCCCTGGAAAGAGAAACCCTTATAAAGGTTGACCTGAGCTAAGAGATGAATGGATGATGTCAAAACTTCCATGCAGCATATGAAAAGAAGTGGCGATAAAGGGTCACCCTGTCAAAGGCCACGCTGGGGGCAAAAAATGGTACCTAGGTAACCATTAATGAGAACTGCCATAGTGGCAGACGTAAGGCACTTACAAACGGCCTTGATCCATGCAGGGTGAAACCACATCCTGTCCAAAACTCCCAAAACAAAAGACCATACAACTGTGTCGAACGCTTTAGACATGTCAACTTTATAGGCAAAGTAACCACGCAGCTTAGCCTTGGAAGTGCACATCAGATGAAGAATCTCATGCGTAATCAGAACCTGATCCGAGATTAAGCGGTCCTTCACAAAAGCTCCCTGATTATCAGAGATGACATACGGCATAACTTGTTGCACTCGGTTGACCAAGACCATTGAAATTACACGGTACACACTGTTACACAAAGAGATGGGCCGAAAGTCCGTGATAGAGGTAGCACCTGGCTTTTTTGGAATGAGAGCAAGATTAGTATGACTGACATCCATGGGCAGAGAGTCTGTGTTGAGAAACTCCAAAGCTGTGTTGATAAAATCATTGCTAACAATTGGCCAATAAGTGCGAAGGAAAACCTCATTGATGCCATCGGGTCCAGGAGCCTTGGAGGGATTTAATTGCTTATAAGCGGCAACCACTTCTTCACTGGTGAAAGGCTGACCCATGGTAGCAAAACTATGAGAGGGCACGCGATCTTCAACACAAGCCAAAAGGTGCAGGTCAGACTGAGGATTGGTAGTTGCGAAGAGGTCCTGAAAATAGCTACGGGCCACAAATTCCACACCAGCCCAAGTGGTAGCTGCTGGGAGAGTGGGAGACGATAGAGAGAAGATAGCATTTCGACAAGATCGAGTCCTAAACTTATTGTAGAACAACTTATTGTTTCTATCGCCTGCCTGTAGCCAACTGATCCTTGAACACTGCTGAAGCCGGACTTCATCTCGCAGTAAAAGTATGTCCACCATAGCTGAGCAAGACTTCCATTTTGCCAAGTTCTGAGAAATTGGGTCTTGCTGATCAAGATGGTCAAGCTCATGTTGGGCCTGACGGAGTGCTTTCCTTTCAACCCAAATCTTCTTGCTGCCCCATGTACGTAACCGCTGACCACATACCTTAACTTTTGAGGCGTAACCATGCACTTGTTGATGGTTAGCCCAAACCGATTGAACCAAAGAGTGGCATTGATCATCCGTAGCCCAACAGTTTTCAAACCGAAAAGGCTTCAGACCCTGACGAGTGGACGGTTGGAGCAACAACTTAATTGGCTTATGATTCGGGCGTCCCCAACATAGGTGGAAGTTTTGTGCATGAGGATAAAGAGCTAACCAAGCATCATTAGCAACAAACTGATCCAAATGGCTTTTGACATTATGAGGCTGTCCCACACGTTTAGTATATGTAAAACATGTACCTCTGTAGCCTAAATCTTGCAACGAACAATCAGATAAACATGAACGGAAAGCCATCATTGCTGCTTGTGATCTAAAGCCCCGACCACGGTGCTCTTCTAAATGTAAAATTTCATTGAAATCCCCACCCAAAACCCATGGTCCCCTCCATTGCGCATGAAGATAGCGTAAAAGCCGCCAGGTTTTCCTTTTTTCGATTACATTAGACCAACCGTAGACTCCTGTGAGTCGCCATTAGAACCCCAAATTAGTTCAATCACGTCACATGGTGAACATAGAACTAGACAAGGTAACATGAATACAATCTTGCCAAACAAACCCACCCACACCGCCCTTCCTACCTTCACTATCTCCCGCTACCCAACTATAACCCCGAAACTTAGATGCAACCGACCGCATCTCAAAAGAAGAAAGTTTTGTTTCTAGCATGATTACAAAAAGTGGTGCTTCTCTAGCCACCACACCTACCAACCAACGAACGGCCGCCGCACTACCCAATCCACGGCAGTTCGTGACTAAAATAGACATTATTCTGGGCGACCCGAAAAACAAATCGGCCAATGCAACCAACCAAACCGATCAAAGCCACTCAGACACCGAAGGAGCAGAGCACAAAACAGAGAGAGGAACCTGCGAAGCAGGAGCTGACAAAAGCCTATGAGAATATCAAATTTGAACCTAAAAAACCCTAATAACAGGAGCCAACTTCTGAGCCAACAAACAAAATCCAGGAGCAGACAAATCCAAACCAAAACCCTACCTGGCGAATAAAATACCCAATTCTGCAATTATGTATCGTCTAAATTGCTTAACCTGCACTGCGAGCCGAAGTTGAGCACCTCAGAGGAAGACAGTAGCAAGGCGACTTCGGTGATTGCTTAACCTGCAGCTTCGATGATGGCAAAGGTTTGCCGATGACAGACGAGCGGGGAAATCAGCCTCATCTCTCTCTCCTTGTTCAGAGGAGAGCTTTTTGAGAATGAGAATGTTGAAGCGCTGCAAATTTGATAAGTAAAATTACTCCTATCGCAATGTTGAAAAGCGGAAAACGTGACATTTGAGACTATTTGATTAATTTGGCAATTCACTGCTAAATTAATGACTAGCGTTGATACGAATGACCGAATGAGGTACCTTTATACTACGGTTCGATTGAAGTGGAAAACGGTAGAGAGAAAGGAGAGTAAAACCTACTAATTTTTTTCCTTTAAAAAAACCTACTACATTGTTTGATATGGGCTAATTACATTAGCCATTTCATTTTGCAAGTTTATAAAAATGTAATTTATCCCGTTAATTTACTTTTCTCCTCATGTTATACTATAAATTAATTTCAGCTAATAATTAACATCAACAACTATAAGTTTGAAAAAAAATGAAAAATTATATGTCTTACCCATGACATTTGGTAAAATTACATACTCCACCCACATGGTTTTAAAAATTATTTCCCCTATTCACGTGGTTTCCCTCGTTTTACATCCAGCAACTTTTCTAATTTTTGTTCGATTCAAAAGATGCTTAAACATTGTCCGAATTGATGAAACTTTACATGGATGATGCTAAAGTGATATATTTTGATCTTATGTCAAATTCAAAGTTTTTTAAGCTTAAAAAACTTTAGATTTCTCACTGAACCAAAATATAACACTTTAGCATCGTCTATGTAAAATTTCATCAATTTCGGATAACGTTTAAGCATATTTTAAATTAAGTAAAAATTAGAAAAGTTGTTGAATGTAAAACGGGGGAAATCACATGGATGGAAAAAGTAATTTTTGAAACTATATGAGTAGAATGTGTAATTTGACTAAAAGTCATGGATGAGACATATAATTTAAAAAAAAAAACGAGGGCGCTCATCTTAAAACTGATCTTGTTGCACTTATTATTATTTCTATTTTGAAAAACAAAATCTTGTTGCACTTATTATTCTTTCTACTCACGTCATGCCCGATCAACTTCAGGTTTCCCAAGAAACTAAAAGACGATTTCTCCATGATGCTCTGACACTTAAAATTTTTTTTAGGTGTTGGATGATAAGAAGAATTTTACAAGTGAGATGATTTACTAGTTATGTTGATAAGGATGTTAATGTGACCTATAAGTAATTGTAATCGTCTCTGGAGAAGGAGATTGTTACTTCTAAAATTGGTAAAGTTATGTCTTTTAACAGACCATTTCTACCGAAAAATGTTATTTTATTAATTAGTTTTCGGCGTAGACTGGTATATGTGAATTTATTTATAAAAGGATGATATTTTGAATTTGTGTTTTTATTCTCTCCGTTCTAAATTGATCGTTCTGTTTATTATTTGGATATATCGTTTGACTTCAATTTTTAATAGAAAATAATTTTTAAAATTGAAATTTTGTATATGATTTCTTACATGTTAAACGATATATTATAAAATTTAGTTTTGTAAAATTATTTTATCTTATATACTTAATATTGGAATGAAAAAAATGTGTCATAAAACAAACAAAACGGTCAATTCTGGCCGGAGTATCTTTCTAATAAGAGAGAGCATGAGCGGAATGGTTTATCGAGAAATGTTAGTATATATAATAATATAATAATCTTGGGACCCAAAATTAACAAGGAAGGTGAACGAGTAGAAGAAACAGAGGGAGAAGCCCGGTCGACTGGTAGATAGCGCGCTTCGATTTCAACCAGCGAAGCTCCCAAATCGATTATCGATTATTTCTGTTCGCTGGTAAGATCATTGTTCCATCTATCCGTCTTCAGAATTGGCCTACTCGTCACTTTCTCTTTGACGGAGCTGAACCTGAACCCTTGAAACATCTTTAACACATTGGGTAATAGTCGGTTTATGACGGCTGATTAGGATCGGAGGTTGGTATTTTCACACATAGTTTTGGGGTCGAGAGACTCCTCTTTCCGAGTTGAAACTAAACTATTGGCAGGATAGAGAGCAGAGAACAGCTTCAGCCTTCCTCTGGTCAGGTAGGAGTTCATTTGGTTTCGCAAGGAAGACTATTTTGCTTAGTAAAGGTCTGATGTCACGGGGGTTCTGCTGAAGGGGTTGCTTGTTGTAACATTGCTCTCATAAAATAGAGGTTTTCTTTCTGGAATCCTACTTTTATAATTTATGTGCCATGTTAAAAATCAACCGTGGTGTCATTCGGTACATGTTCTTTAGAAATGAACAATTCCTGTGCATTTATATTAGATTTTGACCTAGATGCAGATGCATCATGAAGGGGAGGTGTTTTCTAGACCTAATTTCTTATAATAGTCTCCTCCTCCTTCTGAAAAGTGATAGAAAGGAAGTACTGACAAATAACGACATGATGCTTATATCTCAATATGTATATGTCATCGTCTTTTTCCATTCTCTAGTTCCTCCGCTGCAAAAGATGTTGATGGGCAGAACGGATTCCTTGCCGAAGTTCAATTCCCAGAAAGAATTATTGATTCCAGAGCGCATATCAGAAGAACTTATCACCGGCGACGATGAAAGCAGTTCAAGCCACATTCTCTACGCAGCTTCCTTTGACGAGCTTGCTTATAACTATCTTCAATATGACACCATTATATGGTTTTCGATCTCATTGCTGCTTGTCTTAGCTTGGGGTGTTGGAATTATAATGTTGCTGTACTTGCCTATCAAGAGATACATACTTCAGAAGGATATTTTGTCCCGCAGATTGTATGTTACTCCCACTGAAATTGTCTACAAGGTGAGTTGAGTTTCTCTCACTTACCAAGCTTGTTCAGAAGAAGAACATGAGATTAAATTAATTTGAGTCGTCTACTGTCTGTTGACAGGTTTCCAGGCCTTCATTTGTGAAATTCTGGACAGCTGTGAAAATTGAGAAACGTGTTCCTTTGTCCTTGGTGCTTGATATAATAGTTGAGCAAGGTGATCTTCTTAGTACTTGGTAATTTCTTGATTCTGTACTGATTCGTCCAACCATGTGGGGATAAAGAGCTCAATGAGTAATTGAATGCAGAGATCAGCCCATCTCCCATGTGCTCGATTTAGTCTTGTTATCAACTTCTGAAAGGGCCATTCTAGGTTGGTCTGTTGGGTAATAACTTAGATTGCATGAGAAGAAACACACTGAAGTTGGATTAGCGGTTTGGCCAACTAGACGTTGGGTGTAGTTGTAGCTGTCTCAGAGAAGTTGTGTGTAAATTGGTTAATTACACAGTTCATTCTCAATTGGTATCCTCATCTTAAAGGGGTTAAAAAATGGAGTTCACTTGAGATTGTGTTGGCAATTGGTAGATTTTTAGACTGATAGTATATATTTATAAAATCTATCATCCTATTATCCCTTTTATTTGCTATTTATTTCTTTTTAAAAATTAGTGTTTTGTGCGTATTTAGGATGCTTGCAGTCTTTATATGGACTTCATACCATCAGAATTGAAAGCATATCTCGAGGAAAAGCTGCTCCTGTGGATGAACTCCAAGTACAAGGGGTACAAAGTCCAGGACTGTTAAGAAAGGTGTGCTGATGATGGTTGGCTTATGATGATTTTGGTGACTTTGCATGGAACTTGAGTCTTTGAGTAAAAAATTACTCTGTTCTGCTGATGATTCAGTGACTCTATAACTTTATGTTCTAGGTAATAGTTACAGAAGCTGCAAAGGTCATTCAAGATTCAGGCAGAACCTTAAGACTTGCAACTCATGCTGGAGAAGGGGAAGTTATAGATCGTATGACACCTATGTTTGAGGGGACTTCTTTGATGAGATCACCATCTAAGAGCTTTAAGGTAATGGCAATAGCTCAAAGAATGGCATATGTCCGTTTCTTCTATTGTTGGGACAAGTTTCTTGACTTGTTATTCCATACAGCCAAAAACTCTGACATCACAAAACGAATATTTAATCTCCATATGATTCTAGGACTGTAAAATAAAAGAATATAAGAGATAGGAAGGACACTTTGTATGGTTTATTCATTACACTCTTATAACCTGTCTTCCCTCAGTTTTGGTAGAAAGCTGACTAATAATGTCAGGTTGTACTTGGAAGATAGGATCACAAACGTTATTTGTATTGAAATTGTACTTCTAAAAATTCTTCACTAATATTTTTTGTTTATCTGCCAATGCTCTCTGCATATCCATCATTTTTCTCAGAAAATGATTTTGTTGCTAAAATCTGGGACCTGGATTTTATCACTATAGCTTTAACTTGTTGCCTGCAGTTGGCTGCATCGCCACGTGTTACTTCTGTTGCATCAGGGGAACTGCTGCTAAATAAGCTGGATGAAGTGAGCAGATCAGTGAAGGTAGATGTGCCTTCTTTCCTATTTCCTTCAAATGTGTGGCTCTTTCTTTGGGGTGAACTAGTTTGTATCTTTTGGAGTGAATTTTCATTTTCTTATAAAAGTCTATATCATGTACCCCCTTGGGTGTGAACTAGGCTGTATCGTGGATTATTTTTCATATTGCCAGATTATTGGCAAGGCAAATATTATGGCTTTATTTTCGGAATGGATTCAAAACCAAAGACTTTGCATGTTGAAATGACTGGAGCAGCAACATCAAATTTATATCTGTTTCTATCTCTGATCTATCTCTTCTTCCTTGTGATCAGAGAATTGAGTCACTGGTTGAGAGGTTACAAAATCCATTCACGGAGGAGGATAATTGAGCAGGAATGAGTAATACTCTCTGCCGGCTTACTTTTCATTCTTTGGATTTGGTGTCAGATTGGACCTGTCCTTGTCATTACTGCTGATTCTTTTGTGTAAGTAATTGCAGTTAGGACGATTGTTGCCATGTAATCCATGGGGATTGCTCAAACCCATCATTGTGTAGTTTTGATCGTAAAGACACTTGGAGAATAGTCCAAATTGGAAGGCTTTGTCACTTCATAACAGTGGCGTTCAGATCTCAGCGTGCGTTTGGGTTGCTGGAACCAAGATAGGAAAAAAATAGTCTTTTGTGATATATGTCTAGCAAGTTTGGTTTGTACTAATTTTCTCGAACAAACCAGTTGTGAAGCAGCGTGTTGTTTGTAATAGTGTGGAAAACTTGTGTCAATATTGCGCTTTATTTACAACCATTTTTACAAAATAATTGTGCACTTTCTTATTTTCTGTCTTGGAGATACATGTGCTGTCATATTTGATATTTCGTAGGTGTGGAAACTTTGTCTAGCTGTCCATGGTGACCTCGTTCAACCCGTCTTTCAAGCTATTGTAACATGTGTGGTGATTTCACCGTTCTCGACAAGCTTTGATGAGAAGACAAGCTTGGCGGCTTTTGAATCTCCTCATCCTCTGCTGGATAGAGTTAGATGTGCTAAATATTTTGAGCTTGGAAAAATGTCTGCCTTGGTTGGGTACAATGTAAGCCATACTTGGTGATCACTGTATAACGGAGTACAAATCATCAAAACATAGCGTTCGCTGGAAGATCGGTAATAGTGTTTCGATTGGAAAAGTCAGCCAATGTTGTGGATCAACAGTAGCTACTACATCCTCTGCCAGAAACCATTTCTTCAAGGTCCTTTATATGCTCCATCTTCTCCCGCAGGTAAAAGTTTACGCATGGAGACTTTGGTGGGATGTTGTCCCTATAAACGCCAATCTGGCAACAAGGTTTGATCACTCACCAAAGTGCCATTTTTGTTTTGCGACGACTTTGACGCATGCTCTGCTCAATTGCTCACTACATGATTACCTATGGTCGAATCCTACTACACTGCTACAATTGTGGCGTTGTTGCGCTGTAGAATCTCGGTTGGGGTTGGAATCTCTGGCATGCGGGGGTAAAGAGCATTTCATCAAGTATGGCGTTTGTCTGACATAATCGGATAACAAGCAAATCAGAGTTTATTTGAGAATACTGAATGAAGAAGAGGGGCTTTTGATTGGGCTACTGGTTTCTCTGCTTCTTCTATGAGTCGATAGATAGAATCACGTCATGTCTACCCAAGATGGCAAGCTCCCACGCCACCAAGAGTGACCTTCAATGTCGATGCTGGCTACATGCGCACGGTATGGTGTATGGGTATAGGTGTGTGATAAAACTGATTAGCAATGGGGCCTTATAACAGATCGGCCCATACGCTCTGTTGAACTTAATTGCCCCGGATAGAAGAGATATGTTTGGATTGTTGAAGGGATTATTTATTCAATGGAGTTACATACCTATTTATAGTAAACAAACGTACAATTACAACACTTCTCTTACTCACACGTCTAACTTATTTCGATTATGGTAGACTGCTTATTCAACAATATGGAAAATTTTCATAGAAATACCAAATTAAAAAAAAAATTACATGCGGTGGTCGTTTTTGAAAAAAATTACGCGGGTGTACCAACCCCTTGCAAAGAAGCAGCCACGGTATTGTGGCAGCTTGCCAGAAACCGCCACGAGACTACGGCTGCTTCTGCATTTTTTTGCTTGAAGCAGCCACGAGTTTGGGGCGGCTTCTGACTTATCTGCTGGAAACCGCCACAGTATTGGGGCGGCTTCTGTGCATTTCGTCCCCCTTATCCGGAAATCCAGCCGACCAATCACAGCCGTCGGTCGCTGGATCGCACGGACCCCACTTATCCATTTCTTTGCAAAGAAACCGCCCCGTATCCGTGGCTCCTTCCAGCAGGATTTTTTTTCTATAAAAACCCACCCAATCTCACCCATTCTCCCCACATTTCTCACACAAACACTCCTCAAACTTTCATTCTCTATCTCTCCGAATTTGGAACAAGTAAGTTCCATTGTTTCCTTTTTTTTTGTTTTGGTTGTATTATTTATTAGTGCTTAATCTTTATGTTAATTATAGTCATTATTTTTAGTTCTTTAATTGTTTATTATGCTATTGTTGTTCTAATGTTAAGTAATTTTTTTTACATTTATAATGCCCACTAACCCCATTTAAATTCGTAATTAACTTTACCAATTTTTTTATGAGTTACAAAATCACCGATTTTGGTGGTTTTATGCCTTAATTAATTATGCTATTGTTGTTCTAATGTTAAGTAATTTTTTTTACATTTATAATGCCCACTAACCCCATTTAAATTCGTAATTAAATTTACCAATTTTTTTATGAGTTACAAAATCACCAATTTTGGTGGTTTTATGCCTTAATTAATTATGCTAATGTTGTTATAATGTTATGCCATTTTTTTACATTTATAATTGCCACTAACCCCATTTAAATTTGTAATTAAATTTACCAATTTTTTTATGAGTTACAAAATCACCAATTTTGGTGGTTTTATGCCTTAATTAATTATGCTAATGTTGTTATAATGTTATGCCATTTTTTTACATTTATAATTGCCACTAACCCCATTTAAATTCGTAATTAAATTTACCAATTTTTTTTATGAGTTACAAAATCACCAATTTTGGTGGTTTTATGCCTTAATTAATTATGCTAATGTTGTTATAATGTTATGCCATTTTTTTTACATTTATAATTGCCACTAACCCCATTTAAATTCGTAATTAAATTTACCAATTTTTTTATGAGTTACAAAATCACCAATTTTGGTGGTTTTATGCCTTAATTAATTATGCTAATGTTGTTATAATGTTATGCCATTTTTTTTACATTTATAATTGCCACTAACCCCATTTAAATTCGTAATTAAATTTACCAATTTTTTTATGAGTTACAAAATCACCAATTTTGGTGGTTTTATGCCTTAATTAATTATGCTAATGTTGTTATAATGTTATGCCATTTTTTTACATTTATAATTGCCACTAACCCCATTTAAATTCGTAATTAAATTTACCAATTTTTTTATGAGTTACAAATCACCAATTTTAGTGGTTTTATGCCTTAATTAATTATGCTAATGTTGTTATAATGTTATGCCATCACCGCCATTGTTACCAGCACACTGTACAAGTTGGTAACTTATTTTAATGACAACCTTGACACATACAACGGCCAGCAAATAGCGGGTTCCACATTGTATACGGATCTTGCGACTTCCAAGATTGAAGAAAACCGTAGACTGTCTAACAATCACAATGTAACCCGCTACAATGAGATTGACCCAGTGTACGAGGTTGAAGATTTTGGCTCAGTGGCTATGAGGAGGAACCGTGGGAAGTACAAGGTTGACTTCGATGATCTGAGCTGTGAGTGTGGGGAGTGGCAAGCGTTCAAATACCCATGCTCTCATGTCATGGCCATGTGTTGCAGAACCGGTTTGTTATGGGAAAATTACGTGCACCCGGTGTACAAGTTGGACACAATGATCGAGGCATATGGCGGTGATCCTTTTACACCACTAGGTAATGAAGAAAATTGGCCAGCATATACAGGGGTTAAGGTGGTACCAGCACCAGATGCCATTCGGACTGTCAGGGGAAGACCTAGATATTCTAGGCTTCAATATGAAATGGATGAAAATGAAACAAGTACAGAACGTAGACGTTGTCGACATTGTTTACAAACAGGTCATAATAGGAGGAACTGCCCTAACAGAGGGTATAATTGATTGTGGTTTTCAGATGTTATATATGCTCCTGCGTAGACAGGTAGTGCCTTTAGCAAGCACACAAAAAAATGTAATTTTTTCTAAGTACCAATGAAGTGTGTTTTATGTTGAGTGTATAACATAAATGTGCGCTCTTATGTTAAGAATTACGTACAAACTATACAATGTTTGGGTTAGATCGGGTATAGCAAAGACACAATTTGACTGTTGTTTTACAATTAATTAACGAACATGTGATAAAAAAATTGAAAAAAACGCTAGCTCAAATGACCAACCCAATGAAGTCCATTTAAATTCCGTAAGAAGTTATAATGGATATAAATACATCATAGGACTTTAATATCAGTACAAAATTGGTTAATAACATAAAATATGACATTGCCCGAAAAGTTAAAAACTGAGAAAACGTTAACTCTGGTGCCATTTATATGAAGTCACGTGGGTCTCGTATGGTCCTAAAACTCCAGAGAAATGACTTAGATCCGTAGTATAACTGTTCAACTATCGTCGTACAAAATTTGGTCAAGTTCTGGAACCGTTAAAGCATAGCACGAATGATTCAAAAGTTGGAAAAAAAAAAAATTCCTGGACGAAATGCAAAGAAGCCGCCCCAACTCTGTGGCGGTTTCCAGCAGATAAGTCAGAAGCCGCCCCAAACTCATGGCTGCTTCAAGCAAAAAAATGCAGAAGCAGCCGTAGTCTCGTGGCGGTTTCTGGCAAGCTGCCACAATACCGTGGCTGCTTCTTTGCAAGGGGTTGGTACACCCGCGTAATTTTTTTCAAAAACGACCACCGTATGTAATTTTTTTTAATTTGGTATTTCTATGAAAATTTTCCCAATAATAGCAGCTGTCTACTTCTTCTAGATGAAGTTGGTGTTGATTATTCAACACTCTCTTTCAACATCAACTTCCTATTAATCTAGTACACATGTAGCTTTTATATGGAAAAACTACAAACCATCTCTTTCACGTTGTTGCTATATGGGCAAGCTCCTCACTGTCTCTGTAGAGAGTGCATCATCATCCCATAAGGCAAGCTCCTCTTCATCTACCGCAATGAGTGCATCAACATCCTCAAGGACAAGCTCCTCTTTTTCTACACCTGAGAGGGCATAAACATCCCATTCGTCTTCATTCCTTGAAGTAGCAACATTGTTCTCTATCCTCTTCTTCATTGACCAACAATCTTGTGCCATATGACCTTTCTTGTTACATTTGTAACACTTTCCTTCAAACTTTTGACTATTATCATAGTCGTTCCAATTTGCTCTTGCTTTTTTTCGATCACTCCACTCTCCTTGATGACTCATCTCTTTGTCGCTCTTCTGTCTGGATCCATATTCAACTTTCTGCTTGGAATTCCACTTGCCTTTCTTAGCAGTAACAGCCCAGGGTCCCACATGTGTGATATTGTCCGCTGGTAAAGAGAATAAAAATCAAAAGAAAAGAGAAAACGCTTGAAAAGCGAAAAACGCTAAAACATGCGTTAAATGAGTATAGGAGGTATATGACCTGCTTAGGGTCCGAGATGGATTCCTAAGGATTATTTAGGCCTAATTAGTATACGGGAATGATTCCCGAAGAAAACGGATCCAAATAATGGATTAAAACGCTAACGGAGTCTTAAAGCATGTTTTTTGAGAAAACCTGAAAATGTGACTTTAAGTGGTCAAATAGACCCGTAAAAATTATAGTTGACTAAATAACTATAATTAAGTATTAATGGAAGCCTAAGAACCATTAAAATCAAAGAAACGAGAAAAATCCGAAAAACGGGCCCGGTTAGTGAGTAGTGCCAAACTGGGTAAAATAACGAGTGTTTTCTGTAAAAGACGAAAAACGCTCCAGCTTAATAATATAGTGGGGGCCGGTTTTGTAGCCTCTCACACACTCACACACTAAACAAATAAAGAAAGAAAGAAAAGAAAAAAGAAGAAAGGAAAAAGTAAAAAGTGAAAATGGATAAAGCATTTCCCTCCCTCTCTCTCCTCCCATTTCCTTCTTCTTCCTCCTCTCCTCTCTCCCATTGATTTTCCTCCTCTCTCTCTCTGTTGCTGGACGGTAATGAAGACCATCCATGGCTTCTCCACTCTTCTTCTCCTTGTCCAAGCTCACTCCATGCTTAAATCACAAAAATAATTACATATTTGTGATCCTCTCATCAAGCTCTACACTTCCCTTTTTTCAAAATTCAAAAAGGAAGAAGTTCATCTCCATGGGTTTTGCCCATTTGAAGAATAAATTACACCATTTTGGAGCTCTTTCAAACAAGGTAAAAAGTTTCAAGAGAAAAGTTCATTTTCTCCATTCTCTAGTGTTGGCCGATTTTTGCCCTTCTTAATACCTTGTTCTTTCCTTGTTGAGCATCTATTTAAACCTCCAATGGTGGCACTAGTAGAAAAAAGATTTTTAACCACGGTTATTTTGCCTATATACCACGGTTAGGAACCGTGGTTTATGCTCACGTCGTATATTCACAAATTGCGATAAACGACGGTTCATAACCGTGGTTTAAAGTAAGCGAAAAAACCACGGTTGGTAGAAACCGTCGTTTAAGACCCCTTCTCCCGCGAATATTCATTGACTTTATACCATGGTTGGGAGTCCGAACCGTGGTATATAGTGCATTATAAATGACGGTTTTACTTAAAACTGTGGTATAAAGTGTATAAAAATCTACAATAAACCACAATTATATGTAAAACCGTGGTTTATAGTCTGTGATTTTTTCCCCAGTTCGCCGGCGATTTAGCGGCGCCGCCTTCAATGTAATTTCTCAACAGAGAGCGCAGACAGAAGAGAATGAACAGGCCAGAACATGTATGTTCCTTGTTTGTGTATTAGGGTTGCTAAATAATGAGTGAAGTCACATTATGTTCTTTGTTCGTCGGTAGGTTGCAAAATTACCGTGAAAGAGAATGAGAGAGGGCGGAGCTGTTCGCCGGTTAGGGTTGCACAAAATTACCGTGAAAAACAAGAGGCGGAAGCATGTCATTGTTCACCGGTTAGGTTTGCAAAAATTACAGAGGCGCGGAGCATGTCCTTGTTCGCCGGTTAGGTTTGCAAAAATTACAGAGGCGCAACATGTGTTCCTTGTTTTCCAGTATGGCGAAGAGCATGCATGTTCGCCGGTGGGTTGAAAAAATTACAGAGGCGCTGAAGAAGAAGAAGAAGAAGAGAAGAGTTGCAGAGCATCCTTGTTCGACAGTGTAGGTTGTAAAAGAGTGTGGAGAAAATATATATAATAAGAGAAAGAGAAAAGAAAGAGCCGCGTTAATTTTCGGGGAAAATTTGAATTCCCGCTTAGACTATATACCACGGTTCTACCAAGGAACCATCATTTAAAGTTTTTTGACCACGACTAAAAACGACGGTTTTGACAAAACCGTGGTATATAGAAACCCTATATACGACGGCTCTCCAAGAACCGTGGTATATTCACTCTGGCGTGTACTATATACCACGGTTGCCCTGAAAACCGTGGTATATAAGTAACCTATATACGACGGTTCTCCAAAAACCGTGGTATATGCACTCTGGTGTGTATCTTAAATGACGGTTGCTATGATAACCGTGGTTTATAAACTTTAAACCACGGTTTCCCATTTAACCGTGGTTTAAACGCCGTCATTAAAAATCTTTTTTCTACTAGTGTGGGTTGGAGCTCCTCCTTTGATTCTTGGCAAATCAATTCTAGGGTTTCCAAAGGTAATGTTCAAATTTTATACCTTAAGCCCTCTCCTTGAATTCATGAGTTGTTTTCACAACTAGGAGAACTAATTAGTACTCCTTATATCCATTGGTATATTGGTCTAGAGAATTGGGCAAGAGTTTTGCCTTGACCGATTTTGGAGTGAAGAGAAGAGGACAAGAGGAGAAGAGTATTTAAAGGAAACTTAAGAGAATTCAAGGTAAGAAACCAACCCTAATGTATATTATATATGTATTAGAATTTGGGATGGGTTAATAAAATAAATGAACCCCACTTGAGTTGTGGTAATAATGTGCTTGTATAGTAATAATGCAAGTGAGAAAACATTTATGAAATTAATGCTTGATTTAAGGGCCTAAGTTCCAAATGTTTAAGTTATTGCTTTGTTTGGTGCTTAATGAGATTTTGTTTGAGTAAAGAGGAAATGTTGTGTGTTGATATAACCCTTGTGGTTTGGCTAGTTCTAGGTTGAATTATATGAAGAAATGAGTTTTGGGCAATGTTAGAAAAGTAGCCGGACTATGGCGAAATTCTAGTAGAAATATAAACGATTTAAGTGGTGGTTTGAGTAAAGATTAACCTAGAGTTAGCTAGGTGTGAATGGAGATTGATTTGGCTTAGAAAATCACCATGCGATTACTTGTTCAAAGAGGGGAGAATTGTGCCAAAATCTGTAACATAAGTGTGTGAGAAAGTCTTGGAATGGCTTGAGATGAACAAGAGTGTTAAACTTGTGAAACAAGGAGTGAACTTGGGTTTTAGAAGTGCATTGGCCTAGGAAAGATTGGGAATGGTCAAATGGAGTGAGAACAATAATGCAAGTGCCAAGAGAGCTTAGAAAATGCACAAGTGTGCATTAGTGCAAAATGAGAATGCAAAATTTGTGAATAGGAGCAAGAATTTGAGTAAGGATTAAACCTAAGTTTTGAAGAGGTTTAGAGCATGTTTTAAGGTGATTAAACATGTAGAAAACTTATGGAAAGATTAGGGAAAGATTGAGGGTGGATTAGGGATTGATTTGGAGTGGAAAAATCATGTTTGCAGCAGATTTTAGCAGGGTCCGGGACTTAGTCCTTGGACAAAGTCCTGGACCACACCCAAATTGTTGCCAAGAGTTGATATCCATGCCTGGTCCGGGACTTAAGTCTGGTACAAGGTCCCGGACCACTTGTTTTTTTTTCACCCGAGAGTTAAGACCAGTATTGGTCCGGGACTTAGGGTAAGGACCAAGTCCCGGACCACCCCCAGAAATGCTCCGTGAGTGTTTTAAAGGTTTCTAATGATGGGGGTTTGAATGTTAATGATGTTAGAAGATGTTTAGGCCTTGTTTGGTGACATGTAAAGGCCCTAAGAAGCGTAAGAAAGTGTTAGAAGTGAGTGAGAAGTGAGAACTCAAACTAACAAAAGTAAAACCGAGATAACGGGATAACGGGGTAAGTACGGGAGCAGCATTTAATTATGTACCGTATGAGCATAGTATTAATAATAATGTTTGGAACATTATTAGAGGATCGCATGTTAACCGAGCATGGTGAGATGACATGGTAAAAGTAAAACCCCGGTGAAAGGTATGATTTTCTCATGCCTCGTATGCTAACCGAGTTACTCTGATTTGTGTGTTTGTGTGCCAGCTTAATCAAGATTAAAGCATGAAAATAATCCATTGTTTGATTATGTATGTCTTGTTGTATGTTGTATGAGCTAACATACTTGTATGCAGGTGTGGTCTAACGTAGTACATAGACCGACTCATAGTGAGTATCGATTGACTAGGAACCCGTAGATCGAGTAGTTTCATAAACAATGGAAATATACAAACACACACAAGCTATCGATTAAAGTATAACGATAACGCAAACATATGAACTCCCTAGAATGTGAGGAGATGTACGGGTTGAGTAAATACCCGATAACGGTTAGAAAACCATATTGAAACAAACCACGAAATAAATAAGAGTGGAGAGATAAATGAACCTCCATCGAAAGGAGTGAAGTTAGTCTAATGAGGTGAACTTATAAGAAAAGTAAAAGAGACCTAAGGGACCATTTAACTCCCTTGAGACATGGTCGACCTCCTATATGAGGATGTTACCCGGTATAAGTAAATAACCGAAAGTATAAGCATATGAATGTAAGGGTAACCCTTAAACCTAAGAATACCCGAACTTAAGTAATGATCCCAAAGTCATTAGAAACATCGAGAGTGATGCTTCTAGACTAATGTACATAATAATAGTATAACTCCGAGAGAGGAGTGTATGGGAATGTGAGAAGTCCGAGAGTAGTCGGACCTATGTGAAAGTAGTAGGAACTAAGAGACAGTTCCGGGAGCTAGTTGAACTATGCTCGAGAGCCATGTGTTTTGGCTTAAGAAAGTATTAAGAGAAATAAGCGTGACGTAGGAGACCTGTAGTGTCTCGAGAACTACAAAAGCTTGAGTATTAGTAACCCAAGAGTGTGGGTGGGATAAAGAGTAAGTATCCCAAGAGTGTGGGTGAGATAAAGAGAAAGTATCCCAAGAGAATGGGTGAGGATAAGAATGAGTAACCCAAGAGAATGGGTGAGAATAAGAATAAGTAACCCGAGTGAATGGGTGAGTTATTGACTAAGTAACCAAGGCATAGTGAGGTGGAAACCCTCAAGGCCTAAGAGCAAATTAATACAACTAACAACCTTGTTATGTTAGTTAAGGATTGTATTCCATGGGTGATTGTGAATCCTTGTGTAGTGTACATATGTAATGTATTGCTATGGTGCATGATGATTGAATTAAAATGAATCTCATGCTCTCGACAAAAGTAGTCGGCGTACCCCGGTTAGCACTCGGGGTATGCGAATTTCATATGCAGCTTTAAGCTGAGCCCCTAGGGGCATCGTTTTTATTCGCAGGTTCACCGGAGACGATACCGTTCGAGTGTAGGACGGGGTCGGTGGTTAGCATGGGTAGTTAGACTTAAATTACTTATGTATTGGAATGAGGTGTAAGACCGAATATGTTATCGGCATCCGTATCTTGTAGACTCGGTATAGTAAAGAATGAAATCAAGATTTGTACATGAGACTTGGTTAGTAATGGAGATGTATTGTATTTTGTATCGTGTACTCGGTTGCTCCAGTCCATTAGACCGTTACTGTAATTGAGTTAGGCCTGGTTAGCCACGAGGGTGGCTAACGGTGTTGTATCACCCTCCATTGTATGTAGAGTTCCGCTGCGAGATTATGGGTTAATGAGACTGTTTAAGAGGTAATTATGAGATTTACGGATGGGGTGTTACAAAAATGGTATTAGAGCGAAGTATCGCTCTAATGACTGGAAACACCGAGCTTAGGAAATACCGAGTTAGGAATTAGAGACTTAGAGCTAAGGGTTGCGTGATAGCGTGAGAGATGCGCTAGTTAGGAACTTCCAGTATGGTCTGGATACCTACAATACCAAATCCGCCCTCCACAACCCCCGTGTTAAAAGCTCGGGAAAGAACGCCAGAGAGATGGAAAGCCCAATCTGGCAGTTGTTAAATATTACCATATGAACCAGAACGTATCATGCGGTAAATTCCGAGAACCGGAAATCCCGGAGATGAATCCCGTTGGAATAACTATAACCGCACTTAATGGCGGGAGATCGAGAAATCCTAATCCAAGGAGACTGGAATCTGTGGCAGCATGGGGCGACTTGCCTAGCAGTCGCGAGAACCTGGCTGGCCGAGCAGCAGCAAGAAGGAAAGCACCAAGCGGGCAACAAGGCGGATTCATGAGAAGTAACAAAAACCGGGACTCAAGTCTACGGACCGCCATAGTTAAATAATACCACCAACGGTATATTAACCGACTAAGAATCTAGTCAAGAGTAGGTACACCCACTCTACCACACCCGAAAAGGTAAGACAACTACGAGCATAACTACGGGATATACCCGAGTAGGACTATAGAAGTAGTGCCTAAATGACTTAAACCTCGGTAACCACAGTAAAGACATGGGAACGAGCAACGAGGTAGAACACAGAACTAAGTAATTAAGGAACTCCGAGAGTGGAGAAACACCTAAATGAATGACAGTCATGTCAAGATGAATGAGAAGCAGCTCTAAGGAGTAGTTATCCAACTAAAGGATCAAGGAAGAGCCGACAAGGCTACCAAATATAATGTGAACAATACCAAAATCGGTACGAGTTATCCCAAAAACCGCCTGTACCGCGCACTTGCCACGACAAGTGCAGTAATAACGTTACCATTAAGAGGAACTTTAACAAGAGAAAAGTACTTAGCAAGTACCAAGTTGGCTAGAGAAGCCACTATGACTATACAAACCCTAAGAACTTTGGGATGAAACCTTGGAAAGGCCTAACGGCCTGACCACTATATTAAAGAGCATACCAGTCGGCGAGAAGCTAGACCTGGTAAGAAGCAACCGGCATTGGAATGCCAGGAGACTTAATTTTCAAAACCCAAAATTTCTTCAAAAACGTAAAATTTTCCGAAAAACCTCCAAATTTTAAAACCAAACCAGAGAACCACGGTAAGTTATCATAGGACGATATAAGAGGAGATGGCAACAAAATACTTCACTTAGGCGTGTGACCGACACTACACATGTACTCAAACGAGATATGGAACGACCGCACTTCAAAGGAGCTTGCGGGCCTGACAGACCAGTTAAGAGTTAGTCGAGTAAGTGGCAACGTATCAATAAGATACTCCATGTATGTATACAAGTAGAGTACGGAACACGGGAAGTAGTTCACTCCATACTACGGACGAAAGAGCCAATTCAGATACAATTGATCAAGGAGAAGAACCCAGTAAGATGACGGACCTAAAGATATAGCGCTAAGAAGTGCAGGAAGCACAGAGTATTAAGTATAAACATTGGATATGTCTCATGAAATACATAATAATTGGAACGAATACCAGCGTAAGCAATACGGCAAATGCCGAAAATGAACATATTAATGTTCAATAAACGGGATAGAATTCCCACAGTATACCTCACTAAAGAGAATAACAACTTGACCAAGAAGGTAAAGGAAAAGTACCAATGATCTAACCAATAACGGGAGACTTTACAGCCCTAAACGGGATAACCAAAGTATATAACCACAAGGCGGGGTAAGGAACTGAACATACCCATAAGTTCAAGCCAGATGTAATGGCGCAATTCAGTAACACCCAGGAGCAATCCGTGAAGGGTGCCGGAGTCAACAGTAGTTGAACGAAACATCGTGTTGAGAACACAAGTGTAAAGCGAACACTCGGGTAGAACCCCGAAGGGATCCCACGTAATAAGGGAACACCCTAAATTGCCAGAGGGCATGAATTAATATCAAGGTACCTAAAGGGGCTTCCAGGCACGGAAGCGTGATAAGACAACCATGTCAAAGAGCCCAGCAATACCTCCAGACCATCTAATGGCGTACGGAGAAGCAAAACTGGATAAACAGCCGCATAGAGCATGGCTCGTGGCAAGGTGGCTTGTAAGCCAGAAAATTAACTACAACTTGTAGATCTAAAATGTTGCAAAACCTATGCATAAGGTCATAAAAGGAATCGTGGAGAATGAACCACTACTTACAGTGGGAATACCCCTCGTTGTTATGGGGCCTAGGGAGCGGCAATTGCGTGAATCCTCTAGAGAAAGGTTACCACCCAAGAATGTAATGTGAAACCGCTAGAGCGGTGTAATGAAACTTGAGCATGTGTTTATTGCAAGGAGTAATTGAACCAAAAATAGCATCTAGAAGGGCTTTGATAGCAATGGACCGAAACCGAGAGAGTAGTCGGTCGAGTAGTTAACACAGTACGTGTGCAATACGAATTGCAGAGTAAACAATGCGCAAGAAGCGTAGAGAGATTCAAAAGAGCAGTGTATTCTATTGAGCCAAGTGAATGGCGAGCCATAGTATAAATGGCGGGAACACATGAGCGAAAGCTAAAGTAGTAGCGGATCCCATGAGAATGAATAAGAACATGGTACGCAGCAAGTGACCATTGTAAGAGTATAATCAGATAATGAAATGAAGCTGATGAGAAAGGATGGTAAAGGAAACAATGTTCATTCCTATTGCGATCACATTAGAGATTTACCGCCAAGGGTTTACGCCTCTGCAATCTGTAGGACTGAGTGTTTTGGTATTGCACTTGTGTAGTAATGATCTAGTGGATAGCTTGGAATTTGGGAAATGTCAACGAATAGGGTGCAAGCCTATTGAGCGAAAATCTAGAGAAATGACCGTGCTGCCGTTGGCCAAAGATGCACAAAGAACGTGGGCCCATAACCCACAGGTCCCAGGACCGATGCATGATAATGCAGAGTAATGTGAATGAAAGAATTCTTGTACAGAAACAAGTAAACTAACATAATTCAGAAGCCACTATTAATCGAGGAAGCACTACATACTAAGTAGTAGCTTGACCTCAACCGACAATAAGTCGGAAGAAGTAAGTGAATAATCACGAAAGTATACAGTGCTATACGAAATAGATTTCCAGAGAACTGAAGAGAAAATCTATGACTCATCGAATTCGCATATGGTAAGAGATACCAAGCGACGATTGAGAAACCTTTAATCCCAAGACAAAAAGGGATAAAAAGGGACTGAATAATACATTGAGAATACCAAAAGGGCTAGTTAAGCTCTAGTTATCAGGTCACACAGCAGAAGCTAGTGGGCCGTATTTCAAAGGTTAAGTATACCTGGCAATGTGAGTAATTGGCTAATCATAAACGCCTTAAAGCCTTAGAGGCTAGAACCGAACCCTACTATGAGTTAATTAACCGCATCGAAGTTGGAACACTTCATGATGCCTGAATTAGTGAACCAATGTTCACTGATAACATATGGTCGATTACGCGGGCGTAACCCCTTTTAAGGGGGGTAGGGCGAGAAACCGCTTAGAGTATGTTTTACGTATAGGTGCATAAACTACTAGGTGCATATCACAAAAGAAATTATTTTGATGATTGGAACTCATGCTACATAAACATGTGTACCCATTCATTGTGTAATTATGGTTATTACGCTTGAGAGATGCGAGTAACGTGTATGTAATATTTATGAAAAGAGGAGTAGAGAAACTCCTAGGGAGTGAGAATCCCTATAGTATATGTCTATTGTGATTAGACATGAGTTATGATGAGTAAGAATCGGTATGAAACCGATGTGTAACCTAGTAGGAAGTGAGTTTCCCTAGGTAAATTTATTTGAGAATGATTGATGGAGTGAGTTCCATCCTTTGGAGTTGTATGATGAATGTTTAAATTGAGTAACAAATTGACTAATGAGGCCATAAGTATGAGTTGCTTAGGTAAAGTAAGCAAAGTAAATTGATAATGACAAGATGACCTAAGTTCTAGGAATTAGAGATAAATCAAATGGATTGTTTTATGAAGATGACTAGAAAGAGTAAAAGATAGAAAACAAAAATGTTTGACTATCTGATTGTTTGAAACTGATGTGGGAGGTGGAACTTGATCTGCTAGCGATCAAGGGAAACCGAACACAAATTGGGGTGGAAGGATAGTTCAACACTGATGCTGATCACATCAGGGTTGGATGATTCTTGAAGCTCCCTATAATTGGTCACAAGTAATCACGCTAAGAAAGATGCAGCTACCATAAACCGGATTTGGAGTTGTGTGATGTTTTAAAAAGAATTTTCAAACAGAAATTGGAAAAGGATCTTCTTTCGAGCATGAAGGCGAAAAATGGTTTTGAAACCATTGCACCGTACGTGCGGCGGTCCTAAGTGACCGGTTGGGGCGGTGACAGTGTGTGATTTTTCCAAAGGAAGCGGGACGGGGAGAATACCCTGAGAATGTCCTGTGTTGAGTGAGTCAACCAGAGTGCCTGAGGATATGTATATGTGTAACGTTTTGATCAGTACCGAAGGGACCGTGGGCCAGAGAGAGTAAGTGCCCATTTGTCATGAAACGGCCGTGAACCAGAAAGTGTAAGTGTTCAACGTGACCAGTACTTGAGGGATCAGTAGTGTATTACTCGATATGGATTCGAGGACTGTAGTGCCTTCTTGTCTTCGGACCGATTCCATGGAGAGAGTACAAAGAGTATTTTTTATTGCTATACATGCTGTGATATGTGTGTGGTATGTGTAGTGTGAAATGATATTGACTTGTGGAGTCTGTAAGGTTATACGTGTATTATAACCTTGGCATAGAACGCCATAAGACTAACCATCTTAGATTCACCAACTTTGAGGACAAAGTTTTAAGGGGGGTAGATTTTAATACCCCGAACTTAAAAATGGTGATTAAATTATCCTAATGTGATTATTAAAGGCCTAATGGTTCCTATAGAGTATTGTTAAAGAGAATAAAAACCAAAAGAAAAGAGAAAACGCTTGAAAAGCGAAAAACGCTAAAACGTGCGTTAAATGAGTATAGGAGGTATATGACCTCTTTAGGGTCCGAGATGGATTCCTAAGGCTTATTTAGGCCTAATTAGTATACGGGAATGATTCCCGAAGAAAACGGATCCAAATAATGGATTAAAACGCTAACGGAGTCTTAAAGCACGTTTTTCGAGAAAACCTGAAAACGTGACTTTAAGTGGTCAAATAGACCCGTAAAAATTATAGTTGACTAAATAACTATAATTAAGTATTAATGGAATCCTAAGAACCATTCAAATCAAAGAAGTGATAAAAATCCAAAAAACGGGCCTAATTAGTGAATAGTGCCAAACCGGGTAAAATAACGAGCATTTTCTGGAAAAGACAAAAAAAGCTCCAGCTTAATAATATAGTGGGGGCCAGTTTTGTAGCCTCTCACACACTCACACACTAAACAAATAAAGAAAGAACGAAAAGAAAAAAGAAGAAAGGAAAAAGTAAAAAGTGAAAAGGGATAAAGCATTTCGCTCCCTCTCTCTCTCCTCCCATTTCCTTCTTCTTCCTCCTCTCCTCTCTCCCACCGATTTTCCTCCTCTCTCTCTGTTGCTGGACGGTAATGAAGACCATCCATGGCTTCTCCACTCTTCTTCTCCTTGTCCAAGCTCGCTCCATGCTTAAATCACAAAAATAATTACATATTTGTGATCCTCTCATCAAGCTCTACACTTCCCTCTTTTCGAAATTCAAAAATTAAGAAGTTAATCTCCATGGGTTTTACCCATTTGAAGAATAAATTACACCATTTTGGAGCTTGGGGTCTCCTCTTTCAAACAAGGTAAAAAGTTTCAAGAGAAAAGTTCATTTTCTCCATTCTCTAGTGTTGGCCGATTTTTTCCCTTCTTAATACCTTGTTCTTTCCTTGTTGAGCATCTATTCAAACCTCCAATGGTGGGTTGGAGCTCCTCCTTTGATTCTTGGCAAATCAATTCTAGGGTTTCCAAAGGTAATGTTCAAATTATATACCTTAAGCCCTCTTCTTGAATTCATGAGTTGTTTTCACAACTAGGAGAACTAATTAGTACTCCTTATATCCATTGGTATATTGGTCTAGAGAATTGGGCAAGAGTTTTGCCTTGACCGATTTTGGAGTGAAGAGAAGAGGAGAAGAGTATTTAAAGGAAACTTAAGAGAATTCAAGGTAAGAAACCAACCCTAATGTATATTATATATGTATTAGAATTTGGGATGGGTTAATAAAATAAATGAACCCCACTTGAGTTGTGGTAATAATGTGCTTGTATAGTAATAATGCAAGTGAGAAAACATTTGTGAAATTAATGCTTGATTTAAGGGCCTAAGTTCCAAGTGTTTAAGTTATTGCTTTGTTTGGTGCCTAATGAGATTTTGCATGAGTGAAGAGGAAATGTTGTGTGCTGATAGAACCCTTGTGGTTTGGCTAGTTCTAGGTTGAATTAAATGAAGAAATGAGTTTTGGGAAATGTTAGAAAAGTAGCCGGACTATGGCGAAATTCCGGTAGAAATATAAGTGATTTAAGTGGTGGTTTGAGTAAAGATTAACCTAGGGTTAGCTACATGTGAATGGAGATTGATTTGGCTTAGAAAACTACCATGGGATTACTTGTTCAAAGAGGGGAGAATTGTGCCAAAATCTGTAACATAAGTGTGTGAGAAAGTCTTGGAATGGCTTGAGATGAACAAGAGTGTTAAACTTGTGAAACAAGGAGTGAACTTGGGTTTTAGAAGTGCATTGGCCTAGGAATGATTGGGAATGGTCAAATGGAGTGAGAACAATAATGCAAGTGCCAAGAGAGCTTAGAAAATGCACAAGTGTGCATTGGTGCAAAATGAGAATGCAAAATTTGTGAATTGGAGCAAGAATTTGAGTAAGGATTAAACCTAAGTTTTGAAGAGGTTTAGAGCATGTTTTAAGGTGATTAAACATGTAGAAAACTTATGGAAAGATTAGGGAAAGATTGAGGGTGGATTAGGGATTGATTTGGAGTGGGAAAATCATGTTTGCTGCAGATTTTAGCAGGGTCGGGGACTTAGTCCTTGGACAAAGTCCCGGACCACACCCAAATTGTTGCCGAGAGTTGATATCCATGCCTGGTCCGGGACTTAAGTCTGGTACAAGGTCCCGGACCACTTGTTTTTTTTTCACCCGAGAGTTAAGACCAGTATTGGTCCGGGACTTAGGGTAAGGATCAAGTCCCGGACCACCCCCAGAAATGCCCCGTGAGTGTTTTAAAGGTTTCTAATGATGGGGGTTTGAATGTTAATGATGTTATAAGATGTTTAGGCCTTGTTTGGTGACATGTAAAGGCCCTAAGAAGCGTAAGAAAGTGTTAGAAGTGAGTGATAAGTGAGAACTCAAACTAACAAAAGTAAAACCGAGATAACGGGATAACAGGATAAGTACGGGAGTAGCATTTAATTATGTATCGTATGAGCATAGTATTAATAATAATGTTTGGAACATTATCAGAGGATAGTAGGTGAACCGAGCATGGTGAGATGACACGGTAAAAGTAAAACCCCGGTGAAAGGAATGATTTTCTCATGCCCTGTATGTTAACCGAGTTACTCTGATTTGTGTGCTTGTGTGCCAGCTTAATCAAGATTAAAGCATGAAAATAATCCATTGTTTGATTATGTATGTCTTGTTGTATGTTGTATGAGCTAACATACTTGTATGCCGGTGTGGTCTAATGTAGTACATAGACCGACTCATAGTGAGTATCGATTGACTAGGAACCCGTAGATCGAGTAGTTTCATAAACAATGGAAATATGCAAACACACACAAGCTATCGATTATAGTATATCGATAACGCAAACATATGAACTCCTTAGAATGTGAGGAGATGTACGGGTTGAGTAAATACCTGATAACGGTTAGAAAACCATATTGAAACAAACCACGAAATAAATAAGAGTGGAGAGATAAATGAACCTCCATCGAGAGGAGTGAAGTTAGTCCAATGAGGTGAACTTATAAGAAAAGTAAAGGAGACCTAAGGGACCATTTAACTCCCTTGAGACATGGTCGACCTCCTATATGAGGATGTTACCCGGTATAAGTAAATAACCGAAAGTATAAGCATATGAATGTAAGGGTAACCCTTAAACCTAAGATTACCCGAACTTAAGTAATGATCCCAAAGTCATTAGAAACATCGAGAGTGATGCTTCTAGACTAATGTACATAATAATAGTATAACTCCGAGAGAGAAGTGTATGGAAATGTGAGAAGTCCGAGAGTAGTCAGACCTATGTGAAAGTAGTAGGAACTAAGAGACAGTTCCGGGAGCTAGTTGAACTATGCTCGAGAGCCATGTGTTTTGGCTTAAGAAAGTATTAAGAGAAACAAGCGTGACGTAGGAGACCTGTAGTGTCTCGAGAACTACAAGAGCTTGAGTATTAGTAACCCAAGAGTGTGGGTGGGATAAAGAGTAAGTATCCCAAGAGTGTGGGTGAGATAAAGAGAAAGTATCCCAAGAGAATGGGTGAGGATAAGAATGAGTAACCCAAGAGAATGGGTGAGAATAAGAATAAGTAACCCGAGTGAATGGGTGAGTTATTGACTAAGTAACCAAGGCATAGTGAGGTAGAAACCCTCAAGGCCTAAGAGCAAATTAATACAACTAACAACCTTGTTATGTTAGTTAAGGATTGTATTCCATGGGTGATTGTGAATCCTTGTGTAGTGTACATATGTAATGTATTGCTATGTTGCATGATGATTGAATTAAAATGAATCTCATGCTCTCGACAAAAGTAGTCGGCGTACCCCGGTTAGAACTCGGGGTATGCGAATTTCATATGCAGCTTTAAGCTAAGCCCCTAAGGGCATCGTTTTTATTCGCAGGTACACCGGAGATGATACCATTCGAGTGTAGGACGGGGTCGGTGGTTAGCATGGGTAGTTAGACTTAAATTACTTATGTATTGGAATGAGGAGTAAGACCGAATATGTTATCGGCATCCGTATTTTGTAGACTTGGTATAGTAAAGAATGGAATCGAGATTTGTACATGAGACTCGGTTGGTAATGGAGAAGTATTGTATTTTGTATGGTGTACTCGGTTGCTCCAGTCCATCAGACCGTTACTGTAATTGAGTTAGGCCTGGTTAGCCACAAGGGTGGCTAGCGGCGTTGTATCACCCTCCGTTGTATGTAGAGTTCCGCTGCGAGATTATGGGTTAATGAGACTGTTTAAGAGGTAATTATGAGATTTGTGGATGGGGTGTTACATTAGCATAGAGTGCCTCTTCCTCTGTCTTCAACGAGACTCCTCCCATTTGCTTAGCCAATGCTTCTTGACTAGCTAGCAAGTTTTTGAATTCCACAAGCGATGGCTGCACTTGCCAACCTTGTATAGCAGTAATAAAGCTCCTGAATTCAGGTCTCAAACCATGGATGATGATTCACTTCATCCTAGTATCACCAATTCGGACTTCCGGATCCAACTCAGAAATTTCTCTGCATAACAACTTCACTTTGTGAAAGTACTGCGCAACCGTCATATCGTTTTGCGCAATTGACAACAGATCACTCTCCAAGAGTTGAAGCTTTGTGTCATTCTTTTTCGAGAACAACTTGGCGAGTGTGTCCCAAGCTTCTTTAGGAGTCTTCGCATCTCGAATGTGTTCGAGAATTTCTTCTTCAATAGTCAGATTGAAGGTGAACATAGCTTTCCCTGCTTTAATCTTCCATTTCCGCAGCGCATCTTCTCCCCTTGGCGGCTTTACTTCTGTGCCATTAACAATCTCCCATAAATTTTGTCCTTGCAAATATGACATTATACAAGTAGACCAAGAATTATAATTATTGTTGCTAAGCTTTTTAATTCCATCGGCAACTTGAAAATCTGCCATATCTCAACTCACACTTCTTTTTAAACTATTTTCCCACACTCTTAGACAGCAAGGCTTTCTTTTTCGGTCCCTCTCACCTTTTTCTGTAACCTTTACTTTTTTTTACTTCACACGCTCATCTCTCTCCCACTCTTTTTTTTGTCAACCGATAACAACTCCTTTTTTCTTTAAAAGAAATCACTTCACTCTTATATTTTGAGTTCACGCGAGCAGTATTCTTTTTGCTTTCCCTTTTGTTTTTTTTAATACCTATTTCTCCACACTCACATCAGCCTCACTTTTTCTTTTCTTTTTTTTTTATAATTCACGTGACTCCACACCTTTTCTTTTTTTTTTATTTCAGCCGATCATTATTTTCTAATGAACAAATCGCCACCAGTAATAATTGAGGGAGAAGCACTCCGTGAAAAAAAATTTGAATCTGTTTTTTTTCCTTTTGTTTTTCAATAGCCACTCACTAAATGATAATATCACTCTCTCTTTTTTCCTCGACACACATCACATGTCCCTCCCCGTACTTTCTTCTTCCTCCAGTCGTTCTCTTCTTTGTCTCTCTATTTTTAATTGACATGGCTGGAGGAATACGAACAACAACTGAGGAGAAGAGAATGCTCTTAGATCTTACTGGTGGGTATGAACGTACAATGGAGATTTGAGAAGAAACTGAGTAAGAACTCAGAGAACAGGTGATGAGTTGGAAGCCAAAATTTGAAGTTTTTGTACGCAATGGCTTTGATGGATTGTGCTGGCTCTGATACCAAATGTTGAACTTAATTGCCCAGGATAGAAAAGATATGTTTGGATTGTTGAAGGGACTATTTATTCAATGGAGTTACATACCTATTTATAGTAAACAAGCGTACAACTACAACACTTCTCTTACTCGCACATCTTAACTTATTTCAACTATGGTAGACTGCTTATTCAACAATAGCAGCTGCCTACTTCTTCTAGATGAAGTTGGTGTTGATTATTCAACACGCTCTACTCTAGTATTCCTCCCCGAGTCAGGCTACACTATCAAGGGGAGTTTTGACAGTGACAAAGCTTTGGTTAGGCTATCTGCAAGCTGGGCAAAAACTGGTACATGTTGAATTTTAAGCTCCATTTCTTACTCTCCCTCTCATACAAAGTGCTAATCCAAAGATACATGCTTTACTCTGCTATGCAATATGGAATTTAAGGCAAGGAAAGTAGCATTTAGAGCGTATTCGACAATCGCGAGTAAATGGGGTGCTGCCAAACTACATGTTTGTGAGACAATGCTCCAATAGAAAGTTAACTTTTGTCAGCTTAATCTACCCAAAAATAAAATCGTGACCAACGAACGGAGCCTTAGATTATCGCAATTGACAAGAGGATTAGATGCAATCACAACCTTAATTCGACGAGAATTTGCTGAGGCCAAAACAATTCAGTGGTGTCGTCCGTGATGGACTTGAACTCCGCCTCAGTAGATGATCGAGCAATAGTGGGTTGCTTTTTGGAGCTCTAGGAAATCAGATGGGTACCGAGAAAAACCAAACACCCAAAGGTAAATTTATGATCCACAGTAGTGCCAGCCTAATTAGCATCTATGTAAGCTTGAAGCGCACCAATAGGCATGGCAGAGAAAAAAAGAATGAGATCCCGTGTATAATTCAGATAATGAAGAATTCTCTTGATCGCTAGCCAATGAATCATACGAGGTATGTAACAAACATGCATAAATACATAACCATCCATCCAATCCAAACATTCATTACATATCACAAACAACAGTTGTATAAACGAACGTATCGAGTTATAGTACTGTATAATCGTCGTAGCGAGCGCCTTCCTTAATTAATTTAATTTGGCCTTCAAGGCCCCATCCATTCAAACCATGTTTAATCATTATCACCTCTTAGCTATACTTCCCGATACGGCGTAGGTAAGTTCTCATGCTTGGGTATTCATATTTGTTCCCTGTTCCGTTTAATTGGGTGTATTGTAGATAGCTTGAACAATTTGACTCTTTCTTTCCAACCATTCTCCTTGACGGTACTGCATCCACAAGGGTATGCCATTTTTCACCAGATTATGCTTGTCCATTAGGACTAAACATTTGTCACTATTAGTGATTAGCATTACATGCTGGTATATACTTCTGATATTTAGCTGGTAAGCAATGTTTTTGTTGTTACTTATTGTTCAGTGCTAGTTATTTATAACTGCGGTTATTTATATTTCAAGTGCGCGATTTGGCGCCTGTTAGTTATTCATCATTGTTATTCACAATGCTTACGGTATGTACCGTAGCTCCCTTGTTTCATTATATTAACTTAGACATTGTTATGTTAGTAATATACCTCGAAAGGTAATCGGAGTCGGTGTTCCCGGTCTCCTAGGCTCATGCCCCTTATTTATACATTATGTACTTGTTTACTTGCGCTATTTAGTTGTTTGCCATTATTTCAATTTACACATTCATTCATGATTGATAGTCATCACAGTAGTAAGCGACATGTCTATAACATATATTGATACTTATCATCATTTTTTTTACATGGCGGGACGCCTATAGCGGTAGCCCTCCTTCTACTTAGAACTTGTCTGATATTCAGTATGATCTTGATAATACATATAAAATTTAATCTTGACGTTGATCATTTTTAATTGTACATAACCGTATGTGTCACTCCTTGGTAGAGGTAGTGCTCAGAGGTGGTAATTATTCATGTGTTCAGTGTTGATTCGCGTTCATTGTTGTGAAGGTATTGGTAATGTCCGTATTACGGTAGAAATGTTTCTTTTCATTTTTGGTCCATCTGTGGACTGATACTTTTTACTAATTTTCAGGTGTTCATCATAGGGAATATCGATCCGCACACTGGCAGTGTGTTTTGTTGGTACTGGTTGTGATACGATTGTATTCACTCCATAATTTTATTTTGTATGATTTAATATATACAACATATATTGTTGGTTACAAGCCTTCTTATTCAATATCCTATTGTTAAATTGTTGCTAGTTGTTTGTAACTAGTGTACTGTAGTTTTGTTTATTCTGGCCGTAATTAATTGTGGCAACTTGTGAAGAGTCTCAGGAGTCATCCGACCTTGGTGTGATCAGCACCAGTGTTGAACTAACCTTCCACCCCAATTTGTGGTTGGTTTTCCCTTGATCCCCGAGAATCAGGTTTCACCGTCCACTTCCAATTCAGCCATTAAATGGTTTGATTACTAAATTATGTTATCTTGGCTCTTAAGCCGGTGTCATTTGATTCATTCTTGCTTAGTAGTTATAATTTGTTATGGGCTGGTGTGCCATTTTATTGCGTTAGTCGGACTCGTCGGGTCCTTCAGAGGTTGTAGGCCTCATATCTTAGTGGTTTATTACAACCATTGTAGTTCTGTAGTTTATATTAGAGGTGTACTATTGTTTGGTGATTATTGGTAGCCATGGTGTTGTACCACTGATCTACACAGTTTACAGTATTCATTTGTAACGATAATAGCAGCGGTAGCTGCAGTCGTAGTTGTTTGCAGCACTTGCAGTAGCAAGTGCACGGGGTAGACGAAATTACTGGTACATTGTTTAAATCAGCGCTTGCAGTAGCAGGCGCGCCATGCAAGTAGAGTTTTCAGTTCCCGACTTGTTTGTCTCACTGCTGCATTGGTTGCTTAAGTACTGTTAGAATGATTGTTTACGAAAAGGACGATATTTGGGTTGGAAAGTTTCCTACCCGTATTGTCATTTGACTAACCAAGTCCTCCCTCACATTAGACTCCCAGTAGCGTAAACGCTCGGAATATGTTTCTCCACATGTGTCGTCATGACAAGGTTCTAGCGTCACTGTACTGTGTGTACACAAGTTTAGGATTGGAGTTTGAACATAACAGGACGGTATACTTACAATTTTTCCCCATGTGATCAATATAATCTCTTTTTACAGTTTGGTGTTGTGATACATTTTTTTCCCCCATTACGGGCGACGGTTTCGCGGAGCTCATGGCGCTCCCGGTCCGCTTGCCCTGATGTCTTGGGTGATCCTTCCCACGACGTTACGGTAGTAGTCGTACTCGCCCCTGGTAGTGTCCATTGCTACATCGCTTGGTCGTTAAGGGTGGTATGGTACAGAGTTTTTATTCCTGTTACAGGAGGAGGAATTATTCATTCAGTGTGAGAGCGTTTAGACGGTCTGTTGGGCTTGGTAATCCTCTTCCCTATATTCTGGATTAACTGTCTCAGTTGTATTCTACTCATTGGGTTGTGGCGGGAGGGGTACTGTCGACGGTGGTCCGTACTGGACTTCCACATGAAAATGGACCGTCGCCAATGTACTCATGACATTTGTGTCTCCTCCTGGCTGAGCTCTCAGCTAGTCCTTAACAGGGGTAATATTCCCGGGCCTTTATGCCCTTGGCCAGCTTCCTGGCTCACACCACTACTAGACTTCAGTATTACCGTTCGTCTTCTCAATAACGCACCATATTACAATCAACTCATTTATGTGCCTCAAGGGCTAACACTTGCAAGCCAAAGGCTCTGCTAACACCTAACTTCATTAAGACAAGACGTTTCGTACCTCACAAACGTTTCCCGTGTTTCCCAAGTCCTAAGCTCACTGTCTTAACCTAGTATCTCGTCATCAGAGCGGTACTCCGCTTTGATACCACTTTTGTAACACCCCTCATAAACAAATGCGTAATAGTCACTCACGTTTACAGAAAGTAAAACGTCTCACAGCGGAAAAATAAACAACGACATTAAACTCACTCGGGTGTCACCTGCCATTACTCGCCCACGCGAGTAACGAAGCAGTAATTAAATTCAACGCTAAACAACAATACTACTCAACCGCAGTGACGACGAGATATCTCATATACATCATACTAAGTCCACATCCATAATAGTCGACAAGTGAGCATCTACCCAAATCCCACATGAATACAACCGTATTGTTATACATCTACAGACTGATGTCGTTATACAATAAATTTCTTACGCAATAATTAAAGCAACCCTAGCTACCCTGTTCCCGCACTTCGGCTTCAACGAAGATCAACAACCTGCACAATAAGTGTAGTCTCAGCGATAGACGCTGAGTATGCCAGGCCTGGACCCTATTGGTCACTTGTCATTTTTAATCGTCTTGATATTAGGTTGATTTCATGCTTTATCATTTTACAGGTAAAATAAATACTGTAACAACATGCATGATTATATAACCATTCATCCAATCCAAACCATCATTTATAAATATACACAGCACAGTCACACATCATACAATACGACAACATTAGTAAATCATACGTTGTATGTTATCATCATCATGTATTACAACATTCGCCCCCCGGGCCCTCACATATTATTTGTTTTGGTTAGCACTGTCGGGCGTCAATTAGGACAACCCGAAATATACTCACTTGGACAGTAGTCCCACGTATACACAAGGTGCTCACTACCCTGATCATCCGAAGACTCTGGGACTATTTCACTTTGCCTTTGTAAAGGCGTCCATTTAGGTGGCCAAGGGCCTGGTGCCAACGGTAGCACACTCCGCCTGACGATCTATCTAGGTTCGTTCAGGATTAACTAGGGTAAACCCGATACGGGATAACCCAAGAGATCTCTACGCACGACCAGCAGCCAGTGACTGTCTGGATTAAGGTACATCATCACATTCATTCACACTCCACTGTCAACTTCGTTAGTTAGATAGTCAGTTACAGTTTTAGTTATGGAGAACATCACTTAATTTGTTGGCTGCCCTATGGGTCTTACGCATGCCTAGAATTATTCTAGGTAGTATTCACGTTCGAGTCAAATCTCTAGAGACCGACAATGTCGTGTCCCGTTCCTAAGTGTTTTACTTAGGTTATAACTACATACTTGTAATACTTAGCATATTAGGTCAAGCAACGGTGGTCACAATCACACATTTCGCATATGTAGTTTTGTATATGAAATACCCCGAACTTAATTAGGGTGATTAAATTACTCTAATACGATATTGGGGGCCTATTAGTGCCTAAATAATTTTGGTAAAGAGAATAAATCCAAAAGAAATAAGAAAACGCTTAAAAAGCGAAAGACTCTAAATTGAGCGTTAAGTGACCCTAGGGGAAATACAACCTTAAAGAGAGTATTAAATGAAATTAAAAGGCTTAATAATGCCTACATAATATATGGGAACAATTCCCAAAGAAAACGGATTCAAATAAAGTATTAAATCGCTAATAATGCTTTAGCGCACGTTTTTCGAGAAAACCCGAAAACGTGACTTTAAGTGGTCAAACGAACCCATAAAAATTATAGTTCATCAAATAACTATAAATAAACATTAATGGAAGTTCAAGAGCCATTAAAACTAAAGAAACGAGAAAATTCCGGAAAACGGGCCCGGTTAGTGAATAGTGTTAAAACCGGGTAATTAACGAGCGTTTCTTGTAAAAGACAAAAAACGCTCCCAACTTATGTGTTACAGTGGGACAGTTTTAATAAGAAATAAACCCCCTCTCACACTTGACTAGCTTATTAGTTTAATAAGTCAAAAAGCAAGGAAAAAAAGTAAAAAGCAAAAAGCAAATAAAACACCTCACTCTTCTCTCTCTCCTCTCATTTCCCTCCTCCATCAGATTTTCCCCCTCTCTCTCTTTCCTTCTCCTCCCCACCGTGAGTTTCTTCCTCCTCCCTACTGGAACAAAAATTGAAGCTTCTCCCATGGCTTCTTGCCACTCTCTTCCATGCTCTAGCTTTGTTAAAGCTCTAATCACAAAAATAAACACATATTCTTCTTCCTCTCATCATCCTCTATCATTCTCTCTTTTTAAAATTCCAAAAGGATGAAGTTGACCTCCATGGGTTTTCCCCATTTGAAGAGAAAAAGGTACCACCTTGTAGCTTGGAATCTCCTCTTTCTAACAAGGTAAAAGTTTCAAGAGAAAAGCTCATTTTCCCCATTTTCATGCCTTGGCCGATTTTGGCTTCTTCTAATACCTTGTTTTCCTTCTTGATTTGAGCACTCATTAAACCTCCAATGGTGGTTGGAAGCCTTTCCTTCATTGTTGATCAAAAACCCATTTCTAGGGTTTCAAGGTAATTGACCAATCTTAGTGTCTTAAGCCTTTTAATTGGTGAGTTTAGTGTTTTTGATTGAACTCATTCCCTTGCTTGATGATTGGGTTGGAGTCTTGCAAATCACATTGCCCCATTTGACCGAGATGAGAAGAGAATGAGGGAAGGAGAATTAAAAAGGAAATTTGAGAAGCTTAAGGTAAGAAATCCACCTTAAGATTTGCTTTGAATGCTTTAAGGATTTGGGATGGGTTAAATTAAACAATGAACCCAAATTGTGTAAAATGATGTGTTGGTAGGCACTTGAGAGAGAAATGTGAAATTGTGTGGAATTAAAGGCCTAAGTGCCATTGTATTTAAAGTTTGAGCTATATTGTGGTTTGAAGGGATTTTGGTAAATTTTGGATTGATATGATGTGCTGGTAGGACCCTTATGGGTGTGGCTAGATTAGGAATGTAAATTGATGTGAATTGATGGTTTGGGAGATGTTAGGTTTATGGGGAAACTATGGCGAAATTTCGGTAGAAAGTAAGTGTTTTAAGGTGGTTTAATGAGATGGGAGAACCTAGGTGTTTGTAGTGTTGAGAGGAGTGGATTGATAGCCTTTAAATGGTATTTAGAGAACTAGGGGGAAGAGTGTAAAAATCTGTAGCAAAGGGGTATAGAAATGCTTTGGAAAAACTAGAAAATGAGCTAGTGTGCAAGACTTTGGCAACAAGAGTTGTGCTTGGGTTTAGTTAATGTACTTGCCTAGGAATGAATTGGTATGGTCATTGATGCATTTGGTGAGGTTGGTAGGATGTAAAAACTAGCAAGAAGAAGTTAGAAATGCATAATGGTGCAAAATGCAAAATGTGAGAATATGAATTTGATGAATTTGGGCAAGAACTGGGTGGTGGATTAAACCAATGATTTGGAGTGGTTTTGGGCATGTTTTGAGGTGTTTAATTATGTAGAAAACATGTGGAAAGATTAGGGAAAGTTTTAGGGTGGTTTAAGGGTTGATTAGGGGGTGAAAAATCACCCTTGTAGCAGTTTTTAGCAGGGTCCGGGACTTAGGATATGTACCAAGTCCCGGACCACCCCTTAAAAACATGCCGAGAGTAAATGCAGGAATTGGTCCGGGACTTAAGTCCAGGACCAAGTCCCGGACCAGTCCGGGACCTAGGGTCCGGACCAGGTCCCGGACCACCCCTAGAATTCAACAGGAAGTGTTTTTAAGGCTTTAAAACATGGGGGATTGAATGGCATTGGTTTTAGATGATGTTTAGGAGTTGTTTGGTGACCTTTAAAGGTCCTAAGAAGTATAAACAAGTTTGAGAAGTGTTAGAGAAAATTGTGAGTTTAAGAACACTTAAGTAAACCGAGATAACGGGATAACGGGGTAAGTACGGGAGTAGCATTTATATACGTACCGTAGCACCTTAATAATAAATTGAACCATTTGACATGTAATTAGTGGTTCAAGAATAAGATTCGAGGAACAAGTGTGAGCCAAGGAACGTGAGAACACCCGGTAAAGATAAACCCCGATGAAAGGTATGATTTCCTCATGCTCTGTATCCTAACTTGGTTACCCCGATTTGTGTGCTTGTTTGATTATGTGATCACCTAACAAGATAAATGCACGAATCGGATTGTGTGTACTCTCTTGTGTTTGTATTGTATCGTTTTGGTTGGATTGTATTCCTTTCATTAAAGTTTGTATAATTCATGAAATGTGGATTGGGAATGAATTGCTTGATTGCGATTGTGTTTGGTAGTGCGACTCATAGTTGAGTCTTGTGTGAGTAGAGACTCGTAGAAGGAGTCAAGTGAGAACTAATAAAATGGTGGAAACACACTACAACTATTGAACCCTTACGCGGTAACCTAAACCTACGAACGCACTAGAACGTGAGAAAGCATACGGGAGTAGCAACCTCCCGATAACGGTTAGTGAACCGAAACGACTAAATCCACATGATAAATATTAGTGGAAGTATATGAGTAACCTCTAACTAGAGGATTGGAAAGTTGTTCAAAATACGAACCTTGAGTAAAGTAATGAATGGTAAGGGATCACCAAACCCCTTAGAAATATAGTCGAACACCAATGAGAGGAACCGACTAACATGAGCAATGTCTCGAACATGAGAGTATTCAATAAGTTGGTTGAAACCTTAAATCTTAGAATACTAAACATTGAGGAATTCCCTAAGCCATTAGATGCTATCGAGAGAGATACTTCTAGGCTAATCCTTGAGATCGTGAATTGACTCCGAGAGTGGAGTTTCGGGAATTTGAGTAGTCCGGTAGTGAACCGGACATTTGAGTATTTGAGGAGCTAACTGTATAGCCCTATTTGTATTTGAGCCCGGTGGTGGGTCTTGTGTATGACCCTGCCCGGAGGTCGTGAGATCGACTTAACATGTACCTTGAGCATTGGGTATTTTCCCTATTTGTATTTGAGCCCGGTGGTGGGTCTTGTGTATGACCCTGCCCGGAGGTCGTGAGATTGACTTAACATGTACCTTGAGCATTGGGTATTTTGGGAACTTGAGTATTGAGTATGGAATCGAGTATGCGAGTATTGAGAATTGAGTTGTGACTTGTGGGACTTGAGAATTCGAGTTGAGTAGGGGATTGAGTTGAGTGTTGCAGACCTTGTTGAGTTTGGGAGTAAGAGTACCCAAGGGAGTGGGTAGTACACGAGTAGTTGAGTAAGGCATGGTGAGGTAGAAACCCTCAAGCCTAATTAAAGAACATATTGAACCAACCCTTGATGTGTGTGATAGTGCTTGTGTTCAATGTTGAACTTGATTGTGAACGTACATATATAATGTATATTGTATGCATGCTGTTGTGATAAAATGAACCGCATGCTCTCGACCAATTAGTCGGCGTACCCTCGCTTGTACGCGGGGTATGCGGAAGTCATATTCAGCGTAAGCTAACCCCCTAGGGGGAACGTTTTTAGTGTGCAGGTACCCGAAGTGAATATGATCACTGTAAGAGACCGACAGCTAAGCCGGACACCGTTCGAGAGTAGGACGGGGTTGTTATTGATATGGGTAGTTATTAAAGCAATTGTATTTGTATATTGTGGGATGTGAGACCAAAGAGGTCATGGATATACTTGGGAATTGTAGATACTCGGTATAGATCGTAATTTGAAGTTGTATTGTATAATATGGGACTGGAGTTGTATTTGGTTTAGATTCGGTTAAGTAATGGAAGTATGATTTGTATAGTGTACTCGGTAAAGGCCCATCAGACCGATATTGTAATTGTTGTTGTATTTGAGCTTGTATTTGGCCTAGCTAGTCACGTGGGTGACTAGCGGCATTGTATCACCCCCGGTTGTAGTTTGTATTCCGCTGCATTATGGTTGGTAATTGAGACGGGCTAGGAGATGAAGGTGTGATTACCGGTTGGGGTGTTACAGTATAAGTCGATCTATAGTCGACGTAGTATTAGTCCCGAAGGACGTTCGTGGATAAATAAATAATGCAGTAAACATAGCTACCCATCACACACATAAATCACACGCATACATTCACACAAGTTATTTATCAAACAAATCCGAGCCCGAGGAATTCCTCAGGACAACCCGGATCAAACCCCTTTACATACTGTACACTGTGTCAAGGTTGCGCAGTGTAGACCACTAAGCTTTCTCGAGCACGCACACGTCTGACAGGCGATCTAACAACATGAAGAACGCTATATGTCAATCCACATGACAGTATGATTCGGTATTTCCGAATACGTCTGTAATCCCGGTACTACGCCCCAGATTTTTTTTTTCAACTGTTACTCATTAACGTATAGTTATCTTAAAATTCCTTACTCGTAGTAAGTATTAAAATTCAGTTTAGCAAAGACGTCAGTTTCTATACGAACGTCGTCATTAACGTTTCCTAACATTAGGAATTATATTTTCCTACTCGTAGTATTTTATGAGTGTTGCGTTTTATATAAATCCGTTCACGTATACGTTAATTCACCGTTATATTGCATGCTTAAGTATTGTTATAACTTATAGTTGCATGCATGGTTATATTTTATAACCCTTAGTTGCATGTGTTCCATGCAACATTACTTTATAAGTATGATAGTTTATTATTCTAGATTCACCTTACGTTACACAACTTCTTATTCATTTAACAAGTTGTGTTCATTCAAAACCTTATGACATTATAGTATGTATTTGTACTTATAAGTTGACATTTATTATTTACTACTATATGGTCTGTAAACCATACTATATATGCATGTCACTTGCGCCAATATACATATGCGTATATACATATACTTTGTTTTCTTAAAGAAATAAGAAACTTTATATTATGCACATATTATTCCTTATACAAGGTTTATTTAAACCATTCCAAATCATATATTAACCATAGTATTTATGTCATTGTATACTATAGTTTATATCTTCATTCTTGATGTATAATATACACATGAATGTGCTGGTACGATAGTTTTAATAAACTATACTCTTGGCCACTCGATATTATTTAGTGTTACATTTATGTCATGATACCATATAGTATGGTATTTTATATGTCATTTAACTTTATAACATATAGTTGACAATTACATATATGTACCGAAAATAGTGTATACATATAATACACTTATACTTCTTTATTCCTTTAATTTTCATTGATCACAATATCCCCACATAATTTAATACCATGTTATAAATACTTTATTTTATAACATCAAAACTTTGTTTTAAGATATAATCTATAGTTTTGTAATATTTCCCTTTTATTGCCGAATAGGCATATATTTAATATTTCATTTCCTTTCAAACCCCATACTCTCCAAATATTACAATCTCACCACAATTTTATAACATACTTAACTTATCATATATTATAACATTTAAACCATATAATATGTATATAATAGGGTCTTAAAATTTCCGAAAATACAAACAGCCCCTTAGGTTCTGTTTTTCTTTTGTTTTAACCCCCAACTTTCCATATTTATACTTTCACCACAATCTTATAATATTTTTTTTGTTGCATAACATATGTTATATCATCCAAACATTATATTATTTATAACATATGGTTTTCATATATTATTTCTCATTATTACCGAACAGACCAAGGTCTGTTTGGCTTATCTTTTTCCAGCAACATTATTTTTCTTATTTACACATTAGCCACATATATATTACCATAATGTATATATATATGTGTTATACTATATAGTTTTAATACTCATTATTGATATAACCTATAGTTTCTTACCAATATTTGCGCACAGCTCCATGGGCTTTTATAAATCTTATTTCCGCTCACAAATCTTTTTCCTTATTTTCATTTTGACCCCTTCTTATATAATATACTTTCTATTTGTCACAAAACCATATATTATACACTTTTATTAATATATCCACTTATAAAACTCCAAAAAAAATTCACAAATTTAATACTTAAAATATAAACCATCAAATTAACCAAACTACACCTCTACTTTTCGATATTTACGTTTTATACCCCCATAAGTTTTATAAATTCAACATTCCACTTATAATGTTAACTTAAGTTCATAAATTAATTATTCATGACATTAAATTTGGTCAAACCTCCTAATATGGTCCATGTTGACCCAATACTTTCCAGTTTGACCAGGAGTTTGTATAATTACAGTTTGACCCCTATAGTTTTCATAAATTACATTTTTGTCTCAAAACTTTATCAAATTTTACATAATACATAAAATAACTCTCTTAATATATAGTTTTCGGCTTCATTAATATCCAGCCTCTAAATTTTTACCTAAATTGCAAATCAGCCCAAACTATTTCGGTAATATTTGTTTTAGTTCTAAATTCATTTTTAGTTTAATATAGCAGTCAAATTAAATGGCCTAAGATGCTGGGCCTTGTTACAATAATTTACATTGGATAAAATCACACATAAATGTTATAAAAACCATATTGATTATGGTTTATCCTATGGTTTTTCTTAAATGTTCCCTAAAATCATTTAATTAATATTTATGACATATTATGTCATCTAAACCTTACATTTTCAACTAAAAATGTTATAAATCATTATAATACATAGTTTAGTCATTTAAGACCATGTTTGGTCTCGGTTTTCATCACCTATACTCTAATATTTTTATAAGTCATGTTTTTGACCCATAGTTAATTCCCTTGACCTTATAGGTCACTAACACACCAACTAACCAACCAAAAATGTTATTAACCATTTTAATACATAACCAAGTTATTCAATACACATACATCCCACGGCTAGTCCATCCATGTAATAAAATTTCTTAAAAGCCATATCATAACATAAGGTGAGTATTTCTCACCTAGCTTGATTTTTCTCAAGCTTCCAAACACTCCAACGCCTCCTTGTAACTCTCGGCCTATTTAAACATGGGGTCCAATTCAGTTTTTTTGAAGCTTTAATCATATGAACTTAATAATATGTCATTAGAAGTATGAACACTCACTTTGGTATGGTGTATTTGGGACTGTTTTCCCACGGTTTGCGCATGGAGTTCTCCATGGGTTTGCAAGCAGCCTTTCAGGCAGAAAAAGCACACACATATTAGCCATGTACACAAGGCTACTATAGGTTGTTTTACGTTTGGAAAGTACACGCTATTTACCTTAGTTTAGAGCTGGTTTCAAGGCTTGTTTACGCCTGTTTTAGTGGGCAAAACAGGGAATTAATCTGCTGCTTAAACCAGTACATGTTGCCGGTGGGAACAAGAAGAAAAACAGGCAAGGCTTCCTTACCGAGAATAAGTGAAAATGAGGCTCTTGCATGGACACCGCTACTGCATGGAGCATGAATGTTTTTCCTCTGGTTTTTACATGAAGGAAGCCACATAGTTAAGCTAGGAAACTGGAACATATTACCGGTATAACATGGAGCATACATGGGAAAAGAACTCACCGAGAGCTTGTACAACAGGGGAGATTACTTGGGTTTTCTTCTTCACCATGCTGGGTAATTTCTCCTGGTTTTTTTTCCTTGTACAAGGCAGAAGGAAGAGCTTATATAAGGCTGGGTCTATTGAAGTATATTATCGGTGACAAGGAGAAGAGAATGAGCTAGAAAACTGCTACATATACACGCATCTGTAACCGGTAGAACAACAGAATAAGATGATGTCCCTTTTCCTTACCGAGGTGGTGCAACAAGGTGCTTCTGTTTGGGTCTCGCTGCTACATAAACTTGGGCATTTCTCCTCTGACTCTAACGTGAAGAAACAAGTATAAGCTTGGAGAAAGAAAACTGGGAAGGAATGATAATGTAGTAGGAGATGGAATGGAATTTTCTTTTTCCTTACCGAGAGCTCGTCCAACTGAGGTAGTTTGCATGGGATTTCTACTGTATGATCTGGGATGTTTCTTCTCTGATTTTACAAGAAGAAAACAGGGATCTAAGCCACTCGAACTGGGTATGCTCCCTCTGAATATTTCGTGAAGAAGACGAGGCCTAAGCTGAGGACTTCTTCTGTTTTGGTCGTGAAGAAAAGCAAGAGGAGGAGCTTAGATCAGGTAAGTGTTCTTCTCTGTTTGTATGTAAATAAATCAAAGGAAGAAGCTCAAACATAGCTGGGAATAATGGAAGTATATTACCAGTAGTAGAGAAAGAGTTTAGGCTAGTTTTCATGAAGAGTTTTTACCTTAAGAAAGTGAGTTAGTTGCTCTCCTTTCTTCTGCTCATTATCAGCTGAGAACAGCGCTACTTCACACACCTCCTAGCTTGTTGCGGGATGAAATGAAGATGGTGATCTCCTCTGGTTGTACGTGACGAAAACAAGAAGAGAAGCTCAAAACCAGCTAGTAATGTCACCGGTAAAATGAGGAAGAAAGCAGTGGTCTCTTCTGGGTTTTTTTTCTCGCGTAAAGGAAACAGAGAAAGGAGCTTAGCGTGGACTGGGTTGTTACCGGAAGAGAGGAAGAAGATTGGCACAGAAATGGTCTAAGCCATTACCTGTGGTTCAAGTGACTGGTGCTAGAAGCTGGGTGCCATTCTCGGTTCTGCAATTGCAAGGAAAGGCTGGGACGTCTCGCATTGAGAAGGAGAAAGACACCGACAAAGAAGGAGGTAGCAGTCGTGGAAGATGAATGTCTGTTCACGGTTCTGGAGAACAACAGGAAGAAGAAACTGGGAATATTGTCCTCCGTTCTATGGCTCGAGTGGTTGTGCTGGAGGTTGAGAACTTCTCTCGGTTCTGGAAAACAACAGGAAGCTGGGCATCTCGGTTCCGGTGGAGCAGCAAGGAAGGAACTGGGAGATGTTCTCGGTTATGGAGTAGTATGGAGTAAGCTTGGATTTACATGGGATGAAGGAGAGTATTGTACCGAGAAGAAGAAAAATAAATCGGTTGAGAGAGTGGTAGTAGATATGGGTTAGTAGTGTGGTCAAGGTGGGAAGTTCCCCATGTCACAATATTATTTGAGCTTGCAGTAGTTGTGGTTGTCGGTCCAAGTGGGTTAGGAATATAAGTAGTAGTAGTGCGGTAGTTAGTAGTAGTACCGTAGAAGAAAAAAAAAAGAAATGTAAAGTGGCCATAGCATATAATACGTATATATATATGTATGTCATGGGCTGAGTAGTAGGTGGTGGCCCTTGTCGATCTGCCAATAGGTAGTATTGGTAGTAAAGTAGTAGTTCAATGTGGAATAAGTGAGTAGCTTTGCTACTTGTTATAATTCGTTGGAGTATAATACCGAATTTGAGCACAGCTCAACCGGTTAAGGTTTCGGGAATTGTATGAAAGGTCTCGGGTTTGAATCCCGGCTAGAGCATGTTTGCTCTCTTTTTTTTCTTTTTCTTTTGTATCAGCATGTTTATGCCTATTTCTTGTATATCTGCGATGGTATTAAAATGTCGCGTTACTAGTTATGTGTACATATATATATGTGGTTATTTTGTTATGTCACATTATTGATTATACTTATATACGGATACGACTATTTTATTTGTCGTGTTTTAGCTATATGTTTTCTGTCATATGTACCAATGCGACTATATCATCATGTCGCGTTACTAGTTATATGTACAACATTATAATATAGTAACGTTGTGTATATGTACATATGTATGTACCTGACCGTATTAATATATAACGTCGTCCTATTTTCGGACGTGTATATGCTCGTACAAAATTTAATTGTTCGTTCGTTCACAAGTTGTTACGTGCCTTAATGTAATTAATTATATGTTTAAATCATGTTTAATTGAGTAGAGGTATTTCAATCTACCCCCCTTAAAAAGACTTTGTCCCGAAGTCGCTTTACTTAAATAGGTGTATTAATAACTACCCATATAATCCCACAATGTATATCTATGTGATATATCATTTACTCACGTCGTATTGTACTTATACAGCACATAACCATCATCTGTGGCATTAGTTCAAACATATATGGATATAGGCGATCCATCAGCACCATCATTTCCTATCAGTTCTACCAACCCAGACAGCCTCCCCGAGGTGTCCATACTATTTCATCATTCCACATTCTGTAACTAATGATTCATTTCGTATCTAGGTGATACCATATGTAATCAATATAAGATAATATGAATATGCATATCACAAATATCATAAAAAGTACTACACATATGGATGTAACCACATCGTTCCAAACAAGTACTTCATAAGACACATACATACAAATGCACAGTACACGCAAACAATTAACAACGTACGCCCCGCGTACCTAACAACACCAACAAAATGACCAAACAAATAGCGACAAACAACGTATGCCCCGCATACTACCAGTTCACTGTATGTCTCGCATTCGAAACAACAAGCAACAAACATCGTATGCCCTGCATACCAACAAACATACCAACAAACCACTGTATGCCCCGCATATGAAACAACACAATTCAGTGCAACCATGTGCGTAGCCAAGAGGCTCTACCCCCTTAAAAAGGGTTACGCCCCCGTACCCCACAAGTATTCGACAGCCACTCCACAAGGAGCGCTGGATACTTGGTGATAAGTGAGAAATACATAGACATTTAAGGGTTTAATCTACCTTATATTTACTTACTTTCAGGATAATATTACTCACTTATCGTATGTTTTTCCTAAGATTATGTTTTGATATGACCTGATACATTTTATGTATCAAATGCAGTAAAAAGTCTTGGAATCACATAGTTTATTTCACAAGCTTTCCAACGCAACAAACGGCAAGTGAAACAGACTTATAACGAAGAATCTAGAGCCGGTCGAAGTTTGCAGGACAAGACTACGATAATACAAGCGTCCGCTCTGCGGACTCAAACTCGGACAGAACCAAAGGACACGTCCGCTTTGCGGACTCAAACTCAGACGCAGCAGAAGAACGTGTCCGCTTTGCGGACTCAAATGCGGACGTCTCACGTCCTAATTTGTGTCCGTACGCGGACTCCCACGCGGACGCGTGTAAATGCAACCCAGATCCAGAAATTGACGCGACTGAATTCGTTCGGCGCTGTCTTCTCCATTTGCTTCTTCCTTTGCGGCGCCTACAGACACAATCCATCTACCCCTTCAACAATATCAGGCACCTCCCTTATCTTCTTAATCCACTAGCAAGCTCCAGCTTGTCTTCTTCCTCTTCCTCTCCTCTATATAAACCCTCTGCTTCTTCATCAGAAAAGGACCATCGTTCACCATCGTACACAACTCACGCTCATTTCCAAATCACACTTCCTCCATCCAAATTCCATTCCCCATCCATATATCCACACATCCACTTCATTTACATCATTTCCCATCACCAAATAAGCCTAACTCTTCCATTTTCCACAAATCCCAACGAAGAAGACGATCTGTACAAAACCAAGCCGTGTCCTAATTTGTGTCCGCGTTTGTGTCCGCACAGCCCCTACACGGACAAGAGACGTCCTAATTCGTGTCCGCGTTTGTGTCCGCGTGGCCCCACATGGACAGGACCAACTTTTTCCTGTTTGTTCGTTAGTCTTCGTTCTACCTGTTTATTATTGTTTTCAGGTCGGCATAATCACGGAGATAAGTCCAGAAGTGAAATAACTCTCCCCAATAGAGTTCTTTCTCTCCTTTAACTCTACTTTGTTTTAATGTCTATCTTATTTGTTATGTCTGTTTTTATAATTATGTGTGAGTAATAAACTTAGCCTCCCGGGTTGGGAAGCAAGCCTATTTTATTAAACTATGTTACATAGACTTTCTAATATAATCTGTTCAAGCAATATTTTGATTCTCCTCCTTAATGCGCTTTAATCTTTAGGCCAATTATTAAAGTGATAGTTGTAGTTTCTTGTTAAAATGCAGTGCTGAGACAAGATTCTAGACAAGAGAAGTCAAATCAGGTTAACGACTAGAAGCGAGTTTTCGCCAATAGGTTAACCAGTCTCCAATAGGAATTGTTAATAATGCGATTAATTTATTAATAACTTGAACAAGGGATTGCGCTTGTTGTTTAAATTAATCAGGGTTTATTAGACAGGGAACGGTCAATAAACTAATTAAGATTCTTGAGTTTATTGCTAAAGTGGGAAAGTCTACAGTAATATAATTGAGTAAAATAGGTGAGCAGAACAACCCGGGGTGCTTCCTTAAAAACAAAAGAGTTTTATAACTGCTATTATTAATCTGTTTTAATTAATTGTTCTTTTTACTGTTTTGTTTACATTAAGTTCTAAACCACAATTTCTCTCAAAAAAATGATAAGTTTTTGTTCAGTAGTCTAATTAGAATTCTCAATTAATTTACACTATCAGTTAAACCACAGCAAGGTCCCCAAGAGTTCGACACCCCACAATTCCACTATTCCGCAAAACGATTAGGTACACTGCCTAAGTGGTAGAAGTTGTAACACACTTTTACTCCAACACTTGGCTCTCATAGAGACCGCGGCTCAACTGGTAGAGCACGAGAGGGAGTAGGGCGGAGGTCTCTCTCGTGTGGTATCTCCCACCTTTGGAGTAGATTATTCTCATATTGGAGAGACGGGTATGACTCTAGCCCCTCCGGGCTCCAAAACATGTAAAGGGTGAGGCACGTGTTTGTGTTCTCTTCCGTATTCGTTCTAATGGGCCCACTCGCTCCGCATAGAGGTGCAGACCCATGGACATAGGCTTGGTTTGCCTCTTTTCTTTTTCTTTATATCTCATTGTTTGGATTACTAGCACACATGCGTGTATTTTCTCTTACTGATTCCTAGCTTGAGGTGTCATATGACATAGGCTGTTATTAGTACTTGGTGCCCTTTTGTACTTGAAGCAGTAGCCTTCATGTCTATTTAGATAAGGATTGTCATCTGTGTCTCCTGGTGGTTTTGTTCCGGAGTAACACATTGCTGTAGTTCTTTGATACTTGCTTCGTGTTGATATATATTATATCTTCCCGTGTGTCGGGTTTGCATCAACGTTTGTATGGTTCTTCTTACTTCCTGCAAGGGGAATCTATATGTTGCGCTCGTATTAGAGTTCTGCAACTTCATCTTCCATTTCACATTATTCTCTACGAGTTTTACTCGTCTATGTTCGCCTACGTATTTATTATTGATAGGTGTTCGTGTTTGTCGCTTCCGGGCATCACATTTCAGTCGATTTGACGGGTTGTTAGTCATTATAACGTTTATGTTCTTGTTAAATCATCTGCTAGTATACTAGCTTTGTTTTTCCATTATTGCGTAGTTACGCGTTTAAGTTCACATCATTTGGTAGATTCCTCTGGATTGTAGAAACTTGCATGATCCTTATGAGGGTTCTACGTATTATTCGTCTATACAGTGGGTTTCCTGTTTCTGTTATCAGCGTCGTCATCTTCGAAGGGTATTCTTGTTCTTCACTGTGTATCGTCTGCTACTCTGTGCTGTAGGTTCCTGGTTCCTCTAAATCGTTGGTTAACTGCGGGTCTTCTCGTCCATCTTCGATGTGATTTGCATCACTGTCCGTAATACGGAGTTGACTACTTCTCGTGTTCCTAACATTACTAGTCTACATGCATGGGGTACCATACTGATACATTACTACTTACCTGACTAACTTATAAATAAGTCTGTCAGGCCCACATGCTCCTATCGGAGTACGGTCGTCCCATGTCTCGTTTAGTAAACTGGTAGCGTCCGTCACACGACTATTGTGAAGTATTTTATTGTTAATCTCCCTTTTGATGGATATCCTTGTTGTAGTTCGATGTTGATTGGTCCGCAATGTCGGTAATCTTGTTGTAGGTGCTAATGTTCTAGTATTATGGTGGTAAGGTGGTTGAAACATTATTTTTGCACTCTGGACTCATGTCCTTAGTAATACACTAGAGGTAGCACTTGGTTGTTAACTAGTTATGTACTATTGGTGCTGAGCTAGCAATGTCAGTTCTCCTATCTAAATTTCCATGTGTACTATACATAATCTTTTCCTCCAGGTTTAATCATTATCACCTCTTAGCTATACTTCCCGATACGGCGTAGGTAAGTTCTCATGCTTGGGTATTCATATTTGTTCCATGTTCCGTTTAATTGGGTGTATTGTAGATAGCTTAAACAATTTGACTCTTTCTTTCCAACCATTCTCCTTGACGGTACTGCATCCACAAGGGTATGCCATTTTTCACCATATTATGCTTGTCCATTATGACTAAATATTTGTCACTATTAGTGATTAGCATTACATGCTGGTATATACTTCTGATATTTAGCTGGTAAGCAATGTTTTTGTTGTTACTTATTGTTCAGTGCTAGTTATTTATAACTGCGGTTATTTATATTTCAAGTGCGCGATTTGGCGCCTGTTAGTTATTCATCATTGTTATTCACAATGCTTACGGTATGTACCGTAGCTCCCTTGTTTCATTATATTAACTTAGACATTGTTATGTTAGTAATATACCTCGAAAGGTAATCGGAGTCGGTGTTCCCGGTCTCCTAGGCTCATGCCCCTTATTTATACATTAGGTACTTGTTTACTTGCGCTATTTAGTTGTTTGCCATTATTTCAATTTACACATTCATTCATGATTGACAGTCGTCACAGTAGTAAGCGACATGTCTTTAACATATATTGATACTTATCATCATTTTTTTTACATGGCGGGACGCCTATGGCGGTAGCCCTCCTTCTACTTAGAACTTGTCTGATATTCAGTATGATCTTGATAATACATATAAAATTTAATCTTGACGTTGATCATTTTTAATTGTACATAACCGTATGTGGCACTCCTTGGTAGAGGTAGTGCTCAGAGGTGGTAATTATTCATGTGTTCAGTGTTGATTCGCGTTCATTGTTGCGAAGGTATTGGTAATGTCCGTATTACGGTAGAAATGTTTCTTTTCATTTTTGGTCCATCTGTGGACTGATACTTTTTACTAATTTTCTGGTGTTCATCATAGGGAATATCGATCCGCACACTGGTAGTGTGTTTTGTTGGTACTGGTTGTGATACGATTGTATTCACTCCATAATTTTATTTTGTATGATTTAATATATACAACGTATATTGTTGGTTACAAGCCTTCTTATTCAATATCCTATTGTTAAATTGTTGCTAGTTGTTTGTAACTAGTGTACTGTAGTTTTGTTTATTCTGGCCGTAATTAATTGTGGCAACTTGTGAAGAGTCTCAGGAGTCATCCGACCCTGGTGTGATCAGCACCAGTGTTGAACTAACCTTCCACCCCAATTTGTGGTTGGTTTTCCCTTGATCCCCGAGAATCAGGTTTCACTGTCCACTTCCAATTCAGCCATTAAATGGTTTGATAATTAAATTATGTTATCTTGGCTCTTAAGCCGGTGTCATTTGATTCGTTCTTGCTTAGTAGTTATAATTTGTTATGGGCTGGTGTGCCATTTTATTGCGTTAGTCGGACTCGTCGGGTCCTTCAGAGGTTGTAGGCCTCATATCTTAGTGGTTTATTACAACCATTGTAGTTCTGTAGTTTATATTAGAGGTGTACTATTGTTTGATGATTATTGGTAGCCATGGTGTTGTACCACTGATCTACACAGTTTACAGTATTCATATGTAACGATAATAGCAGCGGTAGCTGCAGTCGTAGTTGTTTGCAGCACTTGCAGTAGCAAGTGCGCGGGGTAGACAAAATTACTGGTACATTGTTTAAATCAGCGCTTGCAGTAGCAGGCACGCCATGCAAGTAGAGTTTTCGGTTCCCGACTTGTTTGTCTCACTGCTGCATTGGTTGCTTAAGTACTGTTAGAATGATTGTTTACGAAAAAGATGATATTTAGGTTGGAAAGTTTCCTACCCGTATTGTCATTAGACTAACCAAGTCCTCCCTCACATTAAACTCCCAGTAGCGTAAACGCTCGGAATATGTTTCCCCACATGTGTCGTCATGACAAGGTTCTAGCGTCACTGTACTGTGTGTACACAAGTTTAGGATTGGAGTTTGAACATAACAGGACGGTATACTTACAATTTTTCTCCATGTGATCAATATAATCTCTTTTTACAGTTTGGTGTTGTGATACATTTTTTCCCCCATTACGGGCGACGGTTTTGCGGAGCTCATGGCGCTCCTGGTCCGCTTGCCCTGATGTCTTGGGTGATCCTTCCCACGACGTTACGGTAGTAGTCGTACTCGCCCCTGGTGGTGTCCATTGCTACATCGCTTGGTCGTTAAGGGTGGTATGGTACAGAGTTTTATTCCTGTTACAGGAGGAGGAATTATTCATTCAGTGTGAGAGCGTTTAGACGGTCTGTTGGGCTTGGTAATCCTCTTCCCTATATTCGGGATTAACTGTCTCAGTTGTATTCTACTCATTGGGTTGTGGCGGGAGGGGTACTGTCGACGGTGGTCCGTACTGGACTTCCACATGAAAATGGACCGTCGCCAATGTACTCATGACATTTGTGTCTCCTCCTGGCTGAGCTCTCAGCTAGTCCTTAACGGGGGTAATATTCCCGGGCCTTTATGCCCTTGGCCAGCTTCCTGGCTCACACCACTACTAGACTTCAGTATTACCGTTCGTCTTCTCAATAACGCACCATATTACAATCAACTCATTTATGTGCCTCAAGGGCTAACACTTGCAAGCCAAAGGCTCTGCTAACACCTAACTTCATTAAGACAAGACGTTTCATACCTCACAAACGTTTCCCGTGTTTCCCAAGTCCTAAGCTCACTGTCTTAACCTTGTATCTCGTCATCAGAGCGGTACTCCGCTCTGATACCACTTTTGTAACACCCCTCATAAAAAAATGCGTAATAGTCACTCACGTTAACAGAAAGTAAAACGTCTCACAGCGGAAAAATAAACAACGACATTAAACTCACTCGGGTGTCACCTGCCATTACTCGCCCACGCGAGTAACGAATCAGTAATTAAATTCAACGCTAAACAACAATACTACTCAACCGCAGTGACGACGAGATATCTCCTATACATCATACTAAGTCCACATCCATAACAGTCGACAAGTGAGCATCTACCCAAATCCCACATGAATACAACTGTATTGTTATACATCTATAGACTGATGTCGTTATACAATAAATTTCTTACGCAATAATTAAAGCAACCCTAGCTACCCTGTTCCCGCACTTCGGCTTCAACGAAGATTAACAACCTGCACAATAAGTGTAGTCTCAGTGATAGACGCTGAGTATACCGGGCCTGGACCCTATTGGTCACTTGTCATTTTTAATCGTCTTGATATTAGGTTGATTTCATGCTTTATCATTTTACAGGTAAAATAAATACTGTAACAACATGCATGATTATATAACCATTCATCCAATCCAAACCATCATTTATAAATATACACAACACAGTCACACATCATACAATACGACAACATTAGTAAATCATACGTCGTATGTTATCATCATCATGTATTACAACATTCGGCCCCCGGACCCTCATATATTATTTGCTTTGGTTAGCACTGTCGGGCGTCAATTAGGACAACCCAAAATATACTCACTTGGACAGTAGTCCCACGTATACACAAGGTGCCCACTGCCCTGATCATCCGAAGACTCTGGGACTATTTCACTTTGCCTTTGTAAAGGCGTCCATTTAGGTGGCCAAGGGCCTGGTGCCAACGGTAGCACACTCCGCCTAACGATCTAACTAGGTTCGTTCAGGATTAACTAGGGTAAACCCGATACGGGATAACCCAAGAGATCTCTACGCGCGACCAGCAGCCAGTGACTGTCTGGATTAAGGTACATCATCACATTCATTCACACTCCACTGTCAACTTCGTTAGTTAGATAGTCAGTTACAGTTTTAGTTATGGAGAACATCACTTAATTTGTTGGCTGCCCTATGGGTCTTACGCATGCCTAGAATTATTCTAGGTAGTATTCACGTTCGAGTCAAAGCTCTAGAGACCAACAATGTCGTGTCCCGTTCCTAAGTGTTTTACTTAGGTTATAACTACATACTTGTAATACTTAGCATATTAGGTCAAGCAACGGTGGTCACAATCACACATTTCGCATATGTAGTTTTGTATAAGTCGATCTATAGTCGACGTAGTATTAGTCCCGTAGGACGTTCGTGCATAAATAAATAATGCAGTAAACATAGCTACCCATCACACACATAAATCACACGCATACATTCACACAAGTTATTTATCAAACAAATCCGAGCCCGAGGAATTCCTCAGGACAACCCGGATCAAACCCCTTTACATACCGTACACCGTGTCAAGGTCGCGCAGTGTAGACCACTAAGCTTTCTCGAGCACGCACACGTCTGACAGGCGATCTAACAACACGAAGAATGCTATATGTCAATCCACATGACAATATGATTCGGTATTTCCGAATACGTCTGTAATCCCGGTGCTACGGCCCGGATTTTTTTTTTCAACTGTTACTCATTAACGTATAGTTATCTTAAAATTCCTTACTCGTAGTAAGTATTAAAATTCAGTTTAGCAAAGACGTCGGTTTCTATACGAACGTCGTCATTAACGTTTCCTAACATTAGGAATTATATTTTCCTACTCGTAGTATTTTATGAGCGTTGCGTTTTATATAAATTCGTTCACGTATACGTTAATTCACCGTTATATTGCATGCTTAAGTATTGTTATAACTTATAGTTGCATGCATGGTTATACTTTATAACCCTTAGTTGCATGTGTTCCATGCAACGTTACTTTATAAGTATGATAGTTTATTATTCTAGATTCACCTTACGTTACACAACTTCTTATTCATTTAACAAGTTGTGTTCATTCAAAACCTTATGACATTATAGTATGTATTTGTACTTATAAGTTGACATTTATTATTTACTACTATATGTTCTATAAACCATACTATATATGCATGTCACTTGCGCCAATATACATATGCGTATATACATATACTTTGTTTTCTTAAAGAAATAAGAAACTTTATATTATGCACATATTATTCCTTATACAAAGTTTATTTAAACCATTCCAAATCATATATTAACCATAGTATTTATGTCATTGTATACTATAGTTTATATCTTCATTCTTGATGTATAATATACACATGAATGTGCTGGTACGATAGTTTTAATAAACTATACTCTTGGCCACTCGATATTATTTAGTGTTACATTTATGTCATGATACCATGCATATAGTATGGTATTTTATATGTCATTTAACTTTATAACATATAGTTGACAATTACATATATGTACCGAAAATAGTGTATACATACTACCTCCGTCCCGTCATAAATGTCCCGTTTGCTTTTTGGCACGCTTTTCCATTCCAATATTAACTATATAAGATAAAATAATTTTTAAAAATTAAATTATACAATATATAGTTTTTCACATAAGGATTCTATTATAAAATATAGATTTATAAAATTATATTATCTTATATGTTAAATATTGAAGTCAAACGACACACCCAAATAGTAAAGTGGACACTTCTGTTGGGTCGGAGGGAGTATAATACACTTATACTTCTTTATTCCTTTAATTTTCATTGATCACAATATCCTCACATAATTTAATACCATGTTATAAATACTTTATTTTATAACATCAAAACTTTGTTTTAAGATATAATCTATAGTTTTGTAATATTTCCCTTTTATTGCCGAATAGGCATATATTTAATATTTCATTTCCTTTCAAACCTCATACTCTCCAAATATTACAATCTCACCATAATTTTATAACATACTTAACTTATCATATATTATAACATTTAAACCATATAATATGTATATAATAGGGTCTTAAAATTTCCGAAATACAAACAGCCCCTTAGGTTCTGTTTTTCTTTTGTTTTAACCCCCAACTTTCCATATTTATACTTTCACCACAATCTTATAATATTTTTTTTGTTGCATAACATATGTTATATCATCCAAACATTATATTATTTATAACATATGGTTTTCATATATTATTTCTCATTATTATCGAACAGACCAAGGTCTGTTCGGCTTATCTTTTTCCAACAACATTATTTTTCTTATTTACACATTAGCCACATATATATTACCATAATGTATATATATGTGTTATACTATATAGTTTTAATACTCATTATTGATATAACCTATAGTTTCTTACCAATATTTGCGCACAGCTCCATGGGCTTTTATAAATCTTATTTCCGCTCACAAATCTTTTTCCTTATTTTCATTTTGACCCCTTCTTATATAATATACTTTCTATTTGTCACAAAACCATATATTATACACTTTTATTAATATACCCACTTATAAAACTCCAAAAAAAATTCACAAATTTAATACTTAAAATATAAACCATCATATTAACCAAACTGCACCTCTACTTTTTGGTATTTACGTTTTATACCCCCATAAGTTTTATAAATTCAACATTCCACTTATAATGTTAACTTAAGTTGTAACACCCCATCCAAAGCCATTAGTGGTTATCGCAAAACTGAACACTTAATCGAACACGTCGCAGCGGAAATAAATAACATCTGGACCTTGCCACGGTCTGATCGTTAGAATATACCGGTCTTAACATTTACAATACTTATCCATAATACTTATCCAACTCAATCATCACCATTCACAATACCACAACCAACCGAGTACAGGTATCTTAACATAATCTCAACCTTACATCAGTTTAAATATAAACAGTCGGGTGCACAGGCGCAACCCGAACTCAAAATAAACATCCCACCCTAAGTCTAACCGCTCCTACTCTCGTAGTGCGTCCTCATGGGTCTCTTACCTGCAAGTGTAAAAATAGCCCCCGAGGGGGTCAGCACGAATGCTGGTACACCCTCTCATGGCCCCCAAGCTAACGGGGCTACGACGACTAATTGTCGATAGCATGGAAATTGATTACTTACACAAGCATAATATGAAGTGCAATAACAATTACCACAGATGAACATATATAGTTCACAAACAATGAACGAATCAAGCGTTCCCTTATCAAGTAGGTTAGTAACCCTCTCCTTATTCCTCATTTTCTTAACCTCAGTTCCTTACCTTACCTAATCTTAATCTTAATCTTAATCTCAGTATACAAACCTTTCCTGGAAGGGATTGGTTGTAGCTTAATTCGAACCTGGGATTTAGGTGATCCCACCGCACCATCTTAATGCCACCTACTCTGGACGAGAGTCCATCGTAGCTGAGCCGGCAACCGGCCCTAGGCTACAAGTCCGAAGACAAGTCCTTAAGCGGAGGGCGGATCTGATTCAGATACCGTCCCCCTTTTTCCTTAGCATGCATGACCGGAGATCGGTCCCGGGTTTCCTCACTCAAGTTCCAGTTAGTAGAAATCTTAATCATCATGTGCTAGCTAAGCCTTAACGGGCATTAACCAACAACCACCAAACTTAACTCTTATTCTTAACTCAGTAAGTACTAAACTTGGTTAGTAGCAATCTCAAGTCTCGCGGGTTAGTGTAAAGATAACACAAACACAACGAGAACAATATAACCGGTTGCATGCTTTATCTTGTTTTAGTCATAGCAATTAAACAGATAGCACACAAGCCGAGGGACACCTCGTTAGCAAGCAGGTCACAAGAAGGATTGTACCGTTCACCGTCGATCGTTGTTTGATTAATCTTCTTTGGGGTCCCAATTCACAAACCTAAAACATTCATTCATTTTTAGGTCATTAGTTATTTGCACCTTACTTAACTCGCTTAGTCCCTAAGGATTCCCATTCAATAACCTCTCAAGTCTTTGCCACTTAGCTTACAAACTTAACTTTAAACATTAAAACTTATACTTAATCTTAACTTAATTTCTTAAGTTCTTAGGGTCCTAATCATTACCACCCCACCAAAGGCATACCTTATTACCCATTGCCCTTCTTAGAATTCAAAATTTCTTTTTTTTTTATTTTTAGGCTCGACCGAACTTCCGACCGACCTTACCTAAGGTCGGTCCATTCCAGAACACTTCACCGTTTGAAAATTCTACCCCGACCGACCTTGCAAGTCCGGTCCCCAAGGTCGGTCCATTCCCGAGAGTTTCCCCGAGGGAAATTTAAGCTCGACCGAACTTGCCAAGTCCGGTCCTATGTTCGGTCGATTCCAGAGACTTATTACCGTACAAAATACATGCTCGACCGACCTTGCAAGTCCGGTCCCAAGGTCGGTCCATTCCAGAGACTTAATTCCTTCACAAAATACAGGCCCGACCGACCTTGCAAGTCCGGTCCCAAGGTCGGTCCATTCCAAAAACTTTCTCCGGTAGTGTAAACTGAGCTCGACCAACCTTGCAGGTCCGGTCCTAAGGTCGGTCGGCTCCAGAACCTTGTTTCTAAATTCTCTTTTAACTCCAAACTTCTCCTCATATATCCTAATATGTTATAACCTCATTTGGGCACCTCAAATACACCTTAAGCCCTCCTCTAAACACATGAAATCATTCACCAAGATTCACCTTAGTCATTATGCATTTTCCTTGTAATAATGCTAACACTTGTAATGTTTTCCACTAGGTTTCTAGGTGGTGGTTCATACCTAATGTAACCACTATGCCAAATGTTTTCCTCACCACTATAACATCATCTCCCAAGCATCTTTCACCATCTAAAACTCTTTTATGCATTTACTTAAAGTTTCTTCACAAGTTTAAACTTCCATCCATCAACACATTATTTCCTTCCTAGTTGTACACCAACATTTGCCTAAGTCCTAAATACTCAATTACATTCTCTTGATTCCTAAATCCTTCATAGTAATACCTAAGTCATTGTAAGTCATTAGAACACCTTAATCTCACCCTTTTTCATCAAGACAACCTCTAGAACATCCTAGTACTTCCTTAGTCATTCAATTCCCTTAGAATATCTTAAACACCTAAGTTCTCCTTTAAATTTTGCCATGGGTTCTCTAGTATATAATACATCCAAACACTTAGTTTTTCTCCATCAAACAACCAATATCATTAAAATTCTCTTCACAACACCTTAACACACAATTTACACCAAAACTACACCACATCATTATATAGTGCTTAAACTTGAAATGCTTGGCACTTAGGCCCTTAAATAACAATAATCTTAACCACTGAATTTCCACATATATTTGCCTTCGACCTGCGAATACACACAACAAGGCTCCCATTGAAATAAAATGCTTCTTGTACTTCACCTTGATATTCTTAAACTATATCTTTTTCTCATTTGCTCCTTAGTCACAAGTTCACAAGTATAGTCATTGTTTCTCCTAGGTTATATATAACCCTTTTCTAATGTAAACTCTCTACTAATCTCATCACATATCGAAATCCCATTCCCTTTAAACAATAAAACACCTTAAGGTAAGTAATTTACCTTGTTCTTTTACAAGCTTAAAAAGCTTTCTTCCTTAGGTTTTTCTTGTTCAATCTCGGTCACCAATGTGTATCTCCTTGCCAATGTTCTAACCAATATCCAATGACTCCAATGAGTACTAGATAACACATTAACCCTAAGGAACAACCCTAGGTTAAAAATATGCTTTAAGGTATTAGGTGATTGTTTTACCTTGTTTCTCAGACAAGCTTGGATATGAAGCAAGAAGTGACCTCCTCTCTCCCCTTTACGGTTCCTTTGAAGAGTAGAAACAAGCTAGAACAAGGCATTAAAATGGAGTCCCATGACACTAATTTCGGACATGTGAAGAAAATGGTGGAAACCTAGATTTTCTTGCACTTTTTACCTTAAGAGAATGGAGAAGCCAATGGAGTCTCCAAACTTGAATTTCCTCTCTAATGGTGGTTGACTTGGCACCAAATGAAGCTCTTGAAGTTTTGAAAAGATAGAAAGAGAGAGCTTGAGCTAACTAAGAAGAATATGTGATTTGTTTGGTTTTGGAGCTAAAATGAGCAAGGTGGGCAAAGCTAGGTGGAGCTAGCATGGGGTGTGTCTCACGTTAATGGAGAAGGGAGAGAGCAGCTCAAACCGTGGGAAACAAAGGAGAATGAAGAAGTGAGGAGAGAGAACTAATAAAGTGTGATATTTATGTAAAAGGTGAATAGTGCTTTTGCTTATAACTCTTATTTGCTTAATGACTCATGAAGGTGGTGACTCACCTCATAAGAAACCGGCCCCCTTTTAATAATGAGGGTACTTAAGTCTTTGTTGACCAAATGTCTCACTTATATAGACTTATGTTATAAACTAGTTTATTTAATTCACTATTCACAAAACAAGGCACATTGTTGTGAAATTTTTGATTTCCCATTGATATAGACTTCCAAATGTGATACTATATAGTACACATGTTAATTAAAGAGTAATGATGGACATTTAGCCATTCAAAACTCATTTACAAGACAATTTTTCAAAAACGTGCTTTAAGACTCCTTAAAGCACATTTTGTATTTTAACTTGTTTTCAAGCTTGGTTTTCTTTGGTAATTGATTTAAAATGACCATTAGGATATTACTAAGGTCTTAGAACAATATTTGGGTACTCTCCCAAGTCTCTCCAAGCTTAGAGCATGTTTTTGCTAAAACTGCTCTTTTGGTGTTTCCTTATATTTTCTTTGATTAGAAATGTTTCTTAAGGCATTATTTAGCCTCCTTATATCTTAGTTTATCATTTAAACACCATATCTAAGTTTGGGGTATTTCATAAGTTCATTAATTAATTATTCATGACATTAAATTTGGTTAAACCTCCTAATATGGTCCATGTTGACCCAATACTTTCCAGTTTGACCAGGAGTTTGTATAATTACAGTTTGACCCCTATAGTTTTCATAATTACATTTTTGTCTCAAAACTTATCAAATTTTACATAATACATAAAATAACTCTCTTAATATATAGTTTTCGGCTTCATTAATATCCAGCCTCTAAATTTTTACCTAAATTGCAAATCAGCCCAAACTATTTCGGTAATATTTGTTTTAGTTCTAAATTCATTTTTAGTTTAATATAGCAGTCAAATTAAATGGCCTAAGATGCTTGGCCTTGTTACAATAATTTACATTGGATAAAATCACACATAAATGTTATAAAAACCATATTGATTACGGTTTATCCTATGGTTTTTCTTAAATGTTCCCTAAAATCATTTAATTAATATTTATGACATATTATGTCATCTAAACCTTACATTTTCAACTAAAAATGTTATAAATCATTATAATACATAGTTTAGTCAGTTAAGACCATGTTTGGTCTCAGTTTTCATCACCTATACTCTAATATTTTTATAAGTCATGTTTTTAACCCATAGTTAATTCCCTTGACCTTATAGGTCACTAACGCACCAACTAACCAACCGAAAATGTTATTAAGCATTTTAATACATAACCAAGTTATTCAATACACATACATCCCACGGCTAGTCCATCCATGTAATAAAATTTCTTAAAAGCCATATCATAACATAAGGTGGGTATTTCTCACCTAGCTTGATTTTTCCCAAGCTTCCAAACACTCCAACGCCTCCTTGTAACTCTCAGCCTATTTAAACATGGGGTCCAATTTAGTTTTTTTTTTGAAGCTTTAATCATATGAACTTAATAATATGTCATTAGGAGTATGAACACTCACTTTGGTATGGTGTATTTGGGACTGTTTTCCCACGGTTTGCGCATGGAGTTCTCCATGGGTTTGTAAGCAGCCTTTCAGGCAGAAAAAGCACACACATATTAGCCATGTACACAAGGCTACTATAGGTTGTTTTACGTTTGGAAAGTACACACTATTTACCTTAGTTTAGAGCTGGTTTCAAGGCTTGTTTACGCCTGTTTTAGTGGGCAAAACAGGGAATTAATCTGCTGCTTAAACCAGTACATGTTGCCGGTGGGAACAAGAAGAAAAACAGGCAAGGCTTCCTTACCGAGAATAAGTGAAAATGAGGCTCTTGCATGGACACCGCTACTGCATGGAGCATGAATGTTTTTCCTCTGGTTTTTACATGAAGGAAGCCACGTAGTTAAGCTAGGAAACTGGAACATATTACCGGTATAGCATGGAGCATACATGGGAAAAGAACTCACCAAGAGCTTGTACAATAGAGGAGATTACTTGGGTTTTCTTCTTCACCATGCTGGGTAATTTCTCCTATTTTTTTTCCTCGTACAAGGCAGAAGGAAGAGCTTATATAAGGCTGGGTCTGTTGAAGTATATTATCGGTAACAAGGAGAAGAGAATGAGCTGGGAAACTGCTACATATACACGCATCTGTAACCGGTAGAACAACAGAATAAGATGATGTCCCTTTTCCTTATCGAGGTGGTGCAGCAAGGTGCTTCTGTTTGGGTCTCGCTGCTACATAAACTTGGGCATTTCTCCTCTGACTCTAATGTGAAGAAACAAGTATAAGCTTGGAGAAAGAAAACTGGGAAGGAACGATAATGTAGTAGTCGATGGAATGGAATTTTCTTTTTCCTTACCGAGAGCTCGTCCAACTGAGGTAGTTTGCATGGGATTTCTACTGTATGATCTGGGATGTTTCTTCTCTAATTTTACAAGAAGAAAACATGGATCTAAGCCACTCGAACTGGGTATGCTCCCTCTGAATATTTCGTGAAGAAGACGAGGCCTAAGCTGAGGACTTCTTCTGTTTTGGTCGTGAAGAAAAGCAAGAGGAGGAGCTTAGATCAGGTAAGTGTTCTTCTCTGTTTGTACGTAAATAAATCAGAGGAAGAAGCTCAAACATAGCTGGGAATAATGGAAGTATATTACCGGTAGTAGAGAAAGAGTTTAGGCTAGTTTTCATGAAGAGTTTTTACCTTAAAAAAGTGAGTTAGTTGCTCTCCTTTCTTCTGCTCATTATTAGCCGAGAACAGCGCTACTTCACACACCTCCTAGCTTGTTGCGGGATGAAATGAAGATGGTGATCTCCTCTGGTTGTACGTGACGAAAACAAGAAGAGAAGCTCAAAACCAGCTAGTAATGTCACCGGCAAAACGAGGAAGAAAGCAGTGGTCTCTTCTGAGTTTTTTTTTCTCGTGTAAAGGAAACAGAGAAAGGAGCTTAGCGTGGACTGGGTTGTTACCGGAAGAGAGGAAGAAGATTGGCACAGAAATGGTCTAAGCCATTACCTGTGGTCCAAGTGACTGGTGCTAGAAGCTGGGTGCCATTCTCGGTTCTGCAACTGCAAGGAAAGGCTGGGACGTCTCGCATTGAGAAAGAGAAAGACACCGACAGAGAAGGAGGTTGCAGTCGTGGAAGATGAATGTCTGTTCACGGTTCTGGAAAACAACAGGAAGAAGAAACTGGGAATATTGTCCTCCGTTCTATGGCTTGAGCGGTTGTGCTGGAGGTTGAGAACTTCTCTCGGTTCTGGAAAACAACAGGAAGCTGGGCATCTCGGTTCCGGTGGAGTAGCAAGGAAGGAACTGGGAGATGTTCTCGGTTATGGAGTAGTATGGAGTAAGCTTGGATTTACGTGGGATGAAGGAGAGTATTGTACCGAGAAGAAGAAAAATAAATCAGTTGAGAGAGTGGTAGTAGGTATGGGTTAGTAGTGTGGTCAAGGTGGGAAGTTCCCCATGTCACAATATTATTTGAGCTCGCAGTGGTTGTGGTTGTCGGTCCAAGTGGGTTAAGAATATAAGTAGTAGTAGTGCAGTAGGTAGTAGTAGTACCGTAGAAGAAAAAAAAAAATGTAAAGTGGCCATAGCATATAATACGTATATATATTATATATATATATAATGCATGTCATGGGCTGAGTAGTAGGTGGTGGCCCTAGTTGATCTGCCAATAGGTAGTATTGGTAGTAAAGTAGTAGTTCAATGTGGAATAAGTGAGTAGCTTTGCTACTTGTTATAATTCGTTGGAGTATAATATCGAATTTGAGCACAGCTCAACTGGTTAAGGTTTCGGGAATTGTACGAAAGGTCTCGGGTTTGAATCCCGGCTAGAGCATGTTTGCTCTCTTTTTTTTTCTTTTTCTTTTGTATCAGCATGTTTATGCCTATTTCTTGTATATCTGCGACGGTATTAAAATGTCGTGTTACTAGTTATGTGTACATATATATATATATATATGCAGTTATTTTGTTATGTCACGTTATTGATTATACTTATATACGGATACGACTATTTTATTTGTCGTGTTTTAGCTATATGTTTTCGGTCATATGTACCAATGCAACTATATCATCATGTCGCGTTACTAGTTATATGTACAACGTTATAATATTGTAACGTTGTGTATATGTACATATGTATGTACCTGGCCGTATTAATATGTAACGCCATCCTATTTTCGGACATGTATATGCTCGTACAAAATTTAATTGTTCGTTCGTTCACAAGTTGTTACGTGCCTTAATGTAATTAATTATATGTTTAAATCATGTTTAATTGAGTAGAGGTATTTAAGCCGTAATTAAAAGTCCAACGGTATTAATTTTGGGCGTGTTTTTTTCCAGAATTTTAAGTTTTTTGATACTATGCAGGTACTAATTACCCATAATACCTCTGTCGATTGGACGTCTTACACAACTTCCCATGCATGCTCTTTATTTTTGTTTAGTTGTCAAGTGGAAATTTTTCTTCCGCAAGCTCACCATAGCCCGAAACTCTCTCTGCTTCAAGCGGACTTGGTAAGCTTCTTCCTCTCTTCTCCCTCATTTTTCTTGTTCATATTTTTTCGTTCTGATGAAGCATTCCACTGCACAAACCCTCACTTTTCTTCCACAAGCTCGCCAACCCTACTCATCGACAAACATTTACTGTCGAACGAACATTGTAAGTTCTTTAAAGTTAACGTAAATGAAGTAACTTTTTGGTTTTTTGTTTATCTGTAGCGGGGATGTATTGGGTTGTGTGATTCTTGTGCTGATACAAGTTTTAACGTTCATTTGGTTATTTTAGTTCCTAATAGCATATATAGTTGATTAATTTATCTCTATATAAAGGCCTCTCTCTATCTTTACTGGAATAATGAGCAGTCATCAAACGTCTCTTCTCTGCTGTTACATAAAAGCGCATATCTCCTATGTTTTGTTTTCTTATTTTGTTCTACTGCATATTATATTTACAACAGAGTATATGCTCATAAACTCTTGTTACGTTGGAAATAGTTTATATAGGGTCAATTGACTACGAAGGAAGATCTCATCAATATAGAGGCCACGTCGAGTTCATCGTCGCCTGATAAAAAAGAGTACAGGGGAAAGGTAATGTGTCTTCAGGTTCTTGATGTTTTTTATTTTATTATTCTTTCTGATTTGTTAATGTATCTTTACCATAACATTTCCTCCATTTAATTTATGTAGCAAAAAAACGTGGGACGATGACACACTAGTGCTGAAATTTTACACACTTCATGACCTCACCATGTATCTACCAAGGGAGACGTTGTGCATGCAAATGATGGATGTGGTGGACCTTGAAGATTCAAGGTCTCCAGCCATATTTTATACTAGTCAAGGTAGGACTGTACCCTCACTAGAGGGTTGTAGCAAAAAACCTTGAAACATGCAAAGAGGGATTTCCCAAAGGGTCCCTTCCCACCGGAACCGTATGCCTACCCGTTGAACCCCTACGAGACATTAATAAAGATCAAGCTGGAAGAAAAAAGGAAAGTGTGGAAGAGATTACAAGCTGAAGCTGATTTTGGAACAAGCTCTAACGAAGCTTCATCTGTTTGACAGTTTAGAAGTTTTTTTAAAGACATTTGGAATTTGCTGCTTAAGTTGTTAGTCAATGGGTTTTGGTTGCTAGATATTTGTTGTGTTTAGACATCATTTCGGTTACTGGATTTGGATTAAGCGTATTTGAATATTTTGTGTTATTGCATTTGAACTTATTGCACTATAATTTTCAATCAAAAATATATCTTTTAGAGTTGCTTATGTTATGTTATTATGCAATTTAGTCTGCTATTGAAACATTTTTTTGATTTATTTTGAAAAAAAAGAGAAAAAGCTTAAGATTACGGTTTAGCTAGAAACCGTAACCTAAAGCATTATTGGTGTACACGTCAATAAGGCTTTAGATTATGGTTCTGATCAAAACCGTAATCTAAAGTTCTTTAGGCTCGCGTTCATTTAAGCTTTTAATTACGGTTTTCAACCATAATTAAAAAGCTTTAGGGAATAAATGACATGGGCATCCATCATATTTTTATTTCATTCCACTAGTGCAAGGACGAAGTCTGGGTTTGCAGTTCGACTTGTGTCCGAACTTGTAAGCCTGTACACAAGTCCAGACACCTCATAAGGTTTTTCTTCAGACTTTGTCCCAACTTGCAAGTTCGAACACAAGTCTGGACGCATGTATTTTAAGTCTCGGCATGCGCACGAACATGCATGTTCAGACACATGTCCGGACATCCTTCTGAATTTGGCTAAAATCTTCGCTTGACTTATGTTTTGCATTTTGTTTGCGAGGTTATGATCCCCTAAAAGTGTATAAACTATTTTGACGTGTTTAGCATGTGTTTGCATGACGTATCTGTTTTGAAGGTATTCCTTCATGTTTATGGTTTCTGAATTGCTTTGAGAGTGTGATTTTGGTTTCCGTTTGATTTGATTATGATTTGTGAAACATATTAATAAGTAAGCAATGTTCTGTAAAAGGGTTTTGTGCATGCTCATGCTGATGAAGTTTATCACTTACTGAGGTGTGGTTTGCTCACCCCTATTTAATCCTCTAATTTGCAAGTTATTTGAGTTGACCAACTTAAGGTCTTCTATTTCTTTTCCTTTAACATTTGAGGTTTTATTTGTATTTGGCGGCCTAGAGGTTCGGATGTATTTGAGCGTTGGAGCTTGTTCTTCATTTTGTTAGTTTATGTTTTGTAAGCTTAATGAACAAGCCTTGATAGCATTTTTTATATAATAATTGAGCTGTTTATTCTGAATTTAGGTATCGTTTTAGCAGCCTTTCATATCTTAGGTCATAAGTATGCGGCGTGTTTCAACCTTAGAACTGGTGGTTTTGGGGTCATTACAATTAGTGGTATCAGAGCCTGGTTGGCTTTTGCTGGGTGTGTTGGGAGTGTTTGCATGTCTACGCTTTCGTGTCGTCTGTTGTCCATTGTCTGATGTCTGTTAATTGTTGTATGCTACTTGTGTTTTGTTTGCTATCTAATGTCAGTCGTATGTCTCTGCTCTGTGGTTGTCTATTATCAGAGTGGCGCTGCTGAAACATAGTGTATGTGGGTCTCTGAATGTGAATTTAAGGGTGTTTGGTCCGGTAGGAAAGAACGTCTTCTAGGAGTTTGAGTTCTATTTGTAGAGGTTGTTCTATATCGTGTGGGACAGAGGTTGAGTGTTGTTCTCATCCCCTTGGGGATGAGTTGTTTGATGTGATTTGTTTACGATTTGGTCGTTTGCACTTCGTGCGGCAATTGCTTGTGCTTTTGGGTTAAGTTGTTAGAGATTTCCGTTGTGTTTCATGTGGGGGTGCTTCAGCAATGAGTTTCTGAGTCATAGCTCGTGGTTAGGTTTGAGCTTTTGTAGTGTGAGATTCATCTTTGTGTGAGTCAGTGTCATCAGAATTATGGCACTTGAGGTGTATACTTTTGAGCTTTGGGTTTTATCGAATTTCAAGGATGAAACTTTTTATAAGGGGGGAATAATGTTACACCCCAGTTTTTTTCTTTTGTTTAAGGCTTTCGAAAGGATTTGTATGTTATTTCTAACCTTATTTTAGTGAGTTATGTCATGTGTTGGGTTGTATTTATCAATTAAAAGAGGAGAAGGGGTAAAGGGTAATTTGTCGAGTTAGGATTTAGTAAGGTTAGGAAAGAAGGAGCTTCCTAACTCACGTTATTCATTTTCCTCATTCCTCCTTCCTCTTTCCAATTTTCTGTTATGCTCTCCCTCTTATCTTCTCCTCTCTTCTTCCTTTGTTTCTTCTTCCAATGTTTATTCATTAGAATGGTTCTGCTTGTGGAGTTCCGGTCTTCTAGTCCGTCAAAATTAAGGTTTGAGTTGTGAGTTTTTGTTCTTATTTGTTCTTCATTTTGCTCCCTTCTCATTTCTGATTTTGGTTTTGACTTCTGGTTAATTCGATCAGTTCTTCATTGATTTTCGAGTGGGGATTCGAAGAGTGTGCAATGTGGAGTCTGTAGAGTTTTGTGGGTCTTCAATTCGAGGTAGGTGGTAGATGGATTCAGTAAGGGTGTGTTCACCCTTGGGGATTCTAGAATTTTGTTTTGTTTTTGAATGTGTTCGATATGTTCTCTGATATTGATGTGAATTTGGGTAGGTTTTTATTTACGTTTTCACTCTGCTAAAACCCCATGTATTGTGTTTTGACTGTATATTTTAATATCTATGGTGATTTTGTGGCTTTGAAGTTCGTCTGTTTTTGCTTTTGATTTCACAGATTTTGCCTTGTCCAAACATTTGCCCAAACATACATGTTCATACAGCATGCACGGACGCCTTTATTTTTGACGGTTTTTGCTGTGCCCGAACTTTCGTCTGGACATGCAAGTTTGGATAGCAAGCGAGGACGAAGTCTGGGGTTTCAGTTCGACTTGTGTCCAAACTTGTAAGCCCGGACACAAGTCTGGACACCTCATAAGATTTTTCTTTGTGTGCGAACGTATGTATTTTAAGTCTTGGCATGCATTTGAACATGCATGTTCGAACACATGTCCGGACACCCCATTGAATTTGGTTAAAATGTTCGTTTGACTTCTTTTTTGCATTCAGTTTAGGGGGTTATGATCTCCTAAGTGTGTATAAGCTATTTTGACATGTTCAGCATGTGTTTGCATGACGTTTCCGTTCTAAAGGTATTCCTTTATGTTTATGGTTTCTTAATTGCTTTGAGAATGTGATTTTGGTTTCCATTTCCGTTTGGTTTTCCGTGCTTTGCTAGTCTTGGCATAAGACCTTTGTTTTGCAAAGACTTTGGTTTCGTTATGTAAAGGTACTTAATGCAAGGTGTTGTCTCCTCTTTACAACACATTATACTATGAAAGTTAAGTTTCTGTTTTGGGACCTAGTTTCTGTGCCCTCTAAGCCATGGATGGTTGTGTCTAGCTATCCTATAGCATGCTGCGTAGGACATCCTTTTGTTTATGTTATACGGGTACTCTCCTCGTTTCTGTTCCGGGACCGACGAGTCCATTGGTCTTTGGACCATTTATACATTGTCGAGTATCTTTTGATCCATGGGTCTTTGACCTTTTCTATGTTGTCAATGATCTTCTGATCCATTGGTCTTTGACCAACACTGTGTGTGCTCTAAGCTAGTGTCCCACTCTGATTTGTGAACGTTCTGATTTTTGAATACTCTGATTTGTGAATTTTGATAAGTTATGCTAAGTGTATTCAGACATTTGCTTATGTTCAGCTTTAAGCTTTGACAGCTTTTGACATGAGACACTGCTTTGTTCTTTGTCTCATTCTGAAAGTGTGGTTTTTGTCTCTGTTCCGCTTTCTGTGTTTGACAGTTTTGGTTTACGAACTTCCGTTTTACAAGAGTTATGATTTGTTATGCAAATGAGCTTTGTTATGGAATTATGCTTCTGCTTCTATTTTCGTTCTTTTGATAGTCTGATAAGTGACTTCCGGGATCTGAAAAGCTTTGTGGTTTCTATAAATTTCTTCCACTATTATGTTACCTTTTGTGACTTCTGTTTTTCTCTGCTTTGTATTTAACATTGGGTCGTTTCGAAGTGCTTTCCGTTTGATTGTGATTCTGATCTAATTTGTGAAACATATGTATAAGTAAGCTATGTTCTGTAAAAGGGTTTTGAGCATGCTCATGCTGATGAAGTTTATCACTTACTGAGGTATGGTTCTCGTCCCTATTTAATCCTCTAATTTACAAGTTGTTTGAGTTGACCGGCTGAAGGTGTTCTGTTTTCTTTTCCTTTAGCATTTAAGGTTGTATTTGTATTTGGCGACCTAGAGGTCCGGATGTGTTTTGAGCGTTGGAGCTTGTTCTCCATTTTGTTAGTTTTTGTTTTGTAAACTGTATGAACAAGCCTTGTAAGCATTGCTTGTATAATATATTGAGTTGTTTATTCCAAATTTAGGTATCGTTTTAGCAACCTTGTGTATCTTAGGTAATAAGGGTGCGGCGTGTTTCGTCCTTAGAACTAGGGTGTAACACCCGGCGTGGTGTTCCTCCCACATCGGTTGGAGAGGAGAATGAAGTGTGCCTTATAGGTGCATGACACCTCTTCCTTGTGTGAAGCGTTTTGGGGCTAGGAAACCCCAGGAACAAATCTGTGCGGCCTGCGTGCCAAAGCAGACAATATCACACATGTGGGCTGATTAGGCTGGACTGTCACAGATGGTATCAGAGCCAGACCCAGGTCGGTGTGCCAGTGAGCCTGTGAGGTCACTGGGCTCCTTAAGGGGGTAGAGTGTAACACCCGGCGTGGTGTTCCTTCCACATCGGTTGGATAGGAGAACGGAGTGTGCCTTATAGGTGCATGGATACCTCTTCCTTGTGTGACGCGTTTTGGGGCTAGGAAACCCCAGGAACAAATCTGTGCGGCCTGCGTGCTGGTAAATGTCTAAATAAGCATGTTTTAGGGGTGTATTTAGTATGTGTCATCAACACTTTTCATGCTCATTTCTCCACTCTAGCTAGTTTTCCTCTAGTTTAGTGTTTTATTAGTGTTTTACACAATTATTGCTGAAACAGGAGAAATAACATAGCTAGAAATAAAGTAGAGGAAGAGACGAACGAGTGGGCGCAAACGGATCCAAAATCGGAGCTATAACAAAGAAGATAGAGCATTTGTTTTGCTTCTGGTCCGGACCTCCCCAGGCGGACCGCCCCACAGGGGCGGTCCAGTCAGTTTTGTTCACGTATTTTTGCCTCTGGTCTGGACCGCCCCAGGACGGATATCAAGAGCCACGACCAGAACGACGAAAAGGGAGAAAAAAAGAGAGGAAAAGAAGGAAGAATAAGGGAAAGAAGAGGAAGGACCCCCTCACCATTGAAGCTCATCTTCAACCTCCCATGGTTATTTCTTCTCCTTTCTCTCTCATTTATGCTCTAATGGAGGCTTAACCTCCCTTGTAGTTTAGGATGGGGATTTTGCCCCAAAATCCCTAAAACTCCATCTTTTGAATCTTGAACTTGTGTTTATGCTTTATTTTAGTCCTTGTGCTTAATGATTAATAACTATTGAGTATTCATGACTCTTAAACTTGTCACTCATGATTTGAGGATTTGTTTAGGGTTTTACCCAATTTGTTATCTATGTGTTTGAATTTGTGGGTTGCTCTTAATCTGACGATATTAGGCCTTGAGATAGATTCTAGGTTGCCGACTATTAAGACATTACTGTGGGGTTCTATCAACATGAGAGTTTTCTAAGATAGAACCCTAAACCGTGAGGACTAAATTAATGTAATTTATCGTCAGTGGTTCTGAGATAGGTTTCATTGCAACTTAGGGGGAACTTGTGCTTAATGCTATTTAGTGAGGTTAACCCTAACTGGTTGTGAAGGTTAAAATTAACTAAGTAAGATTTGGCTCATCTTGGGTATAGAGGGTCATTATCTGTTTTTTCTATATTTGGTTAGGACTAGTAGATCAAGGTTTGATCGCTAGTTAAACAAGAGTTCTCGTTGTTCAGCTATGAGTTCAAGAGTCGACAATCGGCGGTAAAGGGGTCATGGGTGCAAAGACCCATCCCGGGCTACAACTATCCTATTTTAATTAGTTCAGTTTTATTGCTTTCCTTTATTTCTTCATTATCACACCAAAACCCAAATACCCCCAATTTACATTTATGCACGTTTGTATATATCTTCTTGCACATTTACTAAGCTTATAATTAACTAGATAGTTACGAAGTCTCTGTGGATACGACCTTGTTGTACTACAATGTAACACCCCTACCGCTAATACCGTCATTACCGTCCAATCTCCTTATACATCCAGACTCTCGCAGCGGATACTTACATACACAACGGTGGGTGATACAATGCCGTTAGCCACCCACGTAACTAACAAGGCTACTACTACTACATATAGCATCGGTCTGATGGACCGGAATATCTGAGTGTTACACAAATACAATCTTCACTACAATTACCAATCAAGTACTACAATTTCCCATTCAATACAATACTCCATAAGTTCAGTACAATGTAATACACCGAGTTTACTAAGATCTTTATACAAATACAACACCTCTTTCAATTTTATGGATACTCATTAAGAGTCTAACCACTACCCATTCCTCACAAACTACTTACTTTCTAAGTACAAGGGGTGTGCCACTTAGTACACTTCTACATTATGTTTCTAACTATCCAAGTGTAGCCACCGGTATCTTACCTTGACCATATCCGCTTCGGTTACCTGCACACTAAAAACGTTGCCCCTAAGGGCTCAACTTTCGCTGCATATGACTTCCGCATACCCCGCGTACTAGCGAGGGTACGCCGACCACTTGGTTGAATATATGCAATTCATTTTATTAATGCATACATGCATACATGCTTTCATACGCGATACTACAATACTACAAGGAACACATACATACACTTCATTACATACAAGGAATACAATATAAGCCATCCAATACATACTTACCTTCTCCCGAAATACACATACGCATTACATACACAATACATACTCAATACACAGTACTTGTTAGCTTCATTGGTCCACCCGGGTTAATCGGGTGAAGATTACTCTTTTACTCGGGGTCAATGACTTACACCAGCCAAGACCATTACTCATACAATACTTACTTACTTACTACATACTCAAGTTAAGTCGTCGGGACCTCCGGGCAGGGACTACATTGTCCCACCACCGGGCTTTACTTGGTTCACCAATCCAGGATGCTACCCATTTAAGGGGTTTGGGCCGTGGACCAGCTTAAGAACCAGGAATCGGATCCAACCTCTTGTGTCTCCTCATCCTCACGCGTGGCCGAAACTATATTGGACTTCTACTCATTCCAATTTACTCAATACTTACGTTAGAAGTTAGGTGGTTAGGAATTAGTAGAAGTCATTCATTCAAGCCACATACACAAATACATTGCTCATATACACATCCATATAAAATATAATACAATACACAAGTACACTACAAGATACAATTACACTTCACCATCATTCATTCATTTCATGAATTATACAAACTATTGTTCAAGAGAAATATACCAAGAACAATGTAAACAAGCACAAGTAAGTGCAATATAGTCCGATTCATGCATTTATCTTATTTAGGTGATCAAATAATCACACAAATCAGGGTAACCTAGTTAGGATACAGAGCATGAAGAAATCATACCTTTTCCGGTAATTACTTTACCGGGTGTTCCCTTGTTCCTTTGGTTCACTCTCGTTCCTCGAGTCTTATTCTTGAACCTCCGGCTACATGCCAAATGGTTCCATTAATACTAAGCATTACAATACATACATACTTACTACTCCCGTACTTACCCCGTTATCCGTTACTTCGGTTTAACTTAATGTTCCTATACTCTCAACCTTCTTAATTTGTTTTCTTACTCACATGTGTACTTCCTTACCATTTCATTCCATTAATGATGTACTATTACATATACATATGTGTATAGGCATGTATATATATATACCTATGATTATTGTAATCATATTACATTTTTTTTTACTCGACCGACCTTACCCAGGGTCGGACCCAAGGTCGGTCGAAGTCAGTAAGTTTCATCACTGGAAAATTCAGGCCCGACCGACCTTGCAAGTCCTGTCCCAAGGTCGGTCCATTCCAGTAAGTTTTAGCTTCGAGATTCTGGACTCGACCGACCTTGCATGTCCGGTCCCAAGGTCGGTCCATTCTAGAAGGTTTTATTACGGGAAATTTTTTGGCCGACCGACCTTGTAAGTCTGGTCCCCAAGGTCGGTCCACTCCAGAAGGTTTTCGTCTTTGTAAATTTGGGCTCGACCGACCTTGCAAGTTCGGTCCTAAGGTCGGTCCGGCCCAGTATTTTAGTTTTAAAATCTGTTTTCAGTTCTATACTTTGCCCATTGTTTCCCCAATCTTCCTACATGTAATCCCACATGTTTAAACACTACTTAGGCCCTCCAAATTACCTTAGTTCATCCACCAAATTCCTTACTCATTCCTAAATCCACATACACAATTTTTCCTAACTTCATTTCAACACTTATGCCAACCTTTGTTCTCAAATGCTACAAATTTTTAAGCTCAATCCTACCATCCAATACTTCAATGCCGTTCCTAGCATTCTAAATACATCATCTTACCATGCCAATTCATTTTCAAGCCATTGCACTATCTATACCCAAGTCCAACATTCATTTCACTAAATCTTGTACACTAATTTTTCCTAGTTTCTCCAATGCATTTCACATGCTATTTGCTACAGATTTGTACACACTCTACTCTCTTCCTTCAACTACCATTCCATGGTTACTAAACATCTCTACTAACTCCAATACACACCTTGGTTCTACCATTCACCAAGTCATCCAATAATGCACAATTCCTACTAAAAGTTTGCCATAGTTCACCTACAATTTCCATTTACCCACACACATACTTCCTCATCAAATTCATTAATAATCTAGCCACACCCTTACAAGGGTCCTACCAGCAATCAAAGCAATACAAATCCATCTCAATACATCAATACTCCATCACACCACAATACCAATACTCATACACAATATACTTGGCTCTAAGGCCTACAATTCACTTACTAGTTCCCAAATACTCAAAACTTCATAAACTTCACTACTAATACAATAGTTTAGGTTCTTTTATTTGTTTACCCATTCTCATTACTCTAATGCATTAAAATTAAGCATTAAGAAGGAGCCCTTACCTTGAGCTTATAATTCCTTCATTTATTTTCCATTTCTCCTCCTCTTCTCTTTCTTGCACAAATCGGCTATATGGGGAATGGAGTTGCCAAACTCCATTCCCATCACCCAATGCATACAAAACAAATATAATTAACATACTAACCCTTTAATTAATACTAGTTCATAGAAATGTTTAAAGCAAGATTTCTAGGGTTTACCTTTGAGGTGTTTTAGGAGGGGTTTTAGCCCTTGGTTCAAGAAGGGGAATCCACCACCATTGCAAGGTGCAATTGATGCTCAAAAGAGAGAGAGAAAACAAGGCATTACAAAGGGGTAAAAATCGGTTATGAAGAAAGATGGAGAAAACATGAGTTTTTCATGTTGATTTTTACCTTGATGGAGAGAGGAGACTCCAAGCTACCCATTGATGTTATTTTCTCTTGGAATGGGGAAAACCCATGGAGATGAACTTCCTCATTTTTGAATTTTGAAAAGAGGGAAGTGTAGAGGATGATGAGGGGAGTAAGAATACGTAATTATTTTTGTATTTGGAGCTCACGTGGAGGTAGAGCATGGAGGTAAAGTGGAGAAGCCATTGAAGCTTCTTGGAGCTCCCAAAATCGCCCAACAGAGGAGGGAGAAGAGAGAGAAATCTGTGGGGAGAAAGAAGAAGAGAGAGATGAGGGAAATGTGAGAGTGAGGTGAGAGAGTGTAAGGGTTACTTTTTACTTTCTTATTTGTCCTTTAGCATATTAGGAAAGTAAAGAGGGTGTGTGAGAGAGGGGGCTGCCGACCAACACACACACACATTCACATTTTTACTTTTTATTTACAAAAGTGGACACACTAGTTTTATTTTATTACACTCTCACCCCACTACTTCCCGGTTGTTACAGTTTTTACTAACCGGAACCCGTTTTCCGGAATTTTCTCGTTTAATTAATTTTGTTGGTTCTAAACCTTCATTAATGTTTATTAATGGCTTTTTGGTTGACCAAAATTGTTACGAGTCTATTTGACCCGCTTAAAGTCGCGTTTTCCCGGTTTCCTCGAAAAACACGCTTTAAGGTTCGTTTATGCTTTAATCCATTTTAAGGATCCGTTTTCTTTGGGGATCATTCCCATTTATTATTTGGGCCTTATTAAGCCTTTATAATCCATATAATACGCTAACCGAGGTCTCATACCTCCTATCGTTATTTAACGCTTATTTAGCATTTTTCGCTTTTTAAGCGTTTCTTTATTTCTTTTGGATTTATTTTTCCTTACCAATATTACTTATGCATTTTTAGGCTCTTAAATACGGGTTAGAATAATCTTAACCACTATATTTTAGTTCGGGGTATTTCATACAATGATTGGGTTCACTGTCATAGTTAGCAAGATAGTTTAATCATTATTTTGAATAACACGTGCCAAAGCGGACAATATCACATATGTGGGCTAATTAGGCTGGGCTGTCACATAGGGTGGTTTTGGGGTCGTACATAGCCCACCTGATCAGCAGCATATCAAGAAGATTCCTAGCAATTGGTTACTCGATGGCACTCCCATGCCTGGAGGTCCTCGGATTACGACGTTGATCCCTAGCTTCGGAGGTCACGTTGCATTTGACGTATGGTAGAGTGTGGTATGTTCCATTTTTTTAACTCTATTCTAACTCAGGTTTTCTTAGGCTATGTCATATAGTTGTGACATTTGTTAAAAATTAAGCAGGAGAAGGGGGTGGTTAGCTTCAAGTCTAAGGTCAAGATGTTGGATCTGTGGACTTCATCCTCTTTGAGACGCCAAAAGTCGGGGGACATAGTGAAGATGACTGGACTTGGACATTCTAGCCCATATTGCACATGGTAGCTTTCATCTACCGCTTATTTATGCATTCGTGGAGAGATGACAACAGGACACAAATTATTTCTACATGCCATTCAGAGAGATGACCTTTACTCTTCACGACATCTATCAGATCATGAAGATCCCTATCACCGGGCGAGCGATGGTGTACCAACCAGAAGCGATCGATGTCCTCCCCACTAAGCATGCACCTCCTGTCGAAGTTGTGACCCCACACCTTATGCGGTTGTTTTGGGTCACCTACAAGAAAGACTCACTCGAATGCAACTTCCTGGATAAGAACCAGTCACCTTCTAGAGCGTTGTGCGACCACTATGGGGGTGAGTACCACACAACTACCCACGAGGCGAAGGCGTACATGTGGTACCTTGTGGGCAACACCATACTGATCGACAAGGGCAATGATCGTGTCATGTCGTACTCCTATTGGCGCCTCCATGACCCTCCCAGGTATATTCATGCGACACTTGCTTACCTCTACCGGAAGCTCAGGATTGCCATTTGGGCAGAGACATGTCAACTTGTTGTGTATTTGACGTTGTTGCAGATCAGTACTTTTAAATGAGTGACAAACTTTTTTGAAGTATATTTTTTAGGGCTATGACATAATGGTTAAATTTAATGAGTACATAGCTGGATATAAGAGTACTTCCCCATGTTCATACCATATCAGGTCAAGGATTGGGATGACACTAGCCCAGCAGCGTGAAGTGGCTGGGTCTGCCGAGAATGTGACCGACGATGACAGGTTGCGCTACGTTAAAGACCAACTGGATACGATGTCCTTGACTGAGGTATGATTACATCACTGGTGGAGTTGACAAAGTTGCGTTGTGAGGTTGAGCTAAACACATGTTTAAGGAAAAATTACATTGCCCACCCATGAGGTATTGGGGAATTACAATGCCCACCCATGAGCTTTAAAAAATTACAATTTCCACCCATGAGATATTAAGAAATTACAATGCCCACCCATGAGTTTTAGAAAATTACAATGCCCACCCATGAGTTTTAGAAAATTACAATGCCCACCCATGTACTTATCAAAATGAGGTGAAAATCAAAGATCTAAGTAAATTTTACAATTTATTAATCAATTCAACTATGTAAAGCAATAAAAAAAACCTAATTTACACCGTGCAACGTTAGAGTGATGAAATGAAGAAAAACTGTGTAAAAATTACGAGGAATCACATATATGTTCACCTCATTTTATTTGATTTTTTTTCTTTATTTTGTTATTTTTAGGCATTTTTCATTTATTTGACTTATAAGTGGTCATATAAAATTAATTTAGGGTTATTTAATTTTGTTACCATTGTCTGAGTTGTTTGTTAAGGTAATCATTACTTTACATATTCGATTTCATCTCTTTTTGATAAGTACATGGGTGAGCATTGTAATTTTCAAAAACTCATGGGTGGGCATTGTAATTTCTTAATATCTCATGGGTGGGCAGTGTAATTTTCTAAAGCACATGGGTGGGCCTTGTAATTCCCCATGTTTAATGTTTTTTTTCAAATGTCACAGGTTGATTGGGTGTCGTTTGGCATCAGCAGTACTACAGTGTGCGATGGGCGATCACGATAGTACGATACCATGTAGTACATGGATGTAGTTGAGCCCTACATGCCGGACCGTTGTCTCAGGCAGTCCGGACTCGTCCGGTCCATCCCTCTGGAGCTGATCATACCCCTCAGCTTCTACCGCCACCGACACAGCCGAAACTACGTGATGAAGTATGATTTTGGGACCGCCATCAGGTGGCGCTTTCAGGACGTGGCACACCAGCCTTGTGATGTGGCGTCAGGCTACATAACATGGTTCCTTGAGCGTACCTACCCTCAGGTGTGCGCCATAGGTCCCACGGCGGACCTTCTCGAGGTAAAATGATCAACTGTTGGTACGATTGTTTACTTATTGCTAATAATTGTCATTTATTACCTTGTTTGACTAATGGTGATTAATAACATACAATTTTGTTTATAGTACTAGGATGAGGTTACATAGAGACTGTTGTCAATGACACCATAGAACAACTAGAACTTACCAAACAACATGCCATGGTATGTTGGCTTAATGATCATTCTTGGCTATAAGCATATGTAGCTATCTTTGGCTACATTTAAAACTATACAATTTGTATAGTATAAAAGTATAGGTTTTGTAAGCTTATTGTACAGTTTAAGAAGTTAGTATGTGTTGGGACATCGGAGTGTTGCAAAGATAGCCTTTCACCGCGACAGAGTCAATCATCACTTGACAGACACAAAGAGTGAGCCTCTTCAATAGAGTCCGTGCAACAAAGAAGACTTCATAGACTCTCTCGTACTGTTGCGGAAAATCAGGAGTCAACTCGGAACACCTTAAGTGCCACAACGGTCATGAAGTCCTCCCTCAACATCTGAAGATCGCGGCCCAAGTAAGAAGACCACTTAAGAGCCGTTGGAAGTTGCCCACTAAGTTAGTTCCGGTATTTTCGGAACTAACTCCTTCGACCTGCTGTTGTACTTAGAGTATAAATAAGATCTGTAATAGTCAGTTTCAAGTGTGCTTTCATTGAGGATTATTTCAGAGCTTAGAGAGAGAAAGAGAATCGTATTGTAAGCCATAAAGAGAGAGAGAATACGTACCAAGTTAGTTAGCGCCTTTAGATAGACTCTACCTAGGAAGATCCTAGTTTCACTACGCTTATCATTGTTCTGATTAGAAAGTGTGTTGGGTGAGTGAGTGAAAAAACCGCTAAGTAGATCCTTTCTACTTAGTGGGCATTTGTAAGTTATTTTATTTGACCAGGAAATGAAATAGCTTATTTGTGTATCTTGCTGAGTTCCACAGAGTCCTTCTCTCTTTTCATCGTTTCGCTACAATTACCGCAAAAGTCTTCCGCACCCTCAGTTTAGTTAATTCGATTGAGTGCCTCTACATCACAGAGTGCTTCTCACTTACGAAGGCTGATTGAGTCAAACCAATCCTTAGACTCACACCTTTGTTTGGTTTGAGTTAGCCACCCGATCCTACACGTGGTATCAGAGCCTCGCTTAGGCTAACGGTCAATCAACTAAGCAGTGGCAGATCTCTTTGCCAACCAAAACAACAAAATGCACTTCGTGCACCCCAGACTCACCTCCACCAACTACGACCATTGGAAAAACGAGATCGAGCAACACATTGAGTCCGTCAACTCTGAGCTTTGGGAGATAGTCACTGGAGGAGATCTTGCAGTTAATCCAGACCGATCAACATGGACTGCGGCAGATCGCAAAAGGTACGAGCTGAATCGACAAGCATCACGTGCGATATACACTTGCCTGTCCATCCCAGAACAAAGGAGAGTCAATCACTGTAAGTCCGCAAATGAGATATGGACACTCCTTCAAGGGGGGGGGGGTTGTACCACGAAGAAAGTCACTGACTATCAAAAAATGCCAAGCTAAAGAACTCGAACGGACTATGAAAATTTCTACAAAAAACCGGTGAGTCACTGGAAGAAGTACTTGATCGTTTCTACTTACTAACTACTACTATGCAGGAAGTTAGCATCTTACCAGATAGAGAGAGTGTCTTGCATAAATTGTTGGACAGTCTTAGAGAAGAATGGGCAGAGACAGTAATCTCCACCAAAGCATGCAAGGACTTATCCAAATGGAGCTGTCAAGACCTAGGTTCCTATCTACAATTCGTAGATAAATACAAGAAGAATGTTCGAAAGAAGTGTGGTAATACTTATTCTCCCTCTTCTAGTAAGACTACTACTTTGAATGACCAAGCCTTGCAGGTTAATTCGACTCAGTTAACTCAAGAAGGAGCCTATGTTGCTGATACTCAAATCAGACAAGCTAAGGCTGAGCTGGTGGACATTATTGTAAAGGAAAGTGAAGCTGAGACTATGGAGGACTTTGTCTTCATAGTCAAGAACTTCCGAAAATTCATGCGTAACCAACCTAATCGACAGAGTCGGTTGTTCTCGGACACCTCTAAACAAGTTTTCAATTCTGTCACTTGTTTCAACTGCAATAAACCCGGTCACTTCAAGAAGGATTGTCCTTTACTCAAGAGCCAGTATGGAAAATCTCAAGGAAGATCGCTAATGGCAGCTGTTGGATGGGGGGATTCAGACTCTGACGATCTAGACACAGAGTCTAGCGGCCTGGTATGCCTCATGGCACACGACACAACGGAATCCATAATTCCAGACAATGAGGTAACTCGTTCTCACCTTGAAACAGACCTTTACCGTATTTCTCCTATGAGATTTATGATTTTAATTGCTAAAATTGTCTCTGAGACCAACTCTCTCAACAGATTGTGAATCTACAATCCGGAGTTCGATCCACTCAATCCACACCCAAGTGGCACAAAGATAAGTTCGGCATTTCAAAGAATATGTCCAAATCCGACAACAGAGCCAAACGATATCAAGAAAAAGAAAAATTTTGATTCCTGGTGGAAAGGACAACAGAAATACGTCAATCTTCCACCAACCAAAATTTGTGGTTATTGCGGGAGTCTTGGACATCGAGACAGTGCATGTGATAAATTGAATAGAGATCTCTCTTTTAATGTCAAACGCGTTAGATTGATACTTGAAGCACGAGAAGAATTGAAAAAGTCTGGCTCGAAAAGGGAACCCAAGTACATCTGGGTTCCCAAATCTAACAAATGATCTGTTCTTTTGTAGGTGAAGGCGAATGGAGACAGCTGGTACTTGGATAGTGGATGCTCTCGTCACATGACTGGAGATCCAAATCAATTCAATTCGCTTTCATCCTACCAAGGAGGTAAGGTTACTTTTGGAAACAACCAGGGTGAAATCGTGGGAGTTGGATCCGTAGGTAACCCCTCCAAATTTAAAATTGATGGAGTCCATCTGGTCACTGGACTCCAACACAGTTTGCTAAGTATTTCTCAAATTTGTGATAGATTCAATTTGGTACTTTTCTCCTCTTCGGATTGTAAAGTTTATGATGAGCGTACAGGTTCATTAAAAGCTGTGGGACGTAGAGAAGGAAATCTCTACAAAATGTGCTTAAACTCCATTAATCTAGACGATCAAGTCTGTCTCAACGTGCATTCCAAAAACTCACTGCTGTGGCACTTCAGACTTGGTCACGCAAATCATAGGCTGTTGAACAAACTCAAAAGCAAGGACTTGGTGATTGGTTTACCCGACACAACCTTTGACACAGACTCTGTCTGTGAAGCATGTGTAAAAGGTAAACACACTCGGTCCTCCTTCAAAAGTAAGCCTACTTTCTCTACTAGCTCTCCGCTAGAACTGCTACACATGGATCTTGTTGGTCCCATGCGTACACAAAGCAGAAGTGGTAAGAGGTACATCCTGGTCATAGTCGATGACTATTCCAGGTGGACCTGGGTCATTTTCTTATCTACTAAAGATGAAACTTTTACGGAGTTCGTCAAACTCCATAAAATGCTTGTCAACAAATTTTCATTTACTCTAAAAACCCTGAGAACCGACCAGGGTACTGAATTTTGCAACAAGTCGTTTGATGAGTTTTGTAGGGACAACGGAGTTGATCACCAAATATCATCCGCACGTACTCCAGAACAAAACGGAGTAGAACGCAAGAATAGAACTTTGGTAGAAATGGCTCGCACCATGCTCATTGACAGTCAACTCACTCCATCTTACTGGGCAGAAGCTGTTAACACAGCATGCTATGTTAAACCGTGTTGATTCATCCATTCCTTCACAAGACACCCTATGAACTACTCCGTCAACGTAAACCAAGTCTTATACATCTCAGGCGTTTCGGATGTAAGTGCTTTATCCACAATAATGGTAAGGACAACTTGGGTAAGTTCTCTCCTAAAAGTGATGAAGGTATCTTTCTTGGCTATTCTTCTAAAAGCAAAGCTTATCGTGTTATCAATCTGAGAACTCAATGTTTAGAAGAGAGTCCACATGTCAAGTTCGATGAGTCCCACAACGTTGGCTCATCTTCTGATCAACTTAACTTTACCCCTGATGATTTTCTCACCGATCCACACTTCATCACTGTACCAATAGGAGGACTCCCTGAGTCCCAATCCATCACTCCTCATGATTCTCCAGCAAACAAAAACAATACATCAGAATCTACTGACTCTGACCATACCCCGGAGACACCCATACCACAAAACTTGTCTTTCGACTCCTCTGATAGAGACACACCCCCTCCTGCTTCACGTCGACAGTTCCAGCAAAAATCAGCTCACCCTCCTGAAAACATCATTACCGACCCAAACTTGTTGGGATAAAACTACACGTTAATATATATAGATTTATAGCAAACTAATAGGCAAGTGCACCTATTCGGAGTAGTAAAACAAGTGTCGTATCCACAGGGAAATTGTTCAATTATCCTAGTCTTGGTAGTTAATAAAAACTGTAAAAAGGGGTTTAGCCGGAGGCAAGCTTGATTTGTTGTTGGATTTAGTGAAGAAATATTAAAAACAGTAAAAACAAATGAATTAAGTGATGTGGATGGAAGAAGGTATCCTAGGATAGCGGGGGAATTGCCTAAATTACTTAAACAGATTTATAACCATGTCTCAATTATTTATTGTCTATTAGAGTTAATAATTGTCAGTTATGAACTCTTAGTAATAGCCTTAGTATTTTCCTGCTCAATCCGGAGTGTAAATACCAAGATTAATTCCTTTGTGGTACTTAGACTATCTCAAAATCATATGTTGATAGTTACCATAAAAATGTAGTATTTTGTCAGAATAAGCATTTAACAATATTAGTTGAAAGGAATTAAAACAAATTTAGTAAGTGAGACAGGTAATAAATATTGATTACGTAATATTAGGATCAAACCCCCATCCTAGGATACAAAAGAAAATTACTCAGACATTAACAGAGGTAAGAAGATAGCACAGATAGATTTTGACATTATTTCAGAGAAAGAACCGGTCTGCTCTTGCTCTCACTGCTGCTCTTCTATTTCTTTTGTTACTGCGTGAGTATGGAATGTTGTGGTGTTACGGGAGAAAATGAATGGAAGAGAATGGATGAGTGTGGTGAATGATTTCTTCAGTCTCCCGTCGTGGTGCAATTTATTTATGGTAGAAGGACTGGGTTTATATAGAGGCAGAGGATAAGGTTAGAGGCAGATCTAGAGTGGAGGAAGATTGATTGCAGATTGATTGCAGACAGAGCTGGAGACAGACGCGTGAGTGAATTAAGGTAGGCGCCGCCTGGTATTAATGAAGAAGCAGTTCGACATGTCTGCGGCGCCGCAAAGGAAGAAGGAAGAAGAAAATTGTCGCGTCTGAATTTAGTCACGTCCGCCCCCCTGTCCGTGCATGGTTATGTGGACGCAACCAATGTCCGCTCCCTGTCCGTCCAGTTTCATGCGGACACACTCCCTGTCCGCCCAGTTTCATGCGGACACAACCACGTCCGCCTCCTGTCCGCCTAAGGTTACGCGGACAACATTCTGTCCGCCTCCTGTCCGCCTATGGTTGGGCGGACACAACATGAACGTGAGTCTTGCGAACTTTGACTGGCTCTAGATTCTTCGTTTGGACTCCGTTTTTCGAGCCGTCTGCACCTATGCGTTCGTCTCTTTGTCTACTTTGCTGCCAGCTTGGTTTTTCCTCATGTTTTAACCAATAAATTTGTGAGATAACCAATAAAACATAAACTAGAGGAAAAACATACGATAAGTGAGAAATGAGCAGAAAAGTGCTGATATAATATATGAAATACACCCATAAAACATGCTCATTTAGACACTTATCACACTCCCACACTTACCTTTTGCTTGTCCTCAAGCAAAACCATGTACCCAAGCAAGTAGGGAATGCTCAATATTAACAAATACTATTATGAAGGGTAGGATAAAGAAGTCAATAGTACATGATCTTAAACTTTTTAGAGGAGTGTGATCCATCACCTACTGGTGGCATAGGTGTACTCAGGGCAAAAATAAAAATTAGAGTTTCGGGGTATGATCCGGAGTACTTCAATGCTTCTCGATTTAAGGTGACTTTGAGAACTTTTACCATGGCCAACTTCTCTCAAGAATGGGCATTGAGGAGAAAACAAAAGGAAAAATAGAATTATGCATTTGCTTCAATTTTGCATAAGAGATGAGAAGATAATATGTAGGCATCAAGCTTTTGTATTTTAAGAACACTCAACTCTCTTTGTTGGTTACCAATGGTGTCTCGCAAGTCCCTTATTTATTGTATATTTTTTTGACAGAGAAGCACCCCTTAGCAATCCCTAAGAAAGAAGACAGAAAGAACCCCTGAGCGATAAAAAATCCAACCATTTCAGATCATTTGGTCACACCGCATAAAAATGCTCCTCAAAAGTAATCAAAATTTTAAAAATTTTGTACATTTTATCATTTATCCCACAATTCATAACAGTATTTATTCTTAAAGATAACAACCCACATATAAAGGGTCCACGATATTGAATTTGGACAAATGCAAGATTAGCAGAGAGATTAAGCATTTAAGCATAAAAATGTCACTGAAAAGGGCACACTCCCCCACACTTAAATTGAACAATGTCCTCATTGTTCACCAGAAAAACAAGGGAAAGTTTCAGAAGACCTTTTCGGTAAGTAGATAAAATAGAGAGAACACAAAGCTCATGAATAATCATTTAAGCACATAAACTCTCCTCTGCATATTTTATTTAAATAAAAGCATAATTAAAGAGACTGATACTCCCCTGAGATTATTTTTGCTAGCGTTATAGGAGTTCCCCCACACTTGAGCTTCAGCCTCAAGTAGCGTAGCTTGGTTGCGGTGTAGACATGAAGTTGCTCCTGCATAAGACACTACAAGCAACCATACTACAAACGGGGTTAAGAGTTAGCAAAAACAAAATTTAAAGAGAACCTGAAAATTAAAAGAGCATAAAAGCAAATAAAAGATAAGTTCCTCTGGGTTGCCTCCCGGAAAGCTGCCCTTCTTTAACGTCTTTGGCTAGACGCTTTGTTGTTAGATCAAATCTGGCGGGTGATTATGAGGAGGAGATCCAAAGCATGACTTGATGGTATTTTTGAGTGTCCACCGGGATGTATGTTTTCTTTTCTTATCCCGCTCTTCATCAGGGATTGGTGGTGGTATCTCTGTAATGGACATTCCGTCTGGAAGGGAGACAAAGAGAAGTGGGGATGATGGTGTGGAGGGTGATTTTTCGGTATGAGGGGGGGTCTATCTAAATATGGTTCATGACTGAAAAGCCTAGATCCTAAAATGCCATTCTGTGGAGGGTGAAAACCCGTTGTTCTTCGCATCCCTCAAATACCTACTACATCGTCCGTCTTTCCCAGAAAGCATAAAGAGGAGTGCAAGTGTGCACTACACCCGCTCTCGATGGGCTCCACGCGGACTTATGCCCTAAGGGCGGAAATTGACTAGAGTCGCCACCTAGTTTGACCTAAGGAACTAGGAAGGGAGGAGAAGGGTTCTAAGAACCGTGGGTTGACTCTGAATTTGTTGCCCATGGATAGGACTTATCTAGTCATTTGTAGAGATTCTATTGTGGGTTCGCACTGGGTTACACCCCTTAGAAGTGGCAACGACCACGACTTCGGATTGGTGCCCGAGGAAACCTCGGTCTCCAATTGTCGGGATTGCCTTCTTTCAAAACCTTATTAGAGAGTTCAATTAAAGCCAAAGGATAGGATTAGTGGGGGGCTGAGGAAGAGTGGATTGGCCTTTTTCTGCCAAGCAAGCCAAGAAGGAGAATGGGATGAATTCGAATGAGTAATAGAAAGATTACGAGTCTGACTGAGAGTTGAAGAAGTCGAGGATTTGTGGGGTCAGAGGGGATTTGAATGTTTGACAGCCATTACGATACCGACCTTATAGTGGGAAAAGGGTCTTTGATTGGAATGAGGGTCGCACCCTGGATGGGCTGCCTACGTACTCAAACTCCCAGTTGAGATCAGACTTACGTAGTTCACGTTTGGGATTTTGGAAGTTTTTATGTTTTGGAACTTGAGAGATTCGAGAAATCCTGATTTGAATGTGTGGGATGTTGTAGTCTGTGAATACCCTCAGGTCTATTAGACGATTTGAAATCTTGAGAGTCGAAGTCTGTGAGACTCTCAGGATTCTGTGAGACGCGCTCGTGTCTTAGACGCTCAGGTCTATGAGACATTCGAATCATTAAGATAACAAAATCTTGTGAGACGCTCGGGTCTGTGAGACCTTCGAATGTGGAGGGAAATTGGAATTGTTGGAGATGATTTGAGTCCATGAGATAATCGGAGTTCAGGGTATTTTGAGACTTTGAGTTTATGAAGTTGGAATTTGGGATTTATGAAGGTTTGAAACTATTTGGGATTGAAATGAATTTTTGACTTGGAATTGAAGTGTATTTATGAATTGAATTGGGAATGAATTGGAATTGGATGAATTTGGAATCAGAGTTGGGATGTGGATTGAATTTGAATTAGCGTTGGGATCGATTGAAATTGAATTGAATTGATGAATTGAATTGGATTGAATTTGAATCGGAATTGGGATGATGGAGAATTGAATGAATTGAGATTGAAATTGAATGAAGTGTTTGAATTGAATTGAAGTTAGAATGAAAATGAATGGAATTGAGAATTTTGAATTGAAATGGAAATGATGGAGATTGAGATTGATTGGAGTTGCGGTCTGGAATTGAACTGCAATGGATTGAAATTGAATTGAAGTTGATTTGAATTGAAATGAATTAGGCTGAATTGGTGAGTTGGGTTGAATTGAAATCAAATTGAATGATTGTGATGAATTGGGTTGAATTGGGCTTTTTGGTTTGTGGCTTGAAGTGGGTTTCTTGAATTGGGCTGAAGTTGAAAATGGGCCTGGGTTTGTTTTAGCCGAAGATGTTTTTGGACTTGAGACGTTAGAAATGATTGCTCTTCATTTTTTTATATATAATTAGATGTGTTTTAAGTTTAGGGTGTCACCTTGACCAAGAAGACACATGACCCACTAAGTGCCAAGGGACTCCCACTATCCAATGGCTGGACCTAAGGGCAAACTAGGGCTTAGATAGTAAGTTTGTACAATGGAATGAAACGAAAATTTGCAATGAGGTGGATTACAACATATACACATATAATACGGAGACATCATATCAAGATCACTGAAGACACGACAATTAAGCAGATCAAATAATAATAACAAGACTGAATAAACAATATGTTCCAATTATTCAAGTGATGTATACATGGGATGAAAATTTGAAGCTATCTAGGGCCATCTGTAATATCGATTTACATTGGGTGCAAAAAACGACAAAAGCATAACGAGCAAAGCAGAATCGCCATAAAATCGACGATGATGTTAAGACAACGAAATAGCATGACACAAAACAAAGACTTTGCAATTATATTGGGTTTCAGTGAAGAAATTCAACCAAAATCATGCTAACATCACTTATAAACCAAATTAATGCGCAGGGAGCGAACAGTGATGATCTAGAATGTAAAAACATGTGTTGGTCATTATATGAGAATGTAGGTGATAGGAAACAAACCTACGGGGTGGCCTGCCCCCGTTTAACATTCAATCAGATTATATAAGAAAATAAAGTGGTTGTGGTCACCTGCCTAACCCATGGCCACACTCCCACGGCCACAATCAACTTGCAAGGTCCGATGTCGCTTCACACCAAGCAGAATGCGACCGAACCCAGTCGATTGTATGTACCTCGGTCAAGTCATAACGCAAGAATAAGGAGCAGATTGAGTCAAATAAAGATTGGTCATAAGCCAAATGCTTGAATCAAATCAAATTCCCGACCGATATCTAAACGCAAAGAATAAGTGTAATGTGAGCAGCAAATATAATTCTCAAGTCAACGTCATGGTCCAACAGGGTCATGCAATGCAAGCAACAACATGGGAAGGAGTAATCTAATCATAGGTAGAAATTAATGAGCCAGATCACTATTACAGGAGTGTGCGCAGCATTGTCAATTTCTCAGGCTATTTACGACATATACCAGAATCCTCATTGGAACACGCAGACACTCATTTATGTTCAAAGCTGCAAATGATGATCTCGACGCACCATCACTGAGGGCAAACAAAATGACAAGGTATCCTTATTATGTTGGTGTATCTCAATATATCTCCATTAGTCAGTCAAAACCAGAAGAGATAACAATGTCAGCTATATGGAACGAGAAGGGGAGATTGCAAGAGTTGAGATGAAAACAATAATTAAGAAAAACTAAAATTCAAAATCTAACCAACCGTACAAGATATCCCTATCATAGCCACCACCATGATTAACCCCGACAAAATTCCACACAAACCGTAGAGGGCGTCAAAGATCATTACAATGATTCATGAAAGAAATAAACGCACATCGATGCGACCTGCTAAGGCCACCTCCAATCTGAAGACGAATTGTCAAGCGATAGCAAATTTTTGACCACCGAAGGGATTTACCAACTATCAGGCATACAAAGGCTACTAACAAGGGATGAAAACACAGGTTATTGGTAGATGAGAAGATCAAATTTCGTGAACTTAATTCAACCAAATAGAGAAAGTGTTCACTGACAAAAATCATACATGTTACGGTATATATCAAAGATGCAACACGAGCATAGAAGGAACTATAAAAAAATAATAAAAAAAATATATAAAAAAAATAATCCATTGAACAACTCATCGTCGAATTCTTTTTTGATCAAGACAGATGGAATGGGGAACATTGCTCCTTCACGATGCACAAAATAATGGCACTCCAAACAGCTAAAACAACTAGGGAAGTGAATATGATTTGCATTCAAACTACACAGAGAAATTAGTCTATTCGAATTAGCCTGGGCTGTCATGACAAACTGGAAATAATTAGCAACTAAACAGACCGTAGAGGCAGAGAATGGAAAAGAAATAAAAGGGGGAAATATACAACCGTATTTGATGCATCTCTCGGTGATTGTTGATGATGATGGGTCTCTCTGCTCCCGCCACAGAAAACTCGAGACGCAGCAGTTCCGGTGGTGATCGAGATGCAGCAGTTTCAGACTGTTCCAGAATGACCTACTCACATCCCCGTTTCAGAGTTTCTTGTTCGCCGATGTGAGGAAGACAAGGAAAGCACAGGCTCGTATGTTCCTTGTTCTTCAGGTGAAGAGAATGGAGAAGACGCAGAGCTGGTTAGTTCCTTGTTCGCCAGTTGCTTGTACGAAGCGAGAGTGTGGAGATGAAAAAAGGACAGAGCATGTATGTTATTGTTTCGCCAGTTCGGGTGGGTAAAACGGGAATGAAGAAGATGGAGGGAAGCAAGTTTTCTAAATGAAGAAGATGAAGGAAACATGGCGGAGTACATTTTCTTGTTGGTCAGTTTGGCTGTAAAATTTCCATGGTAAAGAGAATGAGGAAGCGCGGGCATGTATATCCCTTGTTGCCAGTTTGGGTAGCAAAATACCGTGGGTAATTAAAATGAAGAAGGCGCGGAACTAGTGTTCCAAGTTCATCGGCTGAGCTTGCAAAGATTTCAGGAGAATGGACAGATGAAGAGCATTTGTGCTTCATTTTCGACAGCTAGGTTTGCAAAGTTACTGGGAGGGCAGAGGATCAACAGGAGCATCGTTTTTGCTTCGTGAATGAAGATAGAAATGAACAGAGGTGCAAATCTGTAGGTTTCTAGTTCGACAACTGGTTTGCATAGTTACCCAGAGTAAAGAGAAATAGACGAGAGCATGGATGTCCCTTGTTCGCCTGGTAAGTTGCAGATTAACGACAATGAAGATAACGGAAAGTTGCAGCATAACATGTTCTTCTTCGCCAGTTTGTTCACAAAATTACCGTGAATGAAAAGAAGATGAATGTATATAGCGTGAATGAAGAGAATGATGAAGGTGTTGAGTTGTATGCTTTGTGTTTGCCAGTTACTTGCAAGACCGAGAATAAAGAGGAGGAAGAAGGCGTCGCCAGCTTGGTCTGCAAATTATCGAGAGCAAGAAATGAGAGGGGTACTGCATCTTCCTTGTTCACTAGTTTTTTCTTCGTGTGCAAAATTGTTGTGGTGAAGGATATGAGCATGAGGACAGTGCAGAGCTTCGGGAGATGTAGTTTTTTTTTTGGGATGGCGGCTACTCCGCCTTGTTTTCAGGGTTTTTTTTTGGGTTGAGTTATCGATGGATAGGAATGAGGAGGAAGATCGAGACGGAATAGAGGGTGTGTTTTGAGGTGGCTGCTCTTCCTCCTCCCTAGGTTTTTGGGATTGATGTTGATTTATAACAGAGAGGTTAGAAATGGGTTAGGATTTTGAGAGAAAGGCCTGGGCCTTCTTTTGATAACGATGGGGGTGGGTTTGACCATGTTTGGTCCTCCCCAAGTCCCGTTCGGCTTGACTATAGTGAGAAAACAAAACAAGAAAAAAAAAACTAGAGCCCAACCCATATCTGGACTAGAACCTGTGAACTCTAGCTTCATTGTTATAACTTCTAACCATTTGAGCTATGTCAGAATTCAGTATTCATACATGGAAAACAGTATTTGAGCTCTAACTCAAGCTGGGAGGAAATCTTTAAAATCACTAACGTTTAAAATGGAAATTTATAGTGAAATGAATTGTTTTCTTCTTGAAAAGCATGAAACTATAGAATGCAAAATATTAAAGTATAAAACGTGACTAAATACAAACAAATGAAATACAGTATAATAATGTGTACATGAAATAATGAAATAATACTGATACAATAGTGATAAAAATACAAGTAAATGTAACAAAAATGGGCACCGAATTAGATATGTACGGATAGCGGAAAATAAGATTGAGTAAAAAAGAAAATAGAATAAAATAAGATAAGAGGAAGCTTAATCAAATAAGCAACAAAATGAAGTACGCAAATAGGAATAATGATAATAAAGGCCGTATAAAATGATATAAATGAAAATGATGATGAAATAAAAAGTAAATTCTAGAAGACGAATAAAAGTAGCAATAAATGTGATAAAATAAATACGTAACAAAATGAAAAATAAAGATAACTTAATAAATAAATAAATAAGCAATAATGAGATAAGTGAATAAAACAAAAGGGATGGGTTTAAAACTGTATTGTCGTTTGAAAATTCATTTTCGCAAAATCGTGTTTTTATGAAATGCTTTGAAAAAGACTATAAAACGATGGTTTCATTTTGGCATGCACGTCAATACGTTTTTGAAAAGAAAGGCGACGACCCCTCTAATTGTATCTCTTATTCTGGATATTGCTTTATGGGGTGAGAATTTTTGGTGTCTACAGATGGCTCCCCTTGATTCAATTTTGCAAGCCCTTGCAGAATTGGATCAAGGTTGACAGCGCCAAAAATTCTCACTGTGGTTTAGTGGTGCATAGGGATGCGACCGTGAGTGTATGAATACGATTGAAAGTACGAGGACTTATGACGAGACTTAGTTAGACCTCTTGACATCTAACTCTAGGACTTATGACGAGCCTAGGATATTAACAATTCGATTTGGTTTAGGGTGCACGAGGGCTTAGGAGTGCCTCAACTAGACCTCTTGACATCTAGCTATAGGACTTATGACGAGCCTATAATGCAATTGAAAGTACGAGGACTTATGACGAGCCTCAACTAGACCTCTTGACATCTAGTCATAGGACTTATGACGAGCCTATGATACTAACAATTAGGTTGATTGGGGTGCACGAGGACTTATGACGAGCCTCAACTAGACCTCTTGACATCTAGCTATAGGACTTATGACGAGCCTATAATGCAATTGAAAGTACGAGGACTTATGACGAGCCTCAACTAGACCTCTTGACATCTAGTCATAGGACTTATGACGAGCCTATGATACTAACAATTAGGTTGATTGGGGTGCACGAGGACTTATGACGAGCCTCAACTAGACCTCTTGACATCTAGCTATAGGACTTATGACGAGCCTATAATGCAATTGAAAGTACGAGGACTTATGACGAGCCTCAACTAGACCTCTTGATATCTAGCCATAGGACTTATGACGAGCCTATGATACTAACAATTTGATTGATTGGGCTGCACGAGGACTTATGACGAGCCTCAACTAGACCTTTTGACATCTAGCTATAGGACTTATGACGAGCCTATAATGCAATTGAAAGTACGAGGACTTATGACGAGCCTCAACTAGACCTCTTGATATCTGGCCATAGGACTTATGACGAGCCTATGATACTAACAATTTGATTGATTGGGCTGCACGAGGACTTATGACGAGCCTCAACTAGACCTCTTGACATCTAGCTATAGGACTTATGACGAGCCTATAATGCTAACAATTTGATTGATTGGGCTGCACGAGGACTTATGACGAGCCTCAACTAGACCTCTTGACATCTAGCTATAGGACTTATGACGAGCCTATAATGCAATTGAAAGTACGAGGACTTAGGAGAGCCCCAACTAGACCTCTTGACATCTAGCTATAGGACTTATGACGAGCCTATAATACTTTTGAATGTATACCGTACTAGTAGCGTAATAGCTGCCTAGTAGTGGACAAAAGACGGGACCGCACTAGTAGCGTAATAGCTGCCTAGCGGGTTATGAAGTGAACGATCTCGCACCAGTAGCGTAATAGCTGCCTAGTGGAGGAAAAAAGACGGGACCGCACTAGTAGCGTAATAGCTGCCTAGTGGGTTATGAAGTGAACGATCTCGCACCAGTAGCGTAATAGCTGCCTAGTGGAGGAAAAAAGACGGGACCGCACTAGTAGCGTAATAGCTGCCTAGTGGGTTATGAAATGAATGATCTCGCACTAGTAGCGTAATAGCTGCCTAGTGGAGAAAAAACGGCGGGACCACACTAGTAGCGTAATAGCTGCCTAGCGGGTGTAAAAAGAAAGGCGACCGTACTAGTAGCGCAATAGCTGTCTAGTAGGTGTAAAACGAAAGGCGACCGTACTAGTAGCACAATAGCTGTCTAGCAGGTGTAAAATGAAAGACGACCGTACTAGTAGAGCAATAGCTGTCTAGCAGGTGTAAAACGAAAAAATTCGACCGCACTAGTAGCGCAATAGCTGCCTAGCGGGTGTAAAGTGAAATGTGACCGCACTAGTAGCGCAATAGCTGCCTAGCGGGTGTAAAATGAAAGACGACCGTACTAGTAGCGCAATAGCTGTCTAGCAGGTGTAAAACGAAAAATTCGACCGCACTAGTAGCGCAATAGCTGTCTAGCGGGTGTAAAATGAAATGTGACCGCACTAGTAGCGCAATAGCTGCCTAGCGGGTGTGAAGATGCGTTAGATAGTGAGCAAATTTTGTGGGTATATGCAGATGATATGTGATGTGAGGTGATTAACCAATGTATGAATTGAATTAAACTCCCTATTTGTGGATGTAGGTTTTTGTGTGAGCAGATGGCTCTATAGTAACATCAAAACCTCAGGATGGCTCCGGTATGGCTCCGGTATGGCTTCAAGGATCTGAGATGGCTCTAGCATGCGTTGATGGTTCCAGTATGCACTGATGGCTCTGGTAGGCACTGATGGCTCCGGTGTGACCAATGGTCTCGGGGTGGTTGGTGGGTTTCGATTTGGATTGAGATTTTCGGGATTGTTGGTGGTTTTGCTTTGGTTCAAATTTTCTGGGTGGGGTGGGGGCTCCAACAATGGATTTATCATGGTTTGATGAGGTTTTTGATGACTCCGGAAATGGAATGACTGTAATTTAAAGGGTTTGTTATGGAATTCGTAGTGGACGACTGGTTTTACATGGGTGGGTGAATGGCTAAACACGGTTTCATGGCCTTAAGGTAGTCCCCATCATGGTTTCAGGATCTTCAGGGATGGCTCTGAGATGACTTCGTGTCGGTTTGAGCATGACGATGCATTAGTTGGAACGAGGGGGAAATGGAGGTTTTGTCTTTGAGGTGGTCGCACCCTGGGCGGGCTGCCTACGTACTCAATTTTGTATTGAGATCAGACCAGACGTAGTTCGAAACTCTATGAGCAAGGTCTTGGTGACGAATTGGCTCCGACAGGGATTTGAGGTGGCTCCCGTGTTGTTCTCAAACTGTTGGGATGGCTCCTGTGTAGCTTTGGAGATGGTCTCAATATTTGAGGATGGCTCCTGCATGGCTCAACTTGGTTCTGGATATGACCGTGGGATGGCTCCAGCTTTGACTTTCTTTTTTTTTATCGGAAGTTACGCTTTGATAGCGGCAACTGAAGTCGACTTTTCAACGAGACTAGGTAGAATTATTACCAGTCGGATGTTGATGAAGAACTGGTTATGATGCATGCAAATATTAAATGCTAGATACGATGCAAAATGCATATGCAATTTTTGGAGAGAAGGTATGGCCCTATCTCTATTAATATGAGGTTTACAAATATAAGACATCTTCAGTTCGATCTTGAGTGATTGTTGAACTGGAATGCGTGAATCACTTTCCTCTCATGGAGGGATGTGGGTCAACCTCTCGTGAGTATAGCCGTGTGTGCTAATGTCCTGATGATACTCTTGATGCTTAGAGCAGTATTTTCCTAAGAATTTCTTTTTGAGGTCCTGGACTTTCCGATCCTTACAAATTCCTCACCTGCAATGGGGTAGGCTGTTTATGATTTGGTGCTTGAATCAAAGATTCGCTCGCACTCGGAAGACCTTGTGTAGTAAGATCGCACTCATTCGCTCATAGTCCCTGTGTTATGAGGTGGGACATGTTGATAACAAGCACGAAACTTATGATTCATGTTTCAGATCCGATACTTTCAGTTAACGCTCATCGACTTATGAGTCAGAGGTCTTTATTGGGTTGTAATGGGGCTGAGGGGTATGATGTATGTCACATGGGACTGGATGATTTGTTTGGGAATTGTGGAGCTTTTGTGCAATATAGGATATGTTTCGCCTTTGCCATGGGTGGAATGATTAGACAGGTTTCGATAACCTTTTGGTTTCTGTTGGACATCATTGGTCCTTTGGATTTGGTTTTGCTCCTTCTTGCCTCTTCTGGCGTTCGATTTGAACTTTCTTCTCATTTTGTTTTTTGAAATTGAATTTGGCTCATCAACTTTCTCAAGCGTTCTCAGCTTTGTATTTTGGCTTTCAGCTTTGGAGTTGCATTGACTCATCGATCTTCTTGAACATTTTTGGTGTTCTTTCTTGGTGTTTGGCTTTGGAGTTGCATTTGACTCGCTGATTTCTTTGAACATTTATTGTTGTTTTTGTGAAAGATGGTGGGGGAGAGACCATGGCTCTGGCTCCTTCGAGATCCTCTATTGCAAGGGTGAGTAAGTATGTGTATGTGAGTTGGCATGTTGTGGAGTTCGTAGAAGAAGGTTTATTGTGAAAGGCTCAGCGGGGCTCACTAAGGGATTATGTAGAGGGCAGTTAAAGCTCTTTGGTTTTGTGGAGATTTTTATCCTAAGTGCCTCGTCATCCTCATTAGTCAATGATGTTTTCTTACTATTCTCGGATCCTTGCATGACTCATAGTTCGTGACTTGCTATCGACATTGATCTCACTCGGAATTATGCCTCTCCATGTGCTGAAGAAATGCGCATGTCGCTCATGGTTTTACCTCTTTTGGCTCTCTCTACCTTCTCTCATCGCTCAGTAGATCGTCCAATAAGCTCAATTGAAATTCCGGGGAAAATACTGCTCTTCGCATGCTACACATTCGATTTGTGGTGCTGGTTTTGATTAGACTCTTGTGTTCATTGACGGGTCGAGAGTTTAGTGATTCGGGCATGCTGTTCAATCAATCTCTCAAGGTTTTCCCCAAAGATGTCGTTTCGATACGAGTGTATGTAGTACATCTACCATGCAATGTGTTGTGGTAATATGGAACTACTATGTACATATGATGCATGAAATGCTGAAAATGATTAATGGAGATGGTTGACTTTGAATTTTGACCAAATGTTTTTTTTTGTTGCTTTTTTTGTGTGTATGTAATGCATGAGTGGTAAGGCTACACCTAGTCTCGCTTGGGTCGAATTCAGCTCACGGTTCATGAAGCTCATCTCGTCACGATTGGCTCTGAAGGTGGTCGAGTTGTGGTTATCGGTCATCGAAGAAGTAATTCTCGAGTGAGGTCGGGTAGGTGATTGGCTCCTGGATCTTGAGACTTTTAGGGAGTGATAACTCCCGCATGGTGACCCACTGATATGACATGGGCTGCATTTTCTGGGTTTTTTGAAGGTTTGATTTTTTTTTGGATTTTCAGGTGTATGTATTTTTTTTGGATTTTCGGATGTATGATGTTTTTTGGATGTATGATTTTTTGGGATTTTTAGGGATATATGATTTTTTGTGGGTTTTTGCTTTTTGTTGTTGTTGGTCAATATGTACATGGTATGCCGAATGGAAAAAAGGTTTGCATCATTGGTATTTCTTGCTATCACCTCGAAGATCATGTCGTCACTCGTGGACAAGGACAGTTATTCACCTGCAAACGCGGTCATCATAATAGGAAGAAGATCATAGCAAAGGTGAATGTGAACATGCTTGCAAACTTGGATGAATGCTTGTGTGTGGTGTGTTGGGAATGCAACATGTGATTATGCAATTTTCTGTGATGAGCATGATTCATGCATGATTAATGAATGTGAAATGATTGACAATGGGAAGAGGCAAGTCGTGCATACTGGAAGAAATAAAGTGTTTGGAAGAAAACAGTTTTGAAAACACGTGCTTTCGCAGTGGTGGATTTTCTCAATATGGATTTTGATGCTCGGTCATTCATAAATAAAATAGGGAGTGGGGAACCCTATACACATCGATCTAAACAAATTCAAAGGGAATGTACAAACCTATACATGTAATCTATTCAGAAATGGACAAGAGGGGAAAGAATAATAGGGAAAACCTATACATCATCAATCATAAAAAGTCATTAAAGAGGGAGTTTGAGCTTAAAAACATCTCTCAAAATCTTCTGCTTCGTCTTCGAGCTTCTGACTGACTGCTTACGCTTGGGCTCCTGGTTGGCTCTTGACCGACTACTCTTCGTCTTCGGACTCTTGATTGGCTGCTCATTCGTTTTCAGGCTCCGGCAACGGGGCAGTATTATGATCAAACAGAACGGGTAGGTGTTCTTCCGATTTTCAACAGTTTGAACTCGAACAGGTGTCGCTAGTCTTCATGTCGCTTGACTCGGGTTGGTACGCCTCTGATTTTGTAATTAAACGGTTGGTGTCGGTCTTCATGTCGCTCGGCTAGCTCCACGGGTTAGTGCGCCTCTGATTTTCAGCTTGATCCGCGTAGTCAATCTTCATGCTGCTTCACTTGCTCCGACGAGAGGAATGGGGAATATTTTGAGAAAGGAAAAGTGAATGATCGAGCACTAAATCTTATGTGAAAATCCACCACTTTTGTGAAAACACAAAATGACTAGTACGCTCCACGGTAATGACCGCTGCTCTTGAAGGTGGGTTGAACTTCAAAAATAACAGGTCACAACATGGGGACTAAATCATTTATTTTGAAATACGTTTGTGAGAAATGCTATTTCGTAACAACATCTGTGAGAAATGCTATTTGAAACTCGTTTGCAAAAAATGGGTTTTGAAAGCTATTTTAGAGACTAGTTTTGAAAAAAAACATTTGTGGGAAACATTGTTTGAAAATCATTTGTAAACAGTAGATTTTGAAATTTGTTCTTTGCAAACTGCTTGATAAGGTTTGTTTTCGGGAAGACTTTGATTGAAACCGATTTTGAAAACTGTTTTGGAAATAACAATTTTTGAATTTCATTTTTTTAAATCATTCGAGATGGACGACTCTAAAGATATTTCATTGGAGTGTTCGAACTTTTTTTTTTTGCCAATTTGAAACATGATCACACATAGATGTAAGTGCAAAATAAAAATCGTGGCTGATTTTTGTGGAGCTGAGTGTGAATGATTGGGATAATCATCTTCCAGGTCAATCAATGCTTCCATACCACCGGGGGAACCGTCGTCCCTTCACTGTTCATCTCTCGGGATTTATCTCTGTTATGCCTTGTGGAGCACGTCATTAAGAAAGACCAGAGTGCTTAAGTTCGAAGGGTCGGGATACCCGAAGTGATACAGTCACACGAGCCACGGCCGAGGATTATCACAACATACTCACTTTTCGGGAAACTCGGGGAAGTACTGCATGGGAACGGGTCTCGTCATCTGTACGGTCAGGTGTGTCTAAAGTCCAAATTATTCACTGACTACGTTGTGCCATGTATGGGTATCCGGTAAATACGGGATCCTCTATGGACGTGTAGCGTGACATTGGGCTTTAGAGACACCCGTGGTGCATAGGAACAATGAAGAACTGAGCCCATGCAATCTTCAGGGTAAGGCAGAAGGGTGGTCAGACAGGCGGCATACAAAGGGGTGACTCTCCGTAAAACCCGTCCTAGACACCGGATCAGGCAGCTGGACACTGAAGGCTCATGGTTTACTATATGCTGGCTTAGACTCGGATAATGGAGGATATATTTGGATCATGAGTATCAAGGCGTAGGTCGATGACCATCTCGCCCTGTGGGTATAACCATTCAAATGAATGACCCGACTCATGGGGAATCAATCGTGGATCGATCGGCATCCCGTGACTCGTGAATATAGCGGGTGACACAGAGGAATGCATGTCCTAAGCTACCCAACCAATGCACCCCACAATCATACAACATATAAGTAAAGTAGGGAAGTTAGCACCAACCTATTTACTAAATGTTTGTCTTGAAGTTGATAATTCCAATTTGGTTGTTTATTAACCTAAAGGGAAGTTAGCTTCATTCAATCCTAAGTGTCTCTTTCTAATCGTGAGCTAATTATTAACCCAATTGTTGCAATGTTTGTTGAAGATCTATCAAGTCCTATCTGTCCTCATCAGATACACACTCTGAGTGTGGAGTAGAATAATCCTAGAGGCTTGGAATGAATCTCTTGAAGGTTTTGAAAGAAGTTAGGAAATCCTGACAATCTTGAATGGAGTTCAGTCTTCCTTGAGTTTGAGAAAAACTTACTCAAGTTTTCCCCAGCAGAGTCGCCATTCTATGGAGGGTGATTTTTCGGTATGAGGGGGGGTCTATCTAAATATGGTTCTTGACTGAAAAGCTTAGATCCTAAAATGCCATTCTGTGGAGGGTGAAAACCCGTTGTTCTTCGCATCCCTCAAATACCTACTACATCGTCCGTCTTTCCCAGAAAGCATAAAGGGGAGTGCAAGTGTGCACTACACCCGCTCTCGATGGGCTCCACGCGGACTTATGCCCTAAGGGCGGAAATTGACTAGAGTCGCCACCTAGTTTGACCTAAGGAACTAGGAAGGGAGGAGAAGGGTTCTAAGAACCGTGGGTTGACTCTGAATTTGTTGCCCATGGATAGGACTTATCTAGTCATTTGCAGAGATTCTATTGTGGGTTCGCACTGGGTTACACCCCTTAGAAGTGGCAACGACCACGACTTCGGATTGGTGCCCGAGGAAACCTCGGTCTCCAATTGTCGGGATTGCCTTCTTTCAAAACCTTATTAGAGAGATTCAATTAAAGCCAAAGGATAGGATTGAGTGGGGGCTGAGGAAGAGAGTGGATGAGGCAAGCTTTTCTGCCAAGCAAGCCCAAGAAGGAGAATGGATGAATTCGAATGAGTATAGGATGAAAGATTACGAGTCTGACTTGAGAGTTGAAGAAGTCGAGGATTTGTGGGCGTCAGAGGGGATTTGAATGTTTGACAGCCATGAATACCGCCTTAGAGTGGGAAAAGGGGTTTTGATTGGAATGAGGTCGCACCCTGGATGGGCTGCCTACGTACTCAACTCCCAGTTGAGATCAGACCTTACGTAGTTCATCGTTTGGGATTTTGGAAGTTTTTTATGTTTGTGGAACTTGAGAGATTAGGAGAAATCCTGATTTGAATGTGTGGGATGTTGTAGTCTGTGAGACACTCAGGTCTATGAGATGTTTGAAATCTTGAGATGTCGAAGTCTGTGAGACGCTCAGGTCTGTTAGACGCTCGGGTCTGTGAGACGCTCAGGTCTATGAGACATTCGAATCATTAAGATAACAAAATCTGTGAGACGCTCGGGTCTGTGAGACATTCGAATGTGGGGGGAAATTGGAATTTTGGAGATGATTTGAGTCCATGAGATAATCGGAGTTCAGGGTATTTTGAGACTTTGAAGTTTATGAAGTTGGAATTTGGGATTTATGAAGGTTGAAACTATTTGGGATTGAAATGAATTTTTGACTTGGAATTGAAGTGTATTTATGAATTGAATTGGGAATGAATTGGAATTGGATTGAATTTGAATCAGAGTTGGGATGTGTATTGAATTTGAATTAGCGTTGGGATCGATTGAAATTGAATTTGAATTGAGATTGAAATTGAATTGGATTGAATTTGAATCGGAATTGGGATTGATTGAGATTGAATTTGAATTGAGATTGAAATTGAATGAAGTTTTGAATTGAATTGAAGTTAGAATGAAAATGAATTGGAATTGAGAATTTTGAATTGAAATGGAAATGAATGGAGATTGAGATTGAATTGGAGTTGAATTGGAATTGAACTGAAATGGAATTGAAATTGAATTGAAGTTGATTTTGAATTGAAATGAATTAGGCTGAATTGAAGTGAGTTGGGTTGAATTGAAATCAAATTGAATTGAATTGTGATGAATTGGGTTGAATTGGGCTTTTTGGTTTGTGGCTTGAAGTGGGTTTCTTGAATTGGGCTGAAGTTGAAAATGGGCCTGGGTTTGTTTTAGGCCGAAGATGGTTGATTTTGGACTTGAGACTTTAGAAATGAATTGCTCTTCATTTTTTTATATACATAATTTAGATGTGTGTTTTAAGGTTTAGGGTGTCACCTTGACCAAGAAGGACACATGACCCACTAAGTGCCAAGGGACTCCCACTATCCAAATGGCTTGGACCTAAGGGCATAACTAGGGCTTAGATAGTAAAGTTTTGTACAATGGAATGAAACGAAATTTGCAATGAGGTTGGATATACAACATATACACATATAATACGGAGACAATCATATCAAGATCACTGAAGACACGACAATTAAGCAGATCAAATAATAATAACAACAGACTGAATAAACAAATATGTTCACAGTTATTCAAGTGATGTATACATGGGATGAAAATTTGAAAGCTATCTAGGGCCATCTGTAATATCGATTTACAATTGGTGCAAAAAACGACAAAAGCATAACAGAGGCAAAGCAGAATCGCCATAAAAATCGACGATGATGTTAAGACAACGAAATAGCATGACAAAACAAGACTTTGCAATTATATGAGTGGGTTTCAAGTGAAGATTCAACCAAAATCATGCTAACATCAACTTATAAACCAAATTAATGCGCAGGGAGCGAACAGTGATGCTAGAAATGTAAACATGTTGTTGGTCATGATTATGGAGAGATGTAGGTGATAGGAAACCAACCTACGGGGTGGCCTGCCCCCGGTTTAACATTCAATCAGATATAATATAAGAAAATAAAACTGGTTGTGGTCAACTGCCACACCCACGGCCACAATCAACTTGCAAAGTCTGATGTCGCTTCGCACCAAGCAGAATGCGACCAAACCCAGTCGATTGTATGTACCTCGGTCAAGTCATAACGCAAGAATAAGGGGAAGATTGAGTCAAATAAAGAGTGGTAATAAGCCAAATGCTTGAATCAAATCAAATTCCCGACCGATATCTAAACGCAAAGAATAAGTGTAATGTGAGCAGCAAATATAATTCTCAAGTCAACGTCATGGTCCAACAGGGTCATGCAATGCAAGCAACAACATGGGAAGGAGTAATCTAATCATAGGTAGAAATTAATGAGCCAGATCACTATTACAGGAGTGTGTGCAGCATTGTCAATTTCTCAAGCTATTTACGACATATACCAGAATCCTCATTGGAACACGCAGACACCCATTTATGTTCAAAGCTGCAAATGATGATCTCGACGCACCATCACTGAGGGCAAACAAAATGACAAGGTATCCTTATTATGTTGGTGTATCTCAATATATCTCCATTAGTCAGTCAAAACCAGAAGAGATAACAATGTCAGCTATATGGAACGAGAAGGGGAGATTGCAAGAGTTGAGATGAAAACAATAATTAAGAAAAACTAAAATTCAAAATCTAACCAACCGTACAAGATATCCCTATCATAGCCACCACCATGATTAACCCCGACAAAATTCCACACAAACCGTAGAGGGCGTCAAAGATCATTACAATGATTCATGAAAGAAATAAACGCACATCGATGCGACCTGCTAAGGCCACCTCCAATCTGAAGACGAATTGTCAAGCGATAGCAAATTTTTGACCACCGAAGGGATTTACCAACTATCAGGCATACAAAGGCTACTAACAAGGGATGAAAACAACAGAGTTATTGGTAGATGCGAGAAGATCAAATTCCGTGAACTTAATTCAACCAAATAGAGAAAGTGTTCACTGACAAAAATCATACATGTTGCGGTATGTATCAAAGATGCAACACGAGCATAGAAGGAACTATAAAAAAAATAATAAAAAAATATATAAAAAAAATAATCCATTGAACAACTCAGCGTCGAATTCTTTTTTGATCAAGACAGATGGAATGGGGAACATTGCTCCTTCACGATGCACAAAATAATGGCACTCCAAACAGCTAAAACAACTAGGGAAGTGAATATGATTTGCATTCAAACTACACAGAGAAATTAGTCTATTCGAATTAGCCTGGGCTGTCATGACAAACTGGAAATAATTAGCAACTAAACAGACCGTAGAGGCAGAGAATGGAAAAGAAAATAAAAGGGGGAAATATACAACCGTATTTGATGCATCTCTCGGTGATTGTTGATGATGATGGGTCTCTCTGCTCCCGCCACAGAAAACTCGAGACGCAGCAGTTCCGGTGGTGATCGAGATGCAGCAGTTTCAGACTGTTCCAGAATGACCTACTCACATCCCCGTTTCAGAGTTTCTTGTTCGCCGATGTGAGGAAGACAAGGAAAGCACAGGCTCGTATGTTCCTTGTTCTTCAGGTGAAGAGAATGGAGAAGACGCAGAGCTGGTTAGTTTTTTCGCCAGTTGCTTGTACGAAGCGAGAGTGTGGAGATGAAAAAAGGATAGAGCATGTATGTTATTGTTTCGCCAGTTCGGGTGGGTAAAATGGGAATGAAGAAGATGGAGGGAAGCAAGTTTTCTGAATGAAGAAGATGAAGGAAACATGGCGGAGTACATTTTCTTGTTGGTCAGTTTGGCTGTAAAATTTCCATGGTAAAGAGAATGAGGAAGCGCGGGCATGTATATCCCTTGTTGCCAGTTTGGGTAGCAAAATACCGTGGGTAATTAAAATGAAGAAGGCGCGGAACTGGTGTTCCAAGTTCACCGGCTGAGCTTGCAAAGATTTCAGGAGAATGGACAGATGAAGAGCATTTGTGCTTCATTTTCGACAGCTAGGTTTGCAAAGTTACTAGGAGGGCAGAGGATCAACAGGAGCATCGTTTTTGCTTCGTGAATGAAGATAGAAATGAACAGAGGTGCAAATCTGTAGGTTTCTAGTTCGACAGCTGGTTTGCATAGTTACCCAGAGTAAAGAGAAATAGACGAGAGCATGGATGTCCCTTGTTCGCCTGGTAAGTTGCAGATTACCGACAATGAAGATAACGGAAAGTTGCAGCATAACATGTTCTTCTTCGCCAGTTTGTTCACAAAATTACCGTGAATGAAAAGAAGATGAATGTATATAGCGTGAATGAAGAGAATGATGAAGGTGTTGAGTTTTATGCTTTGTGTTTGCCAGTTACTTGCAAGACCGAGAATAAAGAGGAGGAAGAAGGCGTCGCCAGCTTGGTCTGCAAATTATCGAGAGCAAGAAATGAGAGGGATACTGCATCTTCCTTGTTCACTGGTTTTTTCTTCGTGTGCAAAATTGTTGTGGTGAAGGATATGAGCATGAGGAGAGTGCAGAGCTTCGGGAGATGTAGTTTTTTTTTTAGGATGGCGGCTACTCCACCTTGTTTTCAGGGTTTTTTTTTGGGTTGAGTTATCGATGGATAGGAATGAGGAGGAAGATCGAGACGGAATAGAGGGTGTGTTTTGAGGCGGCTGCTCTTCCTCCTCCCTAGGTTTTTGGGATTGATGTTGATTTATAACAGAGAGGTTAGAAATGGGTTAGGATTTTGAGAGAAAGGCCTGGGCCTTCTTTTGATAACGATGGGGGTGGGTTTGACCACGTTTGGTCCTCCCCAAGTCCCGTTCGGCTTGACTATAGTGAGAAAACAAAACAAGAAAAAAAAAACTAGAGCCCAACCCATATCTGGACTAGAACCTGTGAACTCTAGCTTCATTGTTATAACTTCTAACCATTTGAGCTATGTCAGAATTCAGTATTCATACATGGAAAACAGTATTTGAGCTCTAACTCAAGCTGGGAGGAAATCTTTAAAATCACTAACGTTTAAAATGGAAATTTACAGTGAAATGAATTGTTTTCTTCTTGAAAAGCATGAAACTACAGAATGCAAAATATTAAAGTATAAAACGTGACTAAATACAAACAAATGAAATACAGTATAATAATGTGTACATGAAATAGTGAAATAATACTGATACAATAGTGATAAAAATACAAGTAAATGTAACAAAAATGGGCACCGAATTAGATATGTACGGATAACGGAAAATAAGATTGAGTAAAAAAGAAAATAGAATAAAATAAGATAAGAGGAAGCTTAATCAAAGAAGCAACAAAATGAAGTACGCAAATAGGAATAATGATAATAAAGGTCGTATAAAATGATATAAATGAAAATGATGATGAAATAAAAAGTAAATTCTAGAAGACGAATAAAAATAACAATAAATGTGATAAAATAAATGCGTAACAAAATGAAAACTAAAGATAACTTAATAAATAAACAAATAAGCAATAATGAGATAAGTGAATAAAACAAAAGGGATGGGTTTAAAACTGTATTGTCGTTTGAAAATTCGTTTTCGCAAAATCGTGTTTTTATGAAATGCTTTGAAAAAGACTATAAAACGATGGTTTCATTTTGGCATGCACATCAATACGTTTTTGAAAAGAAAGGCGACAACCCCTCTAATTGTATCTCTTATTCTGGATATTGCTTTATGGGGTGAGAATTTTTGGTGTCTACAGATGGTGATTGAGTGTCCCGCACAAACTTGAGATCCTTAGATTTGTTATCTGGAGACCTTCCTGATGCAAACTCCAGTTTTTCATTATAAGCTTGAAGGGTGATTGTCCCCTGGGCTACCCGAATGTGCACATCGGCTGTGGCAAGGAAAGGTCGTCCAAGGATGAGAGGTGTAGTGGAGTTCTCTTCGATGTCTAGAATGACAAAATCGCATGGGAAGTATAAGTGCTCCACTTTGATGATAACATCTTCCACCACTCCGCTTGGGTATGTTACCGAACCATCAGCCAGTTGAAGGGTCATCTTAGTCTTTTTCATATCTCCAATTCCCAGCTTTTTGAAAGTGGAGAGGGGCATCAAATTTATGGAGGCACCCAGATCGCATAGGGAGTATGGAAATGAGGTGCTACCAATTCTGACTGGAATGGTGAAACTGCCTGGATCATTGCATTTCGAAGGTAGTGGTTGTTGCAGAATAGCTGAGCAAGCTACATTGAGAGGTACCGTACCGACTTCGGCCAATTTAGTTTTGTTGGAGATAAGGTGTTTAAGGAATTTGGCGTAGTTTGGCATTTTGGCAATGAGGTCTACAAACTGTATGTTGACGTTTAGTTGTTTCAGCATTGCCAGAAACTTACCATATTCATTATCCAATTTCTGCTTTTGGAGTTGGTGGGGAAATGGTATAGGCGGTTCTTGTGGAGAAGGTTTTGAAGCTGATGGAATAGTGAGGATGGTGGGAGATGTTTTTTCTACTGGGACCACAACTGTTCCTTCACTATCCTCTTTGGATTCTTCTGACCTTTGCGGGATGTGAATCTCGTCGGTTTTTCTACCGCTTCTCAAGGTTATCGCCTTAACCTCCTCTTCTTCTTCTTCAAAATCGAGCTTTTCATTTTTATAGCCGGCTACCAACTGCTCAAGGTAGGTATTCTCGGACTGAATGCGATTTTTATAGACTTTGGCAGTGCTTTCCAATTCAGCTACATTCCTTTTGGAAGTTTCGATTGCTACTACCCACTCTTGAAGGGAAGGGTGAAGTTCTGGAACCTTAGCTATTTTGGCCACCTCCATCTTTTCTTCATTGTGCTCTTTCACATAGATGCATTTGGCTTCCTCTCTTGGATTTGGTTCAGTTTGGCTGGGGAGAGCCCCAGGCGGTCTTCGAGCAAGATGTTCTGCAATTTGATTGAATTTACCTTCGATTTTTTGGTTGAAGGCTTCTTGTGCAGAAAGCTGGTTCTGAGTCATAGACATATAACCCTTCATCATCTCTTTGAGTTCTGCGTTTGGATCAACAGATGATGAAGATGGTTGTTGTTGTTGTTGAAAACCTGGAGGGGCACCTTGTGCTCTATAACCCATATTAGAGTTTGGTTGGGGTCGGTTTCCTTGGTAGGTATTGGAACTGTTGTTCTGCCCTCCTTGGTTCTGATCATTGTTTTTCCATGAAAAATTTGGGTGATTTCTCCATGGGTAGTTGTTGTTGATGTTATTGTTGTAGGAATTACCGGGGCGGTTTCCTATGAAATTCACATCTTCATACTGGTTTTTACCTTCGCACTGATGAGTTTCATGAGGACCGGCATAAATGGCACATCCTTCTGTAGATGAACTTGGAGGTGGGGAAGCTATTGTTTTTACGATTTCATTTTGAGAAGTTATTAGCTTTTCCACCATCTTTGCAAGGGACGAGATCTGAGCCGATAAATGATCTGTAGGCTCAACATGGAGTAGGCCTGCTGCTCGTGGCGTTCTTCCTTTCGATCTCGTCCACTGTCTGGTATTGCTCGTCATGGTTTCGAGAAGGTTCATCCCTTCTTGAGGAGATTTCATCATGAAACTTCCTCCTGCAGAGGAATTTACGAGTAGTCGATTTCCATCATCCAGGCCATTGAAGAATGATAAGCAAAGGGATTGATCGTCGAGACCATGGTGGGAACACTTCATCAGCATATCCTTGAATCTATCTCATGCGTCGTATAACGTTTCTCCTGGTTCTTGACAGAATGTGTTGATTTCACCGATCAATTGCCTTGTTCTACTGGTTGGGTAGTATTTGGCAAGGAATTTCTGGGCCATTTGCAACCATGTGGTGATTGATCGGGAGGGAAGACTTCGGTACCACCTGTTTGCTGAATCTGACAACGAGTGAGGAAATAGTTGTAGACGGATTCTTTCTTTGACGTTGCCGATTTGACCAAAGGAATTACAGAAGTCTAGGAAGAGACTTAAATGATTCGGGGCTTCATCAGGATTTGCTCCACTAAATTTGCCTAGATCCCGGACGGCGGTGATGTAGTGGGTTTTGAAAGTCCATCGTCCGGCTTCTAGCGGTGTTAGTTCGGGGAGAACTATGGCTGATGCCCATTCTTCGGTATCCGGTTGGTGGTAATCCGAGAGGGCACGGTGTTCTGGTTGATTTGGTTGGTTTTCATGGTCCATTTCTTCTATAACTTCGTTATTAGCCATGTTTTGATTTCTCAGGTTTCTTCTTGCTTGTAATAAAGTGCGCTCAGGTTCAAGTCTCGGATTGACAAGTGGAGAACCTCGGGTTCGAGTGTTTGGCATGCACAGAAGATACTTGATTTGTGAGAAACTGCGAAATTAATTAGTAAATAGATAAAGAAAAGCAGAGATATTGGTTAGGCCGATAAACGTTAATTAAACAATACTGATATATTTTTTTATTTTTTTTCTATTTTTTTATATATATATTTTTTAACAAGAGTAAAATGACAGATAATTAAATGACAAGGGAAATTAAATGACAGAAATTATAAGTTAGTAGTTAGATGACAGAAATTATAAGTTAGTAGTTAGTATACTGGAAATTAAATGTTAAGGACAATGGAAATTAAATGTTAGGGACAATGGAAATTAAATGTTAAGGACAATGGAAATTAAATGTTAAGGACAATGGAAATTTGAAATACCCCAAACCTAAGTATGCTAATTAAACATCAAATCACGATGTAGTAAGTCTAGAATATGCCTTAGAAAGATTGGTAGATAATTTAAACCAAGGAAAACACAAGAAAGTGCCTTAAGGGCAATCAGGGCAAAAACATGCTCTAAGCTTGGAGTGACTTTGATTAGCACCCAAATACCATTATAAGACTTTATTAATATGCTAATGGACATTTTAAATCAATTAGCAAAGAAAACAAAGCTTGAAAACAAGTTAAAACACAAAATGTGCTTTAAGAAGTCTTAAAGCACATTTTTGAGAAATTGTCTTAGAATTGAGTTTTGAGTGGCTAAATGTCCATCATTACTCTTTAATCAACATGTGTACTAATTAGTATCACATTAGGAAGCCTAAATCAATGGGAAATCAAAAATTTCAGAAATATGTGCACTAATTAGTGAATAGTGCCAAATAGTGACTAGTTTAAGTTTTAATCAATATAAGCTAATTAGTTGGGCAACAAAGACCATGACTAGCCTTATTTAAGATAGGGGGCCGGTTTTCTAAGGTAGGATGAGTCACCATAAGTAGTCAAATAAGGAAGAAAAGAAGAGATAAGTAAAAGGAGTACTATTTGCTTTATTAAAGCAAATATCTTATATTAGCCCACTTTTCTTCTTCTCTCTCTTCATTTCCCTTCTTCCCACGGTTTCTTCTTCCCTTCTCTTGCTCCAAAACCGAGAGAGCTTCATCCATGGGTGCTCCACCTTCAAATGCTCACCAAGAGTTCATCTTTGCTCTAAATCAAAAACTAAGTATAGATTTCTCTTAGTTGGGCCAAGACCTATCTTTCCATCTTTTCAAATCTTTCAAAGCTCAAGTTTGGTGCCATGGGAAAACTCCATTGATGGAGGAAAATCAAGTTTGAAGAGCTCATTGGCTTCTCCATTCTCTTAAGGTAAAGAAAATGTAAGAAAAACCATGTTTCCACCACTTCTTCTACATGGCCGAAAATTCCTTCTCATGGGGCTTTGTTTTTATGCCTTGTTCTAGCTTGATTTATTCACCAAGGACTAGTGGAGGTCCTATTTCATTCAATGCCCAAGTCTACTTTGAGACTTCAAAGGTAATCATCCACTGTTATGCCTTAGAACACATTTCTAACCTAGGTTTCCATTCCTTGAGGTTAGTGTATTGTTTAGTACTCATATGAGTCATTGAATATTGATTAGAACATTGGCAAGGGGAATTTAAGTGGTGGCCGAGATTCATGCAAGAAGAAGGTCTAAGGAGGAAGTTAAGATAAGCTTGAGAAAACAAGGTAAAATGCTTACCTAATGGTGGTTTAAGTTTTAAGGGATGAGTTTAGGTGGGTACCAATGTGTCTTAGAGCTTACATTGTGTATTGTGTTATATAACCTGAGGAAAAGAACTTAAATAAGCTTGTGAACTTGCGACTAAGGAGCCAATGGGAATGAGTTAGTAATATAAGTTTGAGACGGATTTTAAGAGCATTATATCTACCATGAGATTGATGGGTGTATTTGCAGGTTGAAGGCTTTTATATGTGGGAAATTCAGTGTTTAAGTTTAAGCTATTTAAGGGCCTAAGAGCCATGTCATTTAAGAGCCTTAGTGCTATGCAATTTAAGATTATTGCAATATATTGAGTTTGTTGTGATGAGTTGGTTTGGGTGATGAGATATGATGAGAAAGAACTTGATGTGTGTGAGATGGTTGAATGAGGAAAAATAATGTGTTTGGGCATGATAAGATGCTAGAGGAGCTATGGCGAAATTTGAGTAGAAAATAAGTGTTTAGGTGATGGTGGTGAATTAATATGACCCGGGATTTACTAGGAGTCATTATGAGGAATTTGAGTGGAAATTAGTGAACTAAGGAGTTCTTGAGGTTTAGAATGACCTAGAGATGTCTAGGAGGAATTAGAGGATTGGTGAGTGTATTAAACACGCCAAAATCATGATATGAGGAATGTAAGACTTGTGCATAAGTTTTAAGGAGAAGGTGTATAATGCTTAAGGTGATTTAGGTATGAACTTGGGAACATATCAATGAAAGTCTTGGGAAGCTTGTCTAAGTAGTGATGATGCTAGTAGTGGAACAATAAGGTTTTAGTTAGATTGTAATAAGTGGACTTAGGTGATGGAAGAGAAAGGTGTGGGAGAATGTTGTCAAACGTCAAGGAAAATGACTAGGAATGTAAAAGAGCGTGTGATCATGAGGAAGGTGAGTAAGTGAATAAAAGAATGTATAAGTAAGCTCAAGAGTTAGGAGTGATGAGTAACAAATGAAAATAAGAGAAATTGTGCATGGACATGCAAGATGACCTTGGAAGGTTTAACTAGCAAGATGGAGTGCAATGATGTTAAGGACGAGTTATATGGGTTGAAAAGAAACACTTGGGATAGTTAAAGTTTTAGACAAAACGTACATGTTGGAAATGTAAGGAGTTATATGACAAATGTTAGGAGTGTTTGTAAGAATTTAGTAAATGTTTGAGAAGATCTTTGGAAGTTGTTTTGGAGAGTTTGGTGGAAGTTCTAAGGTGAGTTTAAGTGCCTAAATGGTATTAGGACACATGGGGGGACTTGTGGGGAAGTTTGGAGTCAAATGGGAATTTAGAAATAAGGTTCTGGAGCCGACCGACCTTGGGACCGGACCTGCAAGGTCGGTCGAGCTCAGTTTACACTGCCGGAGAAAGTTTCTGGAACCGACCGAACTTGGGGACCGGACTTGCAAGTTCGGTCGGGCTTGTAATTTGTGAAGGAATTGAGTCTCTGGAATCAACCGAACATGGGACCGAACTTGGCAAGTTCGGTCGAGCTTAAATATCCCACGGGGAAACTCGGGAATGGACCGACCTTGGGACCGGACTTGCAAGGTCGGTCGGGGTAGAATTTTCAAGCGGTAATATGTTCTGGAATGGACCGACCTTAGGTAAGGTCGGTCGGAAGTTCGGTCGAGCCTAAAATTTAAAAAAAAAAAGAAATTTTGAATTCTAAGGATGGTAATAGGTAATAAGGTGTACCTTTGGTAGGGTGGTAATGATTAGGACCCTAAGAACTTAAGGGATTAAGTTAAGTTAAGTATAAACTTAAAAGTTTAAGGTTAAGTTGTAAGATTAAGTTGTAAGACTTAAGAGGTGTTAGGTGGGAATCATTAAGGGTTAAGTAAGTTAAGTAAGTTGGATTAAGTTAAGTGATTAACAACCTAAAACTGAATGAATGTTTTAGGACTTGGGAGTTTGGACTCCGGAAGAGAGTAAGCAACCGAACGACCAACGGTGAACGGTACAGTTCTTCTTGTGACCTGCTTGCTAACGAGGTGTCCCTCGGCTTGTGTGCTATTTGTTTTTGTGTGCTCACTAAACAAGATAAAGCATGCAACCGGAATATTATGTTTATTGTATTGTTGTGTGATGTTTGAAAACTAACACAACATACCGTGAGAACTTACTAACTAACGTTTAGTAAGGAAATGAGTGGGACTAAGGAACGCTCCCTAATATGGGTTGATATAAACCGAAAGAGGTTAACCAACAAACATGATCTTGAGACTACTACTAACTGGAACTTGAGTGAGGAAACCCGGGACCGATCTCCGGTCATGCATGCTAAGGAAAAAGGGGGACGGTATCTGAATCAGATCCGCCCTCCGCTTAAGGACTTGTCTTCGGACTTGTAGCCTAGGGCCGGTTGCCGGCTCAGCTACGCTGGACTCCCGTCCAGAGTAGGTGGCATTAAGATGGTGCGGTGGGATCACCTAAATCCCAGGTTCGAATTAAGCTACAACCATTCCCTTCCAGGAACGGTTTGTTACTGAGATTAAGTTGAGATTAAGATTAAGGTAAGGTTAAGATAAGTTGCAACCATTCCTTTTAAAGGATGGTTTGTATTATTAAGATTAAGATAAGCTACATCCACTCCTTATTAAAGGATGGTTGTTTCTAAGATTAAGATAAGACTAAGATTGAGGTGAGATAAGGATGGACTAAGATTAAGAGGGAACATTACTTAAGGAGTTAAATAATTAACTCTCTAATTAAGGGAACGCATTTAAGTCATTCATTGTGTGTGAACTTTGATTGTTCATATCTGAGTTGTTGTTTACTGCACTTTCTATTATGTTGTGCATCTAATCAACCTCCATGTTATCGACAATTAGTCGTCGTAGCCACGTTAGCTTGGGGGCCATGAGAGGATCGTACCAGCATTCGTGCTGACCCCCTTTGGGGGCTGTTTTTACTACACAGGTGAACATCAGGAGGCGGCCGTCGCGGGAGTAAGAAGAGGATACAAGTGTTAAGGATTAAGTGTGGCCTACGAGTTGTGCATGTACACTCGTATGGCAATCGAGTTAGTAAGATGTATAGGATGTGAGAGGGTTGTAAGAAGAATATGTATTTGGTTAAGGTTGTTATGTGCTAATGTTCGGTATATTCTGTAGTCAGACCGTGGCAAGGTCCTAGAGTGTAAAGAATTCCGCTGTGACATGTATATATATATGCTGTTAAGTTGCGAGACCACATTTGGATTGAGTTGGGGTGTTACAAAAAGTGGTATCAGAGCGTAGTTACGCTCTGAAGACAAGAAATACCGAACTTAGGAGAATATTGAGGTTGAGATTGAGTTATGGGTTAAGGGTTAAGAGGTAGAGTGAGAGGTGCGTTAGTCGGGACTTCCCGGTGTCTACCGGATATCCATAGTACCTAGACCCGCCCTCCACATCCCTAACCCTGGACATGTGGAACAAACGCCAGAGAGAAGAAAGCCTTCTCTTACTTGGGGAAACCCGATCTGGCAGTTAGCTAACAGTGAGCAATACGAGAAACATCTTGTTGCACAACAGTTATGGAGAACTTGGAGGTTTTTAATGGAGCGCAGCTGAGAAACAGGCGCTACCTATGGAATTCTATTAATAAGGGAACGGTAATTACCGGCAACATGGGTCGACATGCTACGCAGTCGAAATAACTCGTAATACCAATGGTAAGGAAAGCACTACGGGTGTAATAGAAAGGAAAAGGGAAGCGACATGAGTACCGGACAGTGGTCCGAAGGAGCATAACAGTAGGATAATACAAAGCATGAGGATTGAGATTACTGGAAGGTCCAGTTAAGAACCGGGAACTCCAAACCCCATACAATGAAAAAAGTTACAAACCTGCCCGACATAACGCGGACAACGGTGGAAACATATATAAATTGTATACCGAAATAGGACTACGATGTAGTGCCTAAAGGAGAATCATTACTGAGTAACCACAACAAAATGTGTGGAGACAGGAGCGAGGATTAAGACATAAGAAAATATTAAGGGGTTCCCTCAGAAAGAGGAACGCCCTGATAAATGACAGTACTGTCAAACAACAAGGAAACTGCCGGAAGGTCAGTTATCCAAAATAAAATATTATCGAAGGAGATCCGAGGACTACCAGTTACATGGAAATTAGAAAGAAGTATCGCTACCAACCTACCTTGTACCAATAGCCATCCTGCATGGCGCACTTGCCATAGCAAGTGCTACCACGGTTAAGCTACACGGAAAGCCACCATGGCAAAATAGGAGAACGCTACAGTTGTAGCACATATTAATACCGGATTGTAAATCCATAAGAACAGAAAAATAAGACCTTGGAAAGGCCCGACGGCCTGACCATGATGAGATGAGGTGACACACCAGTCAGCCGGGAGCAGAACTTGGACATAATATTAGACCATATGGATGTTAGCAACAGTACAACAACAACCGACAGTGCGGTAAGAACACCAACCCGGATCTCAAAGAGGAACCTGAGAGATCGCTCAACAATCCGAGAAAAAACACTATAAGCAATAATATACAAGGGATGTATTATAAGATACGATTGAGACGGTTGACGCAACGACTTCCAACAAAAACGGGATAAGACTCCCAAAGTGACCATTAAGAATACCAATAACAAACATTCTACAATGAAGATGTTGGAAAACCCAAGAGACAAGGGTAAAAGAGAATAAACGTAAGCTATAACCTGCTGAGGATTAAAGACGTACAACCCTGGAAAAGGAAAGCCCGGAGGACTACCCCCACAGAGCGGGCATAGTCAAGCCGAGCAAACTGATGAATGACAGTTAATACTGTTTGTCTAACTCATTAACACCCAAGTATGATTGATCATCAACGGGTGGCGTAGTCAACGGAAGTTGAACGAAGCGTTGAGATGGAAGTATAAGATGACAGGATGATATCCAACTTGGACATCGTAAGGCAAATGCCTAAGACGAACCTAACCTTGATTGTTAAAAGACGTAAGTCTAGTAAAATGACGGTATATTCGAGGACACTAAGTAACCTCAGATCTCCTGAATAGACTTCCATAGCAGGAAGCAGGATGCAGCAACTTACCATGAAACCCGACACTACATTTAATATGTAACCTAACTGTGGATAGTGTTCAAAGGACCAGAACCTATAAGGATGACCTACAGATAAATAAGAGTGCAAATAATGAGCTGAGACATTAAGCATTAAGAGCCTACGAGCCAAGGATGTTAACCACATCAGAGCCCGAGGCGCAGTAAGTTATAAGAAAGCTTGTTTAAGCCACGAAGGAACTACAATTCGTGGATAGGAACGGTTACCAAACCCATAACTTAAATTGTGGAAAATATTGCCAGGGAAAAAGCACCAATGAGAATATTGAAATAATGCTAAGGACAGGGGCGGAGAACGAACCATGCCTTTAGGGTGGGGATACCTCTCCTTGCTGTGAGGCCATGAGTGGGAATGAACCCCTCAAAAGGGCTTTCACTTATTAGAGATGCAATACGCTTTTGTTAGAGAATGGAAACTGTAAACTTGAGATTACTTTAGAACGTACCAGATACACTTGAGTAATAAGGAAGGTTCCACAATTAGACCCCATATTCAACACCCAGGATGTAAGAATTAATAATTGTCAGGGATAGACATTGTGAGTGCATATTATGGCACGTCAAGTGACCAATGCTCAGAAGAGCTTGTGACTCAGCGGATGACTTCTTCAGGAACCAGTTAAATTACATGGTAGATAACATCACTAAGGATGAAAGAAAGCGAGAGAAATTAGCCTACTTACAAATCTGAGATTGAAGCAGAACACCTTCGTATTAAGAGTTAACTATTTTACAGCACGGTATGACAACCGCCATACACCGGAATGAGAGAACTCCCAGTGTGTTTACACCAAGAAGGGATTGAGTATAAGGTAAGACATTAGAATAAATGAGTAAGAGGTTGCACCATCAATGGGCAACATGGTGAGGGCCAACTACCACGGCAGTAGTGGTCGTGAGTACAATAGTTATATAAGGGGAATTAAGTCGTGGTGCGCGGTAAAGCGACCGTTAGGTATGAGCCGTCAAATATTGACATAGAGGCAATGAGATTTATGAGTTAAGACCAATATAAGTAAGAAAATAAGATGGTAGACGACTGTGCATTGGTGCCAGTAGTCTAACCTGGTTAGGTAAGATTTCACAGGAAGCACACTACCCATTCCTTAAGGAACTGGAAGTGCATACCTAGTAGCATAAATATGAGAAACAAGATAAGAGGCTCTATGGAAAGAGACCTCAGTTACTAAGAGACCGAGTCAATACGGAATACAGAAAGGAGCTAGAGCATACCATACCAAGAACATAGTAAATGGATTTTCCTTGATTAAATCAAGAAGAACAATAAGTGTTATTATGGAACGATGAAAGAGGAGGTCGACAACAGAATACTTCATAATTAGCAATAGCTAAACGTGTGACGAACACTATGAGTTTACTAAAACGAGACGTGGGACGACTGCACCCCACAGGGGCTTGCAAGCCTGACACGCTCATTTATGAGTTAGTTAGGTAAGTAGTAATGTACCAGTAAGGTACCCCATGCATGTAAACGAGTGGTGTAAGGAACACGGGAAGTAGTCGACTCCGTACCACGGACAACGACGCAAGATCAAACAAGAGCAGCTACTACCGCAACCAGTCGAAGAGAAGAATTCAGTTGAACCAGCAACGCAAGGGGATTAGAGAACAAATAATTAAGGTCTATGAAGTGCGAGAAGCACGGATTGTTAAGTATAGACATAGAACATGTCTTAAGATGAATAAGATTAAACTGTAGAGTGCAATAAGCACTAAACAGTAGAATCAGATTAGGAATCATCCTCAGACCAAAGGTCAGTTGGAGAGAGCGATTTAGACACTTGAGGAAACACTAAGAATACAAACATTAGATCTCCGGGAAGACTGGATAGACGAGCTACAACTCATCAAGGCCGTGTATATATAAAGATAACATGTGTCCATTGAGAGACCAATATTCCTAAACCGTAAGGACGCAGAAGGATATACAATACTATAAAAAGATAAGTGAGGCAGTTAAACCTAAAACTATCAGAGTCGTGCAGCGGAAGCTAGCAGATCACTACCTTTGAGATTAGACCAAACTAAGTTAAGGAAACGGTATAAGTACCGTTAAGAATCCTCGATACAGAGACTAAGTCATTTCTGATCGAATTATAAGTAAGATAGATGACGTGGAAGCTAGAATGCTTGGTGAGAATTAGACATCTTGAACTTATATTCAAGAATGTGATGGTGTTGATTACGTGGGCGTAATCCATTTTAAGGGGTGATAGCGAAAACCATTTTTTTTAGCGTATGTTGTGTACTGAGTACTAAACTACAGTGTGCATGAGCACAAAATTTTGAGAATATGTTTTACATAAACATTTTTGAGATAAATTATGGTTATTGCACACATAAGATGTGAATTACCACCACACGTTTAGTACCTATCTTGTGTAAACAACGGTGTAACTACAAGGTTAAGAGTAATTAAGAGATTAGAGGATTAAGGAGTTTAAGGAATAAGGAATATATGAGGTATGAGTCGATTTGAGACTATGTGTGAGATAAGAATAAGATAACACTATGAGATATTATTTGATATGAGTATGAGGAAGGAAATTGTAATGCTATGAGATTATAAGATGGTGAGAATTGGTATGGGACAGTTATAGAACTTAGTAGGAATTTAAGCCTGAGGTGAGTACTAAGAGATGAATCGGGAATGTTTGATGGACTGAGTCCACACTTTGGAGATGTATTGATTATGATTAGAAGAACTAAAAAGATAGAAAATTGGACATGAGTGAATTATTTTGGATGTTTGAAAATGACGTGGGAGGTGGAACTTGTTTTCTAGGATCAAGGGAAACCGAACACAAATTGGGGTGGAAGATAGTTCTACACTGATGCTGATCACATCAGGTTGGATGATTCCTGAAACTCCCTACCAGTGGTCACAATTAAATCACACTATGGATAGAGGCCTTAGGATAAAATGAAATTGGAGTTGATTGTATTTTTTATTAGAGGATTATTCCTCACATGGCCTCGTAAAAAGGATTACCTTTTACTGAGACTCGCCGATGAAGTCGAGGACGCACGAGCCTTTGTCTTCGGACCGGTGACATGGGAGAGCAGCGTGTTTTGTATTCTGGCCCATGGTGACGAGGATGAATGAGCCATTGTCTACGGACCGGTGACATGGGAGAATGCGTTGGAAAGAAAATTTATGTGAATGTTTTAATCATCAAAAGAAACAAGGAGAATTTTGAGTGCTATACATGCTTAAGCATGTTGTGTGATATTTAAGAATAATAATATGGTAAATCTAAGGATTCAATGAGTTTAAGTATACATAAGTATGATCTATATGAGCTAAGGAATGAGGTAAGACATGTATTCTAAAAAGATAAGATGCATGGGAACTTTGGGAACAAAGTTCTTTTAAGGGGGGTAGATTGAAATACCCCAAACCTAAGTATGCTAAGTAAACATCAAATCACGATGTAGTAAGGCTAGAATATGCCTTAGAAAGATTGGTAGATAATTTAAACCAAGGAAAACACAAGAAAGTGTCTTAAGGGCAATCAGGGCAAAAACATGCTCTAAGCTTGGAGTGACTTTTATTAGCACCCAAATACCATTATAAGACTTTAGTAATATGCTAATGGACATTTTAAATCAATTAGCAAGAAAACAAAGCTTGAAAACAAGTTAAAACACAAAATGTGCTTTAAGAAGTCTTAAAGCACATTTTTGAGAAATTATCTTAGAATTGAGTTTTGAGTGGCTAAATGTCCATCATTACTCTTTAATCAACATGTGTACTAATTAGTATCACATTAGGAAGCCTAAATCAATGGGAAATCAAAATTTCAGAAATATGTGCACTAATTAGTGAATAGTGCCAAATAGTGACTAGTTTAAGTTTTAATCAATATAAGCTAATTAGTTGGTCAACAAAGACCATGACTAGCCTTTTTAAGATAGAGGCCGGTTTTCTAAGGGAGGATGAGTCACCATAAGTAGTCAAATAAGGAAGAAAAAAGAGATAAGTAAAAGGAGTACTATTTGCTTTATTAAAGCAAAATCTTATATTAGCCCACTTTTCTTCTTCTCTCTCTTCATTTCCCTTCTTCCCACGGTTTCTTCTTCCCTTCTCTTGCTCCAAAACCGAGAGAGCTTCATCCATGGGTGCTCCACCTTCAAATGCTCACCAAGAGTTCATCTTTGCTCCAAATAAAAAACTAAGTATAGATTTCTCTTAGTTGGGCCAAGACCTATCTTTCCATCTTTTCAAATCATTCAAAGCTCAAGTTTGGTGCCATGGGAAAACTCCATTGATGGAGGAAAATCAAGTTTAAGAGCTCATTGGCTTCTCCATTCTCTTAGGTAAAGAAAATGTAAGAAAACCATGTTTCCACCACTCTTCTTCTACATGGCGAAAATTCCTTCTCATGGGGCTTTGTTTTTATGCCTTGTTCTAGCTTGATTTATTCACCAAGGACTAGTGGAGGTCCTATTTCATTCAATGCCCAAGTCTACTTTGAGACTTCAAAGGTAATCATCCACTGTTATGCCTTAGAACACATTTCTAACCTAGGTTTCCATTCCTTGAGGTTAGTGTATTGTTTAGTACTCATATGAGTCATTGAATATTGATTAGAACATGGCAAGGGGAATTTAATTGGTGGCCGAGATCATACAAGAAGAAGTCTAAGGAGGAAGTTAAGATAAGCTTGAGAAAACAAGGTAAAATGCTTACCTAATGGTGGTTTAAGTTTTAAGGGATGAGTTTAGTGGGTACCAATGTGGCTTAGAGCTTACATTGTGTATTAGGTTATATAACCCGAGGAAAAGAACTTAAATAAGCTTGTGAACTTGCGACTAAGGAGCCAATGGGAATGAGTTAGTAATATAAGTTTGAGACGGATTTTAGAGCATTATATCTACCATGAGATTGATGGGTGTATTTGCAGGTTGAAGGCTTTTATATATGTGGGAAATTCAGTGTTTAAGTTTAAGCTATTTAAGGGCCTAAGAGCCATGTCATTTAAGAGCCTTAGTGCTATGCAATTTAAGATTATTGCAATATATTGAGTTTGTTGTGATGAGTTGGCTTGGGTGATGAGATATGATGAGAAAGAACTTGATGTGTGTGAGATGGTTGAATGAGGAAAAATAATGTGTTTGGGCATGATAAGATGCTAGAGGAGCTATGGCGAAATTTGAGTAGAAATAAGTGTTTAGGTGATGGTGGTGAATTAATATGACCTAGGATTTACTAGGAGTCATTATGAGGAATTTGAGTGGAAATTAGTGAACTAGGAGTTCTTGAGGTTTAGAATGACCTAGAGATGTCTAGGAGGAATTAGAGGATTGGTGAGTGTATTAAACACGCCAAAATCATGATATGAGGAATGTAAGACTTGTGCATAAGTTTTAAGGAGAAGGTGTATAATGCTTAAGGTGATTTAGGTATGAACTTGGGATATATCAATGAAAGTCTTGGGAAGCTTGTCTAAGTAGTGATGATGCTAGTAGTGGAACAATAAGGTTTTAGTTAGATTGTAATAAGTGGACTTAGGTGATGGAAGAGAAAGGTGTGGGAGAATGTTGTCAAACGTCAAGGAAAATGACTAGGAATGTAAAAGAGCGTGTGATCATGAGGAAGGTGAGTAAGTGAATAAAAGAATGTATAAGTAAGCTCAAGAGTTAGGAGTGATGAGTAACAAATGAAAAGAAGAGAAATTGTGCATGGACATGCAAGATGACCTTGGAAGGTTTAACTAGCAAGATGGAGTGCAATGATGTTAAGGACGAGTTATATGGGTTGAAAAGAAACACTTGGGATAGTTAAAGTTTTAGACAAAACGTACATGTTGGAAATGTAAGGAGTTATATGACAAATGTTAGGAGTGTTTGTAAGAATTTAGTAAATATTTGAGAAGATCTTTGAAGTTGTTTTGGAGAGTTTGGTGGAAGTTCTAAGGTGAGTTTAAGTGCCTAAATGGTTATTAGGACACATGGGGGAACTTGTGGGGAGTTTGGAGTCAAATGGGAATTTAGAAATAAGGTTCTGGAGCCGACCGACCTGGGACCGGACCTGCAAGGTCGGTCGAGCTCAGTTTACACTGCCGGAGAGAAGTTTCTGGAACCGACCGAACTTGGGGACCGGACTTGCAAGTTCGGTCGGGCTTGTAATTTGTGAAGGAATTGAGTCTCTGGAATCGACCAAACATGGGACCCAACTGGCAAGTTCGGTCGGGCTTAAATATCCCACGGGGAAACTCTCGGGAATGGACCGACCTTGGGACCGGACTTGCAAGGTCGGTCGGGGTAGAATTTTCAAGCGGTAATATGTTCTGGAATGGACCGACCTTAGGTAAGGTCGGTCGGAAGTTCGGTCGAGCCTAAAAATAAAAAAAAAAATTGAATTCTAAGGATGGTAATAGGTAATAAGGTGTACCTTTGGTAGGGTGGTAATGATTAGGACCCTAAGAACTTAAGGGATTAAGTTAAGTAAGTTAGTAAAACTTAAAAGTTTAGGTTAAGTTGTAAGATTAAGTTGTAAGACTTAAGAGGTGTTAGGTGGGAATCATTAAGGGTTAAGTAAGTAAGTAAGTTGGATTAAGTTAAGTGATTAACAACCTAAAACTGAATGAAGTTTTTAGGACTGGGAGTTTGGACTCGGAAGAGAGTAAGCAACCGAACGACCAACGGTGAACGGTACAGTTCTTCTTGTGACCTGCTTGCTAACGAGGTGTCCCTCGGCTTGTGTGCTATTTGTTTTTGTGTGCTCACTAAACAAGATAAAGCATGCAACTGGAATATTATGTTTATTGTATTGTTGTGTGATGTTTGAAAACTAACACAACATACCGTGAGAACTTACTAACTAACGTTTAGTAAGGAAATGAGTGGGACTAAGGAACGCTCCCTAATATGGGTTGATATAAACCGAAAGAGTTAACCAACAAACATGATCTTGAGACTACTACTAACGGAACTTGAGTGAGGAAACCCGGGACCGATCTCCGGTCATGCATGCTAAGGAAAAAGGGGGACGGTATGTAACACCCCTCTCCATAATCACGATATAATCCCTCACGTAGCAATAAATAAAACGTCTCGCAGCGGAAAAATAAATAACAATTACAAAACTCACACGGGTGTCACCGGCACATTACTCCCCATGCGAGCAACGTAGCCATACCACATCCAACTTCCAAAATAAACAAACTGCTAACCGCATTGATAACGAGAAACTCCTATACATCAAACTAAGTCCATAACCATAAACATTGACAATGAGCGTCTACCCAATCCTGAAAAATACATAACCTTACCATAAGACCAAACACCATCTTCATTACCATACAACATCTCCAACTACCCGGTTCCTGCTCTTCAGCTCCGACAATGATCAACAACCTGAAATGGTGTAGTATCAGCGATAGACGCTGAGTATGCCGGGCCTGGACCCTAATGGTCACTTGCCATTTTAACCATCTTATTATTAGATTGGTTTCATGCTTTTCCTTTTTACAGTTATAATCAAAACTGAAGCATAAATGTATAATATACATAATCAACCATCCAATTTTCATAAACATTAATCATCCATCCAAACCAAACATTCATAGAATATTTCAAACAACATTTGTATATCGAACGTATCGAGCAATAACAACAATATTTTGTACAATGTACAATCGCCGTAGTGTTCACCATCCACTGTCAATTTATTTTAGTTTGGCTTTCAAGCCCCGTCCATATGTACAATGTACATTCGCCGTAGCGTATAGTTCCCATAGTTAATTTACCTTAGCCTTGTAGGCTCCATCCAACCATGTTTAATTAATGTCAGTAGGGCGTCATGTTAGGACAACCCGATCACCATGGACAGTAGTCCCCCGTACACACAAAGGTGCTCATTTCGCCAGAGGTCCGGAGGCCCCTGACTCACTTATGTCTCGTAAGACGTCCATAAAAAGGCCGTAGCCACCTGATCCACGAACCTATTTGGGCTCGTTGGATATAACCTAGAGCGGAATCCAAATAGGAAACCCCTCAGTGATCACAAATGCGCAACCAAGTAGTTCGTGAACTACCGGGATTCCTCACCTCAATCTCATACCATCACTCTCTCATAATGTTTAAGATCTGCTCTTAGTCTTATGGAGAATATTTATTAACCAGCGGCCCAATGGGTCACGCGTACCTAGAAGTCATCTAGGTGATATTTATGTTAGAGATCCATGCTCTAGAGACCGACAATGTCGTGACTCGTTCCTAAGTGTTTTACTTAGGTTACCATATCCTTAATATTAATATCATGGTATTATATCAAGTAACCGTCATGTCATCACAACGCATATGTATGTTTATATAAGTCGATCTATAGTCGACGTAGTGTTAGTCCCGTAGGACGCCCGTGCATAAATAATTAATGCATCAACACTTAAACACATACATGTAACCACACACATATAACACACAAGTTATATCAACCAAATCCGAGCCCAAGGAGCAACCTTAGGTCAACTCGGCAGACCCCTTTTACATACCGTTCACCCTGATTGTATTACGGTGGAGTATGAATCTTCAAGATCCTATGCTCCGTGTAGTCCGCTAGCTTGTCAAGCGTCCTTGTCAGAAGTATAATCTAAACGGTATTAAAACTATACGTCAGTCTCCATGACTAACTACATCCGGTATATCCGAATAATAAGTAACCCCGACAGTTCACCTCCGTTTTCTACAGTTGTTGTTACGGGTTTCTCTAAAACAGTCGGTTTTGTTACTTAAAACGCGTACGTCAAAACTATCCCAACTGTTAAGTTTAATTCACTATTTCCTTTTTAATCTTATCCACCCTCCAGTTTAGGTGCGTAACCCATAGTTGCATGTATGCATGCATGATTATATTATATTATATTCTTTTTCTTATTGTATCATTTATTTTATTGTATTCTCTTTCATATTGTTTTATTTTCCCACCATCCTTCATAATTCGACATGTTGTATAATCCCTTTATCTTTAGCAAATAATATTTGCTTCCAAAACTCATGACTTATAGTTCGTAACTATATTTTTTTTTAATAACCACCACCATTAACTCATAAGGTGTTCAACCAAAATATATTTATCCATCTTATATACATTATTCGTGTGTATGTATATATTTTTACCACGTAGGTAATTCTCATGAGTTTCATAAACTCTTATATTTGTGTTACATTTCATCATCTTTTATTAGATGATTATTCCCTTTAGTTGCATCATATTATACAACTTATATAAGATTGTTATCCTAATGTTATGTAACATTTTATGTTGTACATTTACAACTCCTAAGGTTTATTCCATAAATACCTTAGTTTATAAATCCCATTCACTTATAGTTTGTCACACCATTTAATGTGAATACCTTATTTGTATTAATTTCATTAAACCACCTTAATACCAAATAATTGTTATAACATTTATAACATTATAGACCTAGTCTAAAATTCATTTTCCAACCTTTATATTTTCGGTATAGCCCTTGAATTTATTTAAATTCCCTTTTTGACCACATAACATTATGTAATGTTATACCAAAATACTAATATCATTTGCTATGATATTTTTATTTCCTTTAACTTATAATCTATAGTTTTTATACAAAACTATTGTGTATTGCCTCATAGGCACATATTAAACCTTATACTTTTCCTTAAAGCATAATTTCCTTTATTACAAAATCACCTCACCCCTTCTTTACCATGTTATATATCCCATTCAATATAACATTTCTAACTTATAAAAGAGCATAACCTATGGTTATTTTTTGTAAATTACGAACAGACCTCAATATACATTTTATATTGTCATTAGGCCCAATTTATAACATATAGTTTGATAATATCATTAAAACTATATATTATACATATATCTCAACAAATACTCTTATATAATTCTAAAAATCACCAATTCCACCAAAGGGTTATAAATATCCTTATTAACCCATATACTTTTGATATTTACCATTCCACCATCTATTTTTCTCCAAAGTGTCATAATGACATATTATCTTATATATTCATATATAGTTTATTTTAATTCCAAAATCCACCAAATAAATTCCTAAAAATTCCTAATAGCCCATGGGTGTTTAGAATACCATTGTACACCCTTTATTTTGGTAATAACATATTTACCACATATGTTATAAAAATATTACCATTAATACATAACTTATTATAAAACCTTAAATAAGTTATCTAACTTATTTATTTTGGTCAAAGCCTAGCATATGGTCAAGGTTGACCTCCTTAATATTTCCTTGACCACCATTCCTTATAATTACGGTTTAGTACCCAAACTTTCTAAAGTTCACCATTTAACCCCAAAACTTTATAAAATCTTATAAACTTTATTTTAACTCCATTTTACCTCTCATTTTCGGCCTTATTATTCTAAAGCCCCCAAATTTAATTTAATTACACCTAATACCCCATTTTATTTTCGGTAATGCATTTATACTACTTGAACTTAATTAAAAGCTTGTAAATGCATAAATAAAATGGCCTAAAATACATGGCCTTATTACAAACATTGGCTTGCAAAATAAATTACACATAAATGTCCCAAAATACATATAAATTCTCGGCCTCACCATAGAATTTTCATTTAATTACCAAACTTCCACATAATGTCTTAAATTTGACAATTATGCTTGTTTAATTAGTTATAAAATTTATTAAACCATTCCTTAAACATTTTAAGGTCAAACAAGACCTTATTTTGATCATTCACTCACGGCAATTGATATACACACACTTAAACTTGTGTTAATGTATCAAGTTAAGGTTTTAGTGATTTATACCTTGATTTAGCTTAGGTAAAGCCTTGTTTGAATTCGGCCAGCCTTAGATAAATTTCCAAAGCTTCTCTTGCATGTTTCAAACAGCAAACAAGGCCTAGTTAGTCTCCAAGAAAGATCTAACCATAAGAAGTAATTTAATGTAAGATTTAAGGCAAAAATCACCTTAAAAATGCAAGGAGAGTTCAAGATGGTTTCGACCTGAATCAAGCACACCACAAGTGTTAGATCTACCATATTGACATAGGAAATAGCTAGATCTCAACAAGCTACCTTGTTATTAGGTTTTACCATGAAAAAAATGCCTTAAAAGAGGGTATTTCCTTTGGATCTCGGCCACCCTTGCTCCAAATGGATAACCAACTGATTCCACATGAAAAGGAGAAGAAAATAAGGCTATGACCAAAGTTTCACAGCCGAACTTGAAGGGAATCAAAATTTATGAGCTTAAAGCACATTTTTACCTTAAAATGTAGATTTGAACAACCTTGGTCCCTCTACTGGTCTCAACCGAGTTTAGCTCTTGTTATAACCTTAGAACACTGAGAATAAGCCATAGGAACAGATGGGCCACGAAATTTAGGTGTTGGTAGTGAAGAGATGAAGAAAAAGAGCTAAAAATGACATTAAAACACTTACATTAAGAGCTTAGGAGCTAGGCTTGCCTTCCATGCTCAAGAACAGACCTTGAGAGCTTCAAAGGAAGGGAGGAGCTCGGCTGGGCAGGAGGAAATCGGACAAGGAAGGAAGGAAGAGTGGAAAGATTTGAAATAATGGAAAAAGTAAAGGTTACTATTGCAAATTGAAGTTAGGTATCAATTTGTCCAACAATTATTGCAAGCTGCCTCCTCTCTTATTGCCAGCCGGTTTCCTTGGTCCAAATGGGTCAATTAATTGACCATTGACCATGCTTGGTCAATATTGACTCATGTGGGCCCCACTTTAGGGTTTTATTAATATTTTAATATTAAATTTGTAAAAATCTGTAAATTTCTGGAATTAAATTCCTAATATCATATAATATGGTATTTTATTATATTTAAAGGTATTTATAACCTTTTAGCCCATTTAAAACCAATTTAGAAGGCGATTACACAAAACGTTTTTAAGGAGTTTTAGTGCACATTTTGTGTCGCAAGGTGTTTCTGGGCTTGGTTTTCTTTGACAACGGTTTTTTTTGTGTTCCTTACATGATATTTGAGCATGTAATTCAATTTTATATCATTTAGAGGTCCTTTGATTTTTAAGGTTTTCCTAGAGCACCTTTTTGCCCTTTTTGACCTTGAAGCATGTAAATGCTTTTTCTTTTTCTTTGTGTGAGTGTTGTCCAACGGTTATAATATGTTTAGTAGTATGTTAATATGCTTAGGACAAATTTTTAGGTCCAAAGAAGTTTATTTGGGTATTTATTTACCCTTAACAGTCAAAGGGTGCAACATCTTGTTTTATGTTGACCACTGTTGTTCTCAGTTGACTTTTAAGGCATGTTTAGGCCTTAATTAATATGATTAAATATTTAATCCATGCTTTAAATTTGGGGTATTTCACGGTATCTGAATCAGATCCGCCCTCCGCTTAAGGACTTGTCTTCGGACTTGTAGCCTAGGGCCGGTTGCCGGCTCAGCTACGCTGGACTCCCGTCCAGAGTAGGTGGCATTAAGATGGTGCGGTGGGATCACCTAAATCCCAGGTTCGAATTAAGCTACAACCATTCCTTCCAGGAACGGTTTGTATACTGAGATTAAGTTGAGATTAAGATTAAGGTAAGGTTAAGATAAGTTGCAACCATTCCTTTTTAAAGATGGTTTTTTGTATTATTAAGATTAAGATAAGCTACATCCACTCCTTATTAAAGGATGGTTGTTTCTAAGATTAAGATAAGACTAAGATTGAGGTGAGATAAGGATGGACTAAGATTAAGAGGGAACATTACTTAAGGAGTTAAATAATTACTCTCTAATTAAGGGAACGCATTTAAGTCGTTCATTGTGTGTGAACTTTGATTGTTCATATCTGAGTTGTTGTTTACTGCACTTTCTATTATGTTGTGCATCTAATCAACCTCCATGTTATCGACAATTAGTCGTCGTAGCCACGTTAGCTTGGGGGGGCATGAGAGGATCGTACCAGCATTCGTGCTGACCCCCTTTGGGGGCTGTTTTTACTACACAGGTGAACATCAGGAGGCGGCCGTCGCGGGAGTAAGAGAGGATACAAGTGTTAAGGATTAAGTGTGGCCTACGAGTTGTGCATGTACACTCGTATGGCAATCGAGATAGTAAGATGTATAGGATGTGAGAGGGTTGTAAAAAGAATATGTATTTGGTTAAGGTTGTTATGTGCTAATGTTCGGTATATTCTGTAGTCAGACCGTGGCAAGGTCCTGGAGTGTAAAGAATTCCGCTGTGACATGTATATATATATATATATATATATATATATGCTGTTAAGTTGCGAGACCACATTTGGATTGAGTTGGGGTGTTACAAAATTAAATGTTAGGGACAATGGAAATTAAATGTTAAGGACAATGGAAATTAAATGTTAGGGACAATGGAAATTAAATGTTAAGGACAATGGAAATTAAATGACAATAATATTAAGAAGTCAGAGAAGTCAGATGTCCAAAGTCAGAAGTCAGATGTCAGAAGTCAGATGTCCGAAGTCAGATGTCCGAAATTAGATGTCCGAAATTAGATTAACAACAAAATAATATAAACAAAATATTACAGTATAGCAAGTGAACTACCGGAAACTAGGGAAATTGATGGAATCAATTTCCCCGGCAACGGCGCCAAAAACTTGTTGGGATAAAACTACACGTTAATATATATAGATTTATAGCAAACTAATAGGCAAGTGCACCTATTCGGAGTAGTAAAAACAAGTGTCGTATCCACAGGGAAATTGTTCAATTATCCTAGTCTTGGTAGTTAATAAAAACTGTAAAAAGGGGTTTAGCCGGAGGCAAGCTTGATTTGCTGTTGGATTTAGTGAAGAAATATTAAAAACAGTAAAAAAACAAGTGAATTAAGTGATGTGGATGGAAGAAGGTATCCTAGGATAGCGGGGGAATTGCCTAAATTACTTAAACAAATTTATAACCATGTCTCAATTATTTATTGTCTATTAGAGTTAATAATTGTCAGTTACGAACTCTTAGTAATAGCCTTAGTATTTTCCTGCTCAATCCGGAGTGTAAATACCAAGATTAATTCCTTTGTGGTGCTTAGACTTTCTCAAAATCATATGTTGATAGTTACCATAAAAATGCAGTATTTTGTCAGAATAAGCATTTAACAATATTAGTTGAAAGGAATTAAAAACAAGTTTAGTAAGTGAGACAGGTAATAAATATTGATTACGTAATATTAGGATCAAACCCCATCCTAGGATACAAAAGAAAAATTACTCAGACATTAACGGTGGTAAGAAGATAGCACAGATAGATTTTGACATTATTTCAGAGAAAGAACCGGTCTGCTCTCGCTCTCACTGCTGCTCTTCTATTTCTTTTGTTACTGCGTGAGTATGGAATGTTGTGGTGTTACGGGAGAAAATGAATGGAAGAGAATGGATGAGTGTGGTGAATGATTTCTTCAGTCTCCCGTCGTGGTGCAATTTATTTATGGTAGAAGGACTGGGTTTATATAGAGGCAGAGGATAAGGTTAGAGGTAGATCTGGAGTGGAGGAAGATTGATTGCAGATTGATTGCAGACAGAGCTGGAGACAGACGCGTGAGTGAATTAAGGTAGGCGCCGCCTGGTATTAATGAAGAAGCAGTTCGACATGTCTGCGGCGCCGCAAAGGAAGAAGGAAGAAGAAAACTGTCGCGTCTGAATTTAGTTACGTCCGCCCCCTGTCCGTGCATGGTTATGCGGATGCAACCAATGTCCGCTCCCTGTCCGCCCAGTTTCATGCGGACACACTCCCTGTCCGCCCAGTTTCATGCGGACACAACCACGTCCGCCTCCTGTCCACCTAAGGTTACGCGGACAACATTCTGTCCGCCTCCTGTCCGCCTATGGTTGGGCGGACACAACATGGACGCGAGTCTTGCAAACTTTGACTGGCTCTAGATTCTTCGTTTGGACTCCGTTTTTTGAGCCGTCTGCGCCTATGCGTTCGTCTCTTTGTCTACTTTGCTGCCAGCTTGGTTTTTCCTCATGTTTTAACCAATAAATTTGTGAGATAACCAATAAAATATAAACTAGAGGAAAACATACGATAAGTGAGAAATGAGCAGAAAAGTGCTGATATAATATATGAAATACACCCATAAAACATGCTCATTTAGACACTTATCAAAACTCCGGTGTTCAAACACGCCTACAAGCTATGCAAAACCTCTGTGCCTTTGGTGCTTTTCTGTCTAGCACTGAACCAAGAAACGTCAAAGAAGCACTCCTTGATAGTGATTGGGTTACTGCTATGCAGGAGGAACTTAATTCTCTCCAGTGACATGTTGTCTGGGAGTTAGTTCCTCGCCCCACGCATCAACAAACAATTGGTACATGTTGGGTCTTTCGTAATAAACTTGATGATGCAGGACAAGTTTTCAGGAATAAAGCTCGATTGGTCGTTCAGGGCTACAATCAAGAAGAAGGAATTGATTATGATGAAACCTTCGCTCCCGTAGCTCGTCTTGAAGCAATTCGCATGCTAATTGCGTTTGCTGCTTTCAAAGGTTTCCAATTATATCAAATGGATGTTAAGACCGCCTTCCTCCACGGCTACATTGATAGAGAAGTCTACGTCGAGCAACCACCAGGGTTCACAGACTCCGTCCATCCTGACTACGTTTACAAACTGTGTAAGGCCCTTTACGGACTGAAACAGGCTCCACGTGCCTGGTATGAAAGACTGTCTACATATCTATTGCAAAATGGTTTCTCTCGAGGTAACGTAGATAAAACGCTCTTCATTCTACACTCATCACATGACTTACTTCTAGTACAGATCTATGTTGATGATATCATTTATGGTTCTACAAGTAACACCCTCTGTGACCATTTTGCTAACCTTATGAAGCAAGAGTTTTCCATGAATGAGTTAGGTGAGCTCAAGTTCTTCTTAGGATTACAAATTCAACAGGAAAGGGAAGGGATCAAGATCCATCAACAAAAGTACATCAAGGAACTCCTTGATAAGTATAACCTGAAAATGCCAAGAGTATGTCCACACCAAGCTGTACATTTGCCAAACTGCATCCTGATGATGACGGAGTCGGCGTCAATGCCACCGAATATAGAGGAATGATAGGGTCCCTCTTGTACCTGACTGCCAGTCGCCCAGACATTCTTCACGCAGTCTGTCTTTGTGCTCGCTTCCAAGCAGCACCAAAATAGTCTCAGTCTCACCTTAAAGCAGTCAAGCGTATCTTCCGCTATCTTAAAGGTACAAGTACACTCTATCTATGGTATCCACAATCTCCTACTTTTACTTTATCTGGATATAGTGACTCTGATTGGGCTGGTTCTCTCCAAGATCGAAAGAGTACTTCAGGTAATGCACAGTTCTTGGGTCTTTGCCTTGTTTCATGGTCCTCCAAAAAACAGAATTCTGTAGCACTCTCTACAGTAGAGGCAGAGTATGTTTCTGCTGCAGCTTGTTGCTCCCAACTCCTTTGGATGAAACAACAACTTCAAGACTATCATGTCACCCAAGAACAGATCCCAATCTTTTGTGACAACAAAAGCACAATCAAAATATCAGAAAACCCAGTCCAACACTCAAGAACCAAACACATCACATCGAAATTCACTTTCACTTCTTGAAAGACTGTGTCGAGAAAAAGCTTATCCAACTTGACTTTGTGCCCACAGAAGATCAACTTGCAGATATTTTCACTAAACCCTTGTCTACAGCAAGATTCGAAGCACTGCGATCAGCAATCGGATTGACTCCGTCTACCTAGACGGTCGTATCTCCTTGCCCCTACCGTAATCTTTAGCAGGTACTCCCTCATGTCTCATAGAGTCTGTCTTTGTTTGCACTTGAATCAGTGAAATGTGTTTTATTACTTAGCACGCCTATTACTCTAGCGCTACTATCCACGTCATCTATCCGAACACAACCCGCCTAAATCGTCGCCCTTAATCTCGCCCTACCCTAACGTCGCCGCATTTATCTCACCTGACACACGCCATCTCTGCAAACTTCCAGCCTTTATATCTATCACCCGTCCACTCCATCTCTCTCACTTCCCTCCCTTTACACCCAAGCATCCTTCAAATTTCCAAATGGTCGGCATCAACTTCAACGGAATCAACATCCCACCGATATTTTCGCCGATCCCATTCGCCTTCAGGCGTACCTCCAATCGATGGCAAACCCTAATCCATCTCCACTCACCACCACCACCACTCACTCTCCCACTAAAACCACCGCTACTTCGTCTCCCACACACTCCTCCACACCACCACCTGAAACCCGCGACCCATCCACTCATCAAACACCGCCATCCGCTGCAAGAATAGAAATTCTTGAAACCGACATTGAGGAGGTCACCCCAATTCAAACCCTGCCACCATCTCCAACACCACAAGCTACCATCCCTCCTGCCGAAACCATCCTATCCTACCGATCACCACAGCCATACCACCACAAATCACCCAACAAATCCCCTACACCAACCCCACAAGCATCACCCGCTAAATCCGCAACACCACCACAACAACCTCCACCCAAAACCCGCAAGAGAAAAGGCCAAAACTCTACCCGACCCACAGCAAAAGAATCCTTCGTTCTTCTGTCAAGGCACAACCTGTCTCCTCTGGTTCCGGTGAATCGTCTCCAGTCCAAGAACTGCCCACGGCCAGTCACGATGCCTCTACTGGTGCTACCTCCCGCAAAGATCAAAAACCACCGAAGCCGCACTGACGGAGTGTGAAGGTCGACCCATTCACTCAACGTTACATGCTCGGGGACCCTGCCTCGGAACGGAATATCGTCAGGGGTAAGTTCCTCGACTTTTCTTGGGCTCTATCTTCCAACCTAGGGGAGTTAGTTACTATGCTAGAAGTTCAGGGGTGGAAACACCTCTTCTGTGAGATTATGGAGTGGTATCCCACAGAGTCTGTCGACTTCTTTCAAAATCTTGTCATCCGAAACGGTGCTGCACAGTCTGTTGTTAATTCCACCCCAATCTTCTTCGATCTTGCAAAATTGTCCCAAATTCTTGGCGTCCCTGCTACTGGCCTGTCATTCTATGAGAAATGAATCCTTCCTGAGATCCCCGGGGTCCCACAAAATAAATCTATCGCTTTTTCTCCTCCAAGAAAAAGATTGGCTCCACCATACCCCGTGGCGATCTCTCCATTTTACACCAACTCCTCCACATTCTGGTCATCAAAAACATTGTCCCAAGGAAGGAAGGAAATCTCATGGTCAACTGCTTGGACCTCACCATAATGTACTGTATCATCAATTGTCACTCTATCAATCTGGCACATATAATTCTCCATCACCTAGCCCAGTCGGTCGACACCCCGAAACACTCATTGGGGTACGTGTTCTGGTTGCCTCGCATATTCAAATTCTTTCAGGTACCCTTGGCGACTTTGACGCCAGAGTCCATCGAGGAGGCTAGACACCATCAACCTGCGGTATCTGAATCGGCTGACTTCTATCGACAAATCAAAGCTGCTGCCCCCACCATCTACTCCAACGACGGCGGGGACATCCACTTCTCAAGAGGCAGTCCCTCAAGCTTCACTCCTACCCCTCCTGGAGAAAGTGGAGCGACTTATTGCGCACGCAGCCGAGCTGATTCAGGGCCAGACGCGGATGATGGACCGACTCGCCGGATAGAGACGATAGTGGCGGCCTTGCAAGACCAACTCCTTGACATCCAATCCACCTTAACCCCAAACCCTTAGAATGACGTGTGTGTGTAGTGTTAGAACTTAGGTTGTTTTTTTAAGTTCTAAACACTTTTTGCTGGTTTTTGTGTGCATACTTTGACTGACTTTTTGATACTGTGGGCTTCCCTCTGATGAAAGAAAAAGGGGGAAGCGGTGAATCCCGTCTGGTGTACGGGTTATTCTGCTGCTGTTTTAAACTGCTTCTGGATTTGCGCTGCTGGACCACGTGGTCTAGTGATTTAACTGCCTTATATACTATCCTGCCTATTACACTGCTTATTTATCGTTTGCCTGCCTGGAGTCCCTCTCCGATCAAGGGGGAACCTAAATGGAGTCTTTGAACTCAGTTGCTACTGCTGCTATTAAGGGGGAACTTTGACAGGGTCGGTTCCCCTAGTCCTTGTGTCTTTATTTCAGGATTGACTCCATTGGGATTCACGAAGGTTTGCTATCATCAGCAACAAGGGGGAAACTGTTGGGACATCGGAGTGTTGCAGAGATAGCCTTTCACCGCGACAGAGTCAATCATCACTTGACAGACACAAAGAGTGAGCCTCTTCAATAGAGTCCGCGCAACAAAGAAGACTTCATAGACTCTCTCGTGCTGTTGCGGAAAATCAGGAGTCAACTCGGAACACCTTAAGTGCCACAACGGTCATGAAGTTCTCCCTCAACATCCGAAGATCGCGGCCCAAGTAAGAAGACCACTTAAGAGCCGTTGGAAGTTGCCCACTAAGTTAGTTCCGGTATTTTCGGAACTAACTCCTTCGACCTGCTGTTGTACTTAGAGTATAAATAAGATGTGTAATAGTCAGTTTCAAGTGTGCTTTCATTGAGGATTATTTCAGAGCTTAGAGAGAGAAAGAGAATCGCATTGTAAGCCAGAAAGAGAGAGAGAATACGTACCAAGTTAGTTAGCGCCTTTAGATAGACTCTACCTAGGAAGATCCTAGTTTCACTACGCTTATCATTGTTCTGATTAGAAAGTGTGTTGGGTGAGTGAGTGAAAAACCGCTAAGTAGATCCTTTCTACTTAGTGGACATTTGTAAGTTATTTTATTTGACCAGGAAATGAAATAACTTATTTGTGTATCTTGCTGAGTTCTACAGAGTCCTTCTCTCTTTTCATCGTTTCACTACAATTACCGGAAAAGTCTTCCGCACCCTCAGTTTAGTTAATTCGATTGAGTGCCTCTACATCACAGAGTGCTTCTCACTTACGAAGGCTGATTGAGTCAAACCAATCCTTAGACTCACACCTTTGTTTGGTTTGAGTTAGCCACCCGATCCTACAGTATGTACATCTAGTAGAACTTCAATAATATTAGTACTCAATATATAACTTTACATATATGTCCGTACAGTTTTTATTTACTAATTATACAGTATTTATAAAACAAATATACATGTATATAGTTATCTATAAGTATATTTGGATGTAACAAATAATTAGCTCTACTGCCCTCTAAAAAATATTTCCCCACGACTCGAACCCTGGCCGGCCGCCGTCCAAATAATCAGGATCTCTTCTGGGAGGTAAATTCGCTGAAATTGAAAAAACCGAAGTAATAACCACATTAGAAAGGCAATAAGAGGCTGACCTAAAGAGGGGTAGTAGTGTAATTTTCAACACCGACTACTATTCCTCTTCTTTCCCAAACCTAACTTGCGTTCTAGGGTGCTCAAACAATAAAACTGGTGCTGTTTGATGTGAATTAATTTCCCATTACTCACGCCGACCGCTGCGAACTAAATTTTTCTTCTCATTCTTTTGGTACGCTTTCTATTTGAGAGACTTCTTTCATTTCCTTGCTAACTGGAGTGAAGAATTGAGTTCTTCATTGCTAATTCAATCGACACTACAAGTCATACTCCGGATTTTCCTCTGCTGAACGGTGAGTACTGGGTTATAGCTCGGCCATAACTGTTTACGTTTTTTTTTTAAATTCAATATCATGGTGAAGTTTCAGTATGTTACGATAGCAATGCTTTGTATGTATTTTTTTTTCTGAAGATAATGATGGGTTCTGTCTCTGGATGAGCTACAGTTACGTAGTGTAGTTTTTCCGATTTTCGTTATTCAAAGTAAGTGGAACAAGCGACCTTTAGCTTTGTTGTGTAGTTGTAGTAATACGTTACCTATAAGTGGTGGCACTTATGGCGTTTGCTGTGTTTCCACGGTTGGGCCATGAGTGTCATTTGACAACACTGTTGAATACGGGTATCGTTCTTTTGTTCCATCACCCTGTGTTGCAACTTCGAAATTTAGTGTGCGTGTTTATTGCTCTGTGCCAAAGAAAGTATTTGGATTGCTTGCTTATTGTTTCGGATGATGTGACTGTTCTAAATCAACTCCTTACTTACAGCTGTGTTTAACCTCAAGTTACAATGCCTGGAGCTGCAATGAAGAAGAAGGGTGGTTCTAAGAAACCAAATACTCTTCCTCTTAAGAAAAAGCAGAAACTAAAGGAAATGAAAGATGACCTATTTTTCACTGCCAAACGGAAGAAGCACCCTGACCCTGAAGAGGAGAAAGATAATGAGGATAGCTCATCCGAGGTTGAATCAGAATCTGAAATGGAAGACCACACCTGGTTCTGTACCTGGGGATTTATCTGACAGCAATGGTGATGAAGATAGTGAAGACGAAGACATTGATGATGGTGATGAGGATGACTCAGATGATGACCTTGCAGATGATTTTCTTGGAGGAGATGATGAGAAAGGTAAGGGTTTCATCTCTCTTCTAACCGTTTTATCATGTTCGAAGAACAAGTATTAAGTTTTATCTCTTACTTTGTGGCAATGAAGACTCAATTTGATCTTGTTTGCTTACCCGGCTATGATCTTGGGATGAAGCTCTTCTCAGTTTTGGTTTCCTAGGATCGAAATGGATGTAGCCCGCCTGGACAACATGTTCCATGGAGATACATGTGACTGCTATCCATAATTTTCCTGTTCAGTGTATAATGGTGCTGGGCTGGGTGGGAAGTAAATAGTTTAGGCGGGTTTGTACTTGAGGCTGAAAGCTTGCTATTCACCATGCTAATATGAAATTATTATGTAGAAGAAGGTTCCGCTTCTGACTCAGAAATGGACTCTGATTCGGATGATGAGACTGATATTGAGGCAAAGGCAAAGGCCATTGATGATGAAAGAACAAAACAAATTGAAGCAGCAGAAGAGGAGTTGGCCCTCAACATCAAAGGAGAATCTGACGAGTTCAGACTTCCAACCCAGGAGGTCTGTTTTTCTATTTTCATTTTCTGCTTCACTTTAACATGCGATATTAATTGAAATGCTGAGATTTTGGAAAACACAGGAACTTGAGCAAGAAGCTAACCATCCTCCTGATATTTCCAATTTACAAAGGAGGATAAAGGAAAGTATGTCACTGATTATATGCTCTTCCTGTGTGGTTCACTTTCAGTATTACAACTTTATTCATTATTGTTATATTCATAGTCTTCTCTGACTATGGATCTCTAGTATATTCCTCACATTCCTGTTTTCCTCTAGTTGTGCGTGCACTTTCAAACTTCAAAGCCTTAAGACAAGAAGGCAGCTCGAGGAAAGATTACATTGAACAACTAAAGTTGGATTTGTGCTCGTACTATGGTTATAATGAATTCTTGATTGAGATGTTGGTGGAGGTAAGAAAATGGCATTTTTACTTTGTTTATGGCAAGAATGGGAAATTTGCTTCTTCCAGGTAGAAGTATTGAACTTGCTCGTGCTACGATATTTGTTTGAACATGCAGATGTTTCCTGTTGTTGAACTTGTGGAAATCATTGAAGCTTTTGAAAAGCCTCGCCCCATCTGTCTTCGAACAAACACCTTGAAGGTGAAACCTTGTACTCTGTTTTCTACCCAAAGCCTCACTCTAGGTAATTTTTGCTGATTATATTTTTGGGACTATTATTGACCATTGCTGTTCTGTACTGTTCTAGACACGAAGAAGGGATTTAGCTGATGTTCTGTTGAACAGGGGGGTAAACCTTGACCCATTAAGCAAGTGGTCTAAGGTAATTGTTAAATTAAACATTGCCTGTCCGTCTTCCGGTGGTTCTTTTACTTTTTGTTGTAATGGAGTATGTCAATGCAGGTTGGATTGGTTGTATATGATTCACAAGTGATGCCGATTGGTGCACCCCCTGAATACATGGCTTGTCACTATATGGTATAATACCTGTCTTTGTGTGGATATGGCAACCATCTTTGTGATACTAGAATTTCTGCTTTTATATCTTAATGAGCTTCCATGGGCTAACTTAATTTCGGTACAGTTGCAAGGTGCAAGTTCTTTCTTACCCGTAATGGCCCTTGCTCCTCAAGAGAAGGAAAACATCGTGGATATGGCGTAAGCTCTTTTTTTTGGTTTCTGCTTGATACTAGTAAACCCCTGCTGATACTCTACAACAAGTTTTATATTATTATCAAACTCATTGATTTGAAAGGATCTGTTCTGCATATACTTGATATCCCCACATTAAAGATCATGCTGTATGATCCTTACTAAAATCAGCATTATTATCCTTTTTAAGAGAGTGCTATAAATTCAGATTTGCTGTCTATCTGGCTGCATGTGAATGACCTCACTAAGGAATTCGAATTTTTTCACTATTTGTTTCTATTTACCATAGATTTAATTGATGTGAATCCATGCTCTTCATTGCAGGGCTGCACCTGGTGGGAATCCACGTATATTGCATCCTCCCTCATGAAGAATACAGGTATATATTTTATTTTAAATTCTTGCTATCCTCTTTTTGTTACCCTGCGCATCTAGATTTGCATTGCTGATCATCTTTGTTAATTTAATTGCTCTAGGGATGTTATTTGCGAATGAGATGAAGACACAGAGGCTTCATTCTCTAACCGCAAATATTAGCCGAATGGGTGTGACAAACACAATCGTTATCATTATGATGGACGGGAGGTTAGATTATACCTTTACTGTCTCTGCCTGTTTTAGTTAAAATTTCAAATTTAGGATACACTGATGTTTTATAGGCTGTACCCTATCACTGTGAGCATGTGATCTTGGTGACAGTTGGATAGACTATCCAATGATTGCTTTTCTAATATATACACATGCAATTGCGCCGGAGCATTTTTCTCGACATGAAAGATGTATATATACAATATTGGAACATGTTTGTATGCTAAGATTTCATCTTTACTTTATATATGAATAATATAGTGTTATATGCATATATTCTTAGAATCTTTTCAGTTGCATGCCTCCTAACACTTGAAATCACTCACACGTTAGCTTTTTAATACAGCTTCCAAAGATATTGGGGATTAATTCTAGGGACAGGGTGTTACTTGATGCCCCCTGCAGTGGCACTGGGTAAGCTAACATGTAGAATTTTTGATTTGGTTATATATGCTGCTGCTTCCATCATTTTTTTTCCAGTTCTTAATACGTGCATGTTGTCACCCATTTGACTTTATGATTTAAGGTTATATCCAAAGATGAGTCAGTGAAATCATCTAAAAGCTTGGAAGAGATACACAAATGTGCTTTTTTGCAGAAAGTGAGTTTTGGGTTTCCTCCTCTAAATTGTAAAAGTTCATCTTATGTCCGCCTTTTCATTTGTTTCCCCCTGCTTTTTCAGCTGATGTTGGGTATCATCTTGTGTCTCTTCTCTCTGTTGGTTCTGAACTCATTTTCTTGTTTGTATATTTACTTGCTCCAAGGGAAGTAGGATAAAAATTATGTGTTTTGTACAGAGCATACTCATTTGTTTCTTGTTGTCTTTTCTGTTTTCTTTCGTAGCAACTGTTGCTTGCTGCTATCGACCTGGTGGATGCTAATTCAAAACTGGAGGATACATTGTTTACTCAACATGCTCCATCATGGTAGCTGAGGTAAGTTGAAAACAGACTTGAGACAGATTTCCACTCACGCATATTTTATCTTTGAACCCTCATACGCTAGCTACCTTTGCAGAATGAAGCTGTTATTGATTATGCTCTGAAGAAGAGAAATGTAAAATTAGTTCCTGTGGCCTTGACTTTGGCAGCCAGGGTAATGCTAATTCTTTTATTACTGATGTTATTTATTTGGAAGGGGTTAGGAACTTGGTGTTTGTCTTTCAGTACACTCATGACTTACGTGTTGGTCAATCAGGTTTATTCGATTCAGGGAACACCGGTTCCATCCTTCATTGGAAAAGACAGTGCGGTTCTACCCTCATGTTCACAATATGGATGGATTTTTTGTAGCTAAGGTACTGTGAACTTCGCTTTGATATTGCCATTCCTGAGTGTGTATGATCTCTCGACTGCTAGTATTAAATGAAAACGAATAGAATATAGCTAGTCCATGTCTGACAAACTACTATCATTGGGAAAGTATAGTCTTGTCTACATTCTGATCTGCTGCTATATCCTGACTTGAAATAAGTCATGGCTAAAAAATGCTTGAAATTGCTTAATGATAAAATGCTGCTTTGAGAATCCCAACCTTTTTTTTTTTGCCAGTTGAAAAAGGTGAGCAATGTAAATTCAGACTCAGGTTCTAATGAGAAAGCAGAGTCGGCGGAGGAGGAAGTTATTGATCCTAAAGAGGAATCTGATGAGGAGAAGAATGATGCTGCGGACACCAAGAATAAAAAGACAAAGAAAGATGGCCAAGTACAGTGAAGGCCATAACAAAACCTGTAGCTGTTACCAAAAAGAAATCCGATGAGGAGAGGCAGGATGGAGCTGCTGACACCAAAAGTAAAAAGACAAAGAAAGCTGGCCAAGTAAAGGTGGCAAATGGGAAATCAAAACCTGTAGCCAAGGTAAATGGGAAGAAGAATCTTCAGGCATCACTCAGAGAGTAAGAAAAGGAAACTCGCTGAAAACTCAGGAGCCAGTACTCTTTTCCTTTTTTTTTTTTGAGAATCTCATTCTTTCACAGCGCCATGGAAAATTCTGGACAATGAGATTTTCTAGTCCTGGTGATACTGATAATGGGTCTTCCATTCATGTGTCAGCCTTTGTCGATCTTCACCTGGATGGTTATAGTCATCTTTTGCTTACGCCTTTTTATTAGCCTTGTTTCATTTTTCATGCCAAATTTGTAATTTGTGTTCTCAGGGAAGAGAAGAAGAAACCCAGGGCAAAGAAAATGGGAAGGAGGAATCTCCAGCCATTGCTGAAAAGAGGAAGAAAGGAAAGTCCCATCTCGTGAAGAAATCTCAAAAGCCAGGTGCTCTTTATATTCCCTTGAGATTCATTATCTAGTCTGTTATGTGGACAGTGAATCTTGATCTTCTGGACAAGTTACTTCGCTCAAGTCTTCTGGACTAGTCATCTTAGTCTTCTGGACAAGTTATTATCTTATTCAGAATGATTAATGTGGTGCAGGGAAGAGAAGAGAAACGCTTTGAGGGGACAGAAGAACACCGCCGGCAAGAAGAAGAAAACCACCGCGAGGTGATCCATGAAAGAATCAGGAGTTGGAGATCATAGACCCATCTGCAACTGGAGGCTCAGAGAAACTTGAAGCTCCTATCTTTGGTCCTTCCTTTGGTCTTTTTATACTAGGCTCAGAGATACTTCCAGGGCGAAATCTAGTGCGAAGGGCTCCGTTAAAGTTGTGTTTGGATCACTCAATTTTGTTAAAATATATACTCCTTTTTAATACTTAATTGTAACAGATCTTGTGCAATATCCACCGTGTATTAAAATGTGTGCTTTGAACTATCGCACTCCATGTCATTTAGAAAAATCAGTTTTTATCCCACTCACAAAAAATATAGCTGAGAAGCAAGGTTCGAGTGGAATTGCATTTTGAAAAGACAGTAACCTGTTTGCATAACTAGTTAGTTTAATGTGCCAAGAGCTTGTTAGGCGTAAGCTTTTATGTAGCATTTTGATAACTATCCTAATTGGCAAACAGATGTAGTAGTAGTAAGAAAAGTGGTAGAATGATGATGCCAAGAAATCGAATCATAATGCATATCAATGCACCACTTGATGATTATGTTACTTTTTTCTCTTGTCAAGCATTCTGGGGCACATAAGTCTGTCACAATCTTTTGTTCCATACAATGGATACGTTGCTACTCATCAAGCATTAGAACTGCCCTTGATGACTAAAAATAAAGAAATGTGCGTCAATATCATCGTTTAGATTCGCTAATCGTTACCAATAGGGAACATATATTAAATGCTAGGGATAGCTCTCTTAGTTGTTCATGTTAGTTTCTGTTAGGAATATTGTTGGGAAAATTCACAATATGTCATGATTTGAGTGTGTAATTCATGATATATATTTTTTAGAAAGTTGACCCTAATTTTGCTATTTACCCTCTTTGGATAATGATCAAAATGCTTTGACAAAAAGTTTGAATTTTTTTTAAAAAATTTGTTTAATTGCTCTGGTTCGACTGTTCAACCCTTATTTTTTTTATGAATTTTTTTTAAAAGTACACAAAATACCTTGTTTGGTTTTATAGTTTACAATATGCCATTATTTAAGTTTAGTAGTTTACAGTATGCCATTGTTTGAGTTTTTATGTTCATAAAATGTCCTTGTTTTATCTATAACAACTAGTTTTGAGTTCAACGACTACGGCTATTTGAGTCCAACAACTCTGTTTCTGCCTTCAAAAAGACCTTATTATCATGTAAACAAGCACAAACACCATACTAAAGTCATGGCCATGTTTACAACTACAATCAATGAAAAGTTTCAAACAATTTATTGCAAATGTGGAACCCCCATCAAACCTTATCATCTCTCACAAAGAAACTTCGGTAGGCAGTGCGTACTACAACTGTTGGGCATGTGATTTCTTCAAGTGGTGGGCACCAGTGATGTAAGATCGATACTCTCCTCATCCTAGGGTAAGGAAAGTTGGCTACACCAAATCATACTCAACTATAATAGCCTCTACTTCTACTGCTCGCTGCATCAGCTCATTTTGAAGCTACACATCAAGAAACATGACATCTGATGCATATCTTATCAGTAGCATTAGTGAAATACCCCGAACTTAAATATAGCGAATAAAATTATCCTAATAGGTATTTAAGAGCCTAATAACGCCTAAGTAGTATTGGTAAGGAAAATAAATCCAAAAAGAAAGTAAGAAACGCTTAAAAAACTAAAAACGCTAAATGAGCGTTAAATAACCATAGGAGGTACGAGACCTCGGTTAGCATATTATATGGATTCTAAAGGCTTAATAAGGCCTAAATAATATACGGGAACAACTCCCGAAGAAACCGGATCCAAATAATGTATTAAAACGCTAATAGAGCTTTAGTGCAATTTTTCGAGAAAACCCGAAAACGTGATTTTAAGTGGTCAAACGAACCCGTAAAAATTATAAATTATTAAATAACAATAATTAAGCATTAACGGAAGCTTAATAACCAAAAAAATTAAAGAAACGAGAAAATTCTGGAAAACGGGCCCGTTAGTGAATAGTACCAAAATCGGGTAAAATAACGCGCGTTTTCTGTAAAAGATGAAAAACCTCTCCAACTAGTAATATATGTGGGGGCCGGTTTTTAGGGATTAATTAACCCCTCTCACACACTCACACACTAACTAAACAAATCAAAAAGCAAAAAGTAAAAAGGTACAAAAGTAGAAAAAGGACTCTCTCACCTCACTCTCTCATTTCCCTCATCTCTCTCCTCCCTTCTTCTTCCCCCACCGATTTCTCTCTCTTCTCCCTCCTCTGTTGGGCGATTTTTGAAGCTCCAAAGAAGCTCCAACGGCTTCTCCACTTTACCTCCATGTGAGCTCCAAATGTAAAAATAATTACATATTCTTACTCCCCTCATCATCCTCTACACTTCTCTCTTTTCAAAATCCAAAAATGAGGAAGTTCATCTCCATGGGTTTTCCCCATTCAAAGAGAAAATAGCACCAATGGGTAGCTTGGAGTCTCCTCTCTCCATTAAGGTAAAAATATACATGAAAAGCTCTTGTTTCTTCTCCACCTTCTTTTGTAACCGATTTTTACCCCTCTTGTAATACTCTATTTTTCTCTCTCTTTTGAGCACCAATTCAACCTTGCAATGGTGGTGGAATCACCTTCCTGAACCAAGGGCTAAAACCCCTCCTAAAACACTCCAAAGGTAAACCCTAGAAATCTTGTTTTAAGCATTTCAATGAGCTAGCATTAATCTAAGGGTTAGTATGTTAATTACACTTGTTTTGTGTGCTTTGGGTGATGGGAATGGAGTTTGGCAACTCCATTCCCCATATGGCCGATTTGAGCAAGAAAGAGAGAAAGAGGAGAATTGAAAAAGAAATGAAGGAAATATAAGCTCAAGGTAAGAGCTCCTTCTTAATGCTTAATTTTAATGCATTAGAGTAATGGGAATGGGTAAACAAATAAAAGAACCTAAACTATTGTACTAGTATTGTAGTTGTTGAAGTTTGAGTATTTGTGAGCAAGTATGTGAATTGTAGGCCTTGGAGCCAAGTAACTTGTATGTGTGTATTGGTATGGTTATTTGAGGAAGTATTGATGGAGTATTGATGTATTAGATTTCTTTGATTGCTGGTGGGACCCTTGAATGGGTGTGGCTAGATTAGGAATGGATTTGATGAAAAAGTATGTATGTGGATAAGTAGAAATTGTAGGTGAACTATGGCAAAATTTTGGTAGAAAATGTGCATTATTGGATGACTTGGTGAATGGGAGAACCAAGTGTGTATTGGATTGATTAGATGTGTTTAGTAGTAATGGAGTGGGTAGTAGTAGTATGTGAATAAAAGAGTGTAAAATCTGTAGCAAGAAGTGTAGGAATGCATTGTGGAAACAAGGAAAAATTAGTGTACAAGATTTGGTAAAACTAGAGTTGGACTTGGGTATAGATAGTGTACTTGATTGGTAATGAATTGGAATGGTAAAATGAAGTTAGGACAAGATGCAAAATGCAAAGAGAAATGTAGGAATGCACAAGTGTGCAAAGTGTGAAATGAGGATGGAAAATTTGTAGAAATTGAGCAAGAAGTTAAGTAGGTATTGGACCATGGATTTAAGGAGTTTTAGGAGTGTTTAAGTGTGTTTAAACATGTACAAAACAGGTTGAAAGATTATGGAATGATTGGAGGTGGATTAAGGGTTGATTAGGGGTTGAAAAATCCTCATAGTAGCAGTTTTTAGCAGGGTCCGGGACCTAAGATAGGCACCAAGTCCCGGACCGCACTTAAAAACACCCCGAGAGCAAAAACTAGTATTGGTCCGGGACCTAGGTCCGGGACCTAGGTCCGGGACCAGGACCAAGTCCCAGACCACAATGAAAAATAGGCCGAGAGTTATTCCAGTGCATGGTCCGGGACCTTGGTCCGGACCAAGTCCCGGACCACCCATAAAAACTTGCAAAATGTGATTTTTAGGGTTCTAAACATGGGGGATTGATGGGTAATGGTTTTAAGAGTTGTTAAGGCCTTTTTTGGTGACCTTTAAAGGCCCTAAGAAGTGTAAACAAGTATGAGAAGTAATTAAAAAGTTGTAAGTATATGAACATTAAGTTAAACCGAAACAACGGGATAACGGGGTAAGTACAAGAGTAGTAATTATGTATGCATTGTAATGCTTAGTATTAATGGAACCATTTGGCATGTAGTCGGAGGTTCGAGAATAAGACTTGAGAAACAAGAGTGAACCAAAGGAACAAGGGAGCACCCGGTAAAGTAAATTCCGGTAAAAGGTATGATTTCTTCATGCTCTGTGTCCTAACCTGGTTACCCCGATTTGTGTGCTTATTTGATCACCTAAATAAGATAAATGCATGAATCGGACTATATTGCACTTACTTGTGCTTGTTTAAATTGTTCTTGATATACTTGTCTTGAACATTTAGTTTGTATAATTCATGAAATGCATGAATGATGATGAAGTGTGTATGTACCTTGTAGTGTATTTGTGTACCGTATTATACCTTGTATGTATGTGTATGGGAGTATTGAATTGTTGTGTGGCTTGGATGTGTGACTTCTACTAATTCCTAACTACCTAACTCCTAACGTAAGTATTGAGTAAATTGGAATGAGTAGAAGTCCGATATAGTTTCGGCCACGCGTGAGGATAAGGAGACACAAGGGGTTGGATCCAATTCCTGGTTCTTAAACTTGTCCACTGCCCAAACCCCTTAAATGGGTAGCATTTTGGATTAGTGAACCAAGTAAATCCCGGTGGTGGGACGATGTAGTCCCCGGGCCGGAGGTCCCGACGACTTGACTTGAGTAAGTAGTAAGTATGTAAAGTATTGTATGAGTAATGGTCTTGGCTGGTGTAAGTCATTGACCCCGAGTAAAGGTGTAATCTCCACCCGATTAACCCCGGTGGACAAATGGAGCTAACAAGTATTGTGTATGTGTATTTTGGAAGAAGGTAAGTAAACAGTGGTTGACCGGTATTATCTTCCTTGTATGTATTGAACTGTATGTATGTGCTCTTGTGAAGTATTATATTAGTATGAATGAAAGCATGTATGTATGTATGTATTTGTAAATGAACTGCATGTATTCGACCAAGTGGTCGGCGTACCCTCGCTAGTACGCGGGGGTATGCGGAAGTCATATGCAGCATAAGCTGAGCCCCTAGGGGAAACATTTTTAGTGTGCAGGTACCCGAAGCGAACATGATCACAGTAAGAGACCGACAGCTAAGTTTGGATAGCTAGGAGTGAATTGTAGATAGTAGTGAGTTGTATAAGGCTCGTAGCCTTGATGTAGTAGTGTACCAAGGGGTACACCATATGTATTGAAAGTATGTAGTTTGTGAGGAATGGGTAGATGTAGACTCTTAATGAGTATGTATGAAATGGAAAGAGGTATTGTATTTGTATAAGGATCTTAGTAAACTCGGTGTATTATATTGTATTGAACTTATGGAGCATTGTATGAAATCGAGCATTGTAGCACTTGTAGGTAATTGAAGTATGTATTGTAATTGTGTAGTACTAGGATATTCCGGTCCATCAGACCGATACTGTATGTAGTAGTAGTAGCCTTGTTAGTCACATGGGTGGCTAACGGCATTGTATCACCCACCGTTGTGTATGTAAGTATCCGCTGCGAAGGTATGTAAGTACGTTGTGATTGGACGGTAATGACGGTATTAGCGGTAGGGTGTTACAAAAAGTGGTATCAGAGCGAAGTATTGCTCTGATGACTGGAAAACCGAGCTTAGGAAATACCGAGTTAGGAATTAGAAGCATAAGGCTAAGGACTGAGTGATAGCATTAGAGATGTGCTAGTTAGGAACTCCCGGTGAGTACCGGATACCTACAATATCAGACCCGCCCTCCACAAACCACTGTATAACTTGGGAAAGAACGCCAGAGAGAAGGAAAGTCCTCTCATACTCGGAAAACCCGATCTGGCAGTAGTGAGATATTCCTACAAGAGGAAAGAACCTGACACATAGTAGATTCCAAGGATTGGAAGTTCCAGAGATAATTCCCGGTTGAACAACAACACCCGCACTCAATAGTGGTTGAATGAGCACTCCAACCATAAGGAGGCTACAACTTACCACATCATGGGGCGACGTGCTTAGCAGTCGCGAGAACCTGGCTAGTCAACCAACAGCAGAAAAAGGAGCACTAAGCGTGCAATAGAACGGAAAAAGGAACGGTAACAGAACCGAGACAGTAATAGCTACATAATACCACCAACGGTATACTAGCTGACTAAAGACATAGTCCGGAGTGATTAACACCGAAACTACAACGCCAAAGAGGTTACAACACCTGGCCAACTTAGCTCAACAGCTATAAGAACAATCGCGAGATACAATCCGATAGGACTACAGAAGTAGTGCCTAAACAAGTTAAGGCTCAATAACCACGGTAAACATGTGGAAACGAGCAACAAGGAAAACATAAGACGAATAAATGGGAGTCTCCAAGGATTGGAGAAGTATCCCGATCAATGACAACCATGTCAAGATCATTGAGAAGTTGCTTAAGGGATCGAGTATCCCAAACATAGATCAATAAGAACAAGGGAGAGTCGACGAGACGATCAAATATGAGTGGAAACCATACCGTGATCGGTATAAGTTTACCCAAAACCACCAGTACCACGCACTTGCCACGGCAAGTGCAGTAAGAAAAAGAACATGTAGAGGAATCCTAACACACCGCAAGTACAAGGTGATGTACCGTGACTGCAATGAAGCAACTACAGGATCACACATCCTAAACCTGGAAGAATGGAACCTTGGAAGGGCCTGATGGCCTGACCATTGCCTTAATATCATACCAGTCAGCAAAAAGCTAGACTTAGTGAAGACCTTAAACATGGCTATGCCATGAAGAACTTCTTTTACCTCCGAACTGTTATTTCAAACCTAATTTTCTTTCAAAACCATAAACCTTTTCTTTTAAACCTTGGATTTTAAAACCAGACCAACAGAATTACGGTGAGTATCATAGAATGATACAAGAGGAGTCGACAATATAATACTTCACCTAGGCATGTGACGAGCACTACGAGTGTACCCAGATATGGGATGTGGGACGACCGCACTCCGAAGGAGCTTGCGGGCCTGACAGATAGTCAGGTAAGTGGTAACGTATCAACAAGGTACCCCACGTATGTACACATGTAGTGCACAAAACACGGGAAGTAGTCAACTCCGTTCTACGGACCATCGGTAAGTTCAAACCAGAACAGCTGGACACTTCAGACGATCAAGAAGAAGAAACTCAACTAAGTAATAAGTATAAGGGAACTCAGAGAGTCCATCTGAAGATAAGGAATGAGGACTAGAAAGTGCAGAGAGCACAGACTAGTAAGTATAGACATTGGACATGTCTCAAACACTTCAAACAAATACATAACAGCTGGGAAGTATACCCAGCCTGAACATAGTAAGGCAAATGCCTAATGTGAACACCACAATGTTCAACAAACGGGACGGAGTCCCCAAGAGCAATCACAAGATTACCATGAAGTATAATCCATCATTGGAGAGGAATGTAAACCTAGTCAAGAATACTAGGAGGAACTATAAACGGTCTACCCAAGAACGGGAGACATTATAACCCTAAGAGGGATAACTCATAATATAATACCACAAGGCGGTATAGCAGACACAACGTATCATAAACATGAGCCGGATGTAACGGTATAACCTAACAACACCCAGGAGCAATCCTTGAAGGGTGTCTGAGTTAGCAACAGTTGAACAAAGCGTTATGATAATAGCACGAAAGCTAGAACGAACACTCGGTTAGGACACCGAAGGGATTTCACTTAACAGGAAATACCCTCAATTATAAAAAGGCACTAATTAGCACCAGAATGCCTAAAGGGCCTCCTATGAGCGGAAGCGTGATGCCACAACTTGCCATGGAGCCCCGGTACTACCTCCAACCTATGGGGTATACAAGGAGTGGAAACATGTATAAGCAGCTTGCAAAGAGCATAGCTTGCAGCAATAAGGCTTAAAAGCCATGAACCAACTACGTTATGTAAGTTTAAATGATTGTAAAACCCACACCATTAATAACAAGACTTGCAAGAGATATTGCTTCATACGACAAACAGATCGACAACTGAACCACCCAATTTGAGCTCAACATAATGAGTGGCTTGGAGTAATGGATACCTCAGCGTCACTGTCATTAGAGCATCAGTCTATATACAGTTGACGAAGCTTTTAATTCCCTTCATGCCTTCTGTAGCAATGGTAGCACAGAGGCACAAAAATCACAACAATGCCAACAATGGCCTAGTCCACACTTGGACACTACGGGAAACTCGAGGAAAGGTACCTCTCGTTAACCGAAGACCACCAATGTGGTGAAGATGTGAAACCTTAGAAAGAGGCTTCCATCTACCCTAACAATAAAGCTTGCACATGTAGTTGTTGCCAAGAGGCGATCGAATAAGGAAATGAGATTTCCAAACCACTACGCCTACAAAGAGGCTTGAGAACAACTGTGAGAACCGAGATGGATCGGTTTAGAAGCAAACCCAGAATGGGTATAATGTGAATTGCAGAAGTACATAGCTCAAAGAGCATAAAGACTCGAATGAGTAAGTATACTCCATATGCACCCAAGCATGTGGTGAACCATTGTATAAATACTAACATGGTAAACCTGGTCATGAGACTTATGAGCGGAAACAAACCTCTCAACAAGAACTTTCATTTATCAGTGATTGAATACTCTTCAATTGAAGAACGGGACCAGAAAACCCTTGAAGTTTCTTGAGATGTCCCGGTGATGTACATGCCAAGTAAACTGCATAGCTAGAACCTAAAACCTATGCACAGATAGTAATTGTCAAAAACAATCAATGTGAATGCATATTGGGTACCACAAATCACCAACGCTCAAGAGAGCTGGTAACCCGATAAATTATTTCATCCATTGTTGACCAAGATACGTGGTAAATTGTATCATAAGTGATGAAATAATGTGAGATAAGCTAACCTACACATGGAACCTAAATTGAAATAAAACATCTCCACATTGGGAAGATAGTAACATTGCGGTATGCTACGACAACCGTCATACACGCGAGCATAGGAAACCCTCACTGTTCACACCCATAAGGAAATGAGGCCAATGACAATGGCAGACGAGTAAAGTAGACTACCACGTAACGTAGTCGTAAAAACAATGTTATATAATGAGTAAGAGTATGGTGCGCAACAGCGAACCGCTATGAGGAAGTAGCAGATAATGACACAAAGTTGTAAGTATGAAATGGCAGGCAGAATATTATTCATAGTCCTATCCCATAATGACTTACTGCCAAGCGTTATACGCCTCTGCACTCTGTATGACTGAGTGTTTTGGTATTGCACTTGTGTAGCTAATGACCTAGTGGGATAGCTATGAATATAAGAATGTAAATCGTAGTAAACCTTTCTTTTCACCAACAAACATGGCATAAGCCAGTTAAGCAAGCTTAGCAACAAACCGTGCGCCTAAGGCCAAAGAAGCACTAGAGTGTAAAACACACTAACAATCGCCATGTGAATTCCATTGGAAAAAAAAGGGGTGAAAGGAGACTTAAGAAAGTCACTAGGACCACGCATGTGAAGTGCAAGGTCATACAAGTAAACATAATGTACTGAACCAGAGAAACTGGTATAATTCAGAAGCTAGTGACAACAGGAAAACACTACAAACTAAGTAGTGATTTAACCCTGCCCGACAATAATCGGAGGAGCTTAGTGAATAATCATGGGAGTGCGAATAGTATGGTATAATAGATTGCCAGAGAGCTAGACATAAATCTAAAAACTCATCGAGTTCAAGCACGGTAAAAGAATACCACATTTGTTTAATAACCTTATTCCCACAATAGAGGATAAAAAGGTGATGTATAGCACATTAAAGATAACATGAAGGGTGAGTAACCCAAGTTATCAGGGTTGTGCTTAGAAGCTAGTGGGCCCTAGTTAATAGGTTAAATACCTAGTAAGTATAATATAAATGGCTATTAATGCCTTGAAGCTATTAGGCTAGAACCGAATCAATTATGAGTTAAATAAACTCATATAGGAATTCTTGGTGCAAAGACTAAACCATTGGTATGGTTAAGACCCTTTGACCAGAGTACATATACAATAAACCGTATAAGCTAAATTGCTTCAGGATTCCCGAACTTAGTAAACCAATGTTCAATAATAACATATGGTAGATTACGTAGGCATAATCCCTTTTAAGGGGGGTAGAGCGAAAACCGCTTAATGTAGTTTCATGAATAAAAACACATAAACTGTAATGTGTATAGCACAAATGAGAATTGAATGATGATTGGTACCTATGTTAAATAAACATACGTATTCATTCATATTGAAATTGTGGTAATTAGGCACGAGAGATGCAAATACCATAGGACAATACCCACTTTTAACCCAGTGTAAGAGTATTGGTAAAGAAGAGTAATGAGTAGTAGACGGAGTTCCACAAGTATTGTAGCCCTTAAAGGGGTAGTATGAATTGATTGAGAGTAGTTGGTGAATGAAGTCCATGAGTAGTGTATTCCTAGGTAAATTATTGGAAGCAAATGAAAACGATTAGATTTTTATAGGTATCGTATTCCTTAGCTAGAATAGTTGAGATGATGGAAAGTGTAATGGATGGGAGTAACGGAAGAAGGTAGCGAAAGTCAATGAAGTGAGCCTAGGCATTGAATCTCGAAGTAAAATATTTGGGAGTAGATTAAGGATGATTGATGGACTGAATTCCATCCTTTGGAGATGTATGAATTTGTAATTATGACTAGGAAGAGTAAAAAGATATAAATTGAAATAATTGAATTATTTGGTTGTTTGAAACTGATGTGGGAAGTCGAACTTGATCCTGATCAGATCGAGGGAAACTGAACACAAATAGGGTGGAAAGATAGTTCAAAACTGATGTCTGATCACATCAGGGTCGAATGATTCTTGAAGCTCCCCTCAAGTGGTCACAAGAATCACACATAGGATAGAAGTAATGAATATAAATTGGAATTTTGGAGTTGTGTTTTTAGAAAAATTTCTAACTAGTAGTTGCAAAAGGATTTCCCTTAGACTGGAGATTAAGGATTAGTTGGAAGCTTATACCGGAGAACGATGGTAGTATATCATGCTGTATTATTCCAGGGCAGTGGGACATAGAGGAGTCCTGTGTCTAGAGGACCTGAGTGCCCGCGGGATTGTAATGTGTATTGCATGCTTTGGGATAGCTTGCACTGTATGTAATGTATAACCTTGTAATGTGAACCAGAGGGTTGGATGTAATGCGGATTGGAGTAATGAGGGTACATTTGTACGGTATGAATGAAGAAACCTAGAAACCTTGCGTACCGAATGGGATTGTAAGGAGGAAGAATGTATGGCTTTAGTATTAGACAAGTATAAATGAGTAAGTATAGTAATCCTATAACCTCGAACACTTTGAGGACAAAGTTCTTAAGGGGGGTAGATTGAAATACCCCGAACTTAAATATAGTGAATAAAATTATCCTAATAGGTATTTAAGAGCCTAATAACGCCTAAGTAGTATTGGTAAGGAAAATAAATCCAAAAAGAAAGTAAGAAACGCTTAAAAAGTGAAAACGCTAAATGAGCGTTAAATAACCATATGAGGTATGAGACCTCGGTTAGCTTATTTATATGGATTCTAAAGGATTAATAAGGCTTAAATAATATATGGGAAACAACTCCCGAAGAACCGGATCCAAATAATGTATTAAAACACTAATAGAGCTTTAGCGCACGTTTTTCGAGAAAACCCGAAACGTGATTTTAAGTGGTCATACAAACCCGTAAAATTATAAATGATTAAATAAAATAATTAAGCATTAACGGAAGCTTTATAACCATAAAATTAAAAAAAGAGAAAATTCCGGAAAACGGGCCCGTTTAGTGAATAGTAGCGAAATCGGGTAAAATAACGAGCGTTTTCGTAAAAGACGAAAACGCTCCAACTAGTAATATATGTGGGGGCCGGTTTTTAGGGATTAATTAATCCCTCTCACACACTCACACACTAACTAAACAAATCAAAAAGCAAAAAGTAAAAAGTACAAAAGTAGAAAAAGGACTCTCTCACCTCACTCTCTCATTCCCTCATCTCTCTCCTACCCTTCTTCTCCCCCACCGGTTTCTCTCTCTTCCCCCCTCTGTTGGGTGATTTTTGAAGCTCCAAAGAAGCTCCAATGGCTTCTCCACTTTACCTCCATGCTCTACCTCCATGTGAGCTTCAAATGTAAACATAATTACATATTCTTACTCCCCTCATCATCTCTACACTTATCTCTTTTCAAAATCCAAAAATGAGGAAGTTCATCTCCATGGGTTTTCCCCATTCAAAGAGAAATAGCACCAATGGGTAGCTTGGAGTCTCCTCTCTCCATTAAGGTAAAAATCTACATGAAAAGCTCTTCTTTCTTCCACCTTCTTTTGTAACCGATTTTTACCCCTCTTGTAATACTCTATTTTTCTCTCTCTTTTGAGCACCAATTCAACCTTTCAATGGTGGTGGAATCACCTTCTTGAACCAAGGGCTAAAACCCCTCCTAAAACACTCCAAAGGTAAACCCTAGAAATCTTGTTTTAAGCATTTCAATGAGCTAGCATTAATCTAAGGGTTAGTATGTTAATTACACTTGTTTTGTGTGCTTTGGGTGATGGGAATGGAGTTTGGAAACTCCATTCCCCATATGGCCGATTTGAGCAAGAAAGAGAGAAAGAGGAGAATTGAAGAAGAAATGAAGGAAATATAAGCTCAGGTAAGAGCTCCTTATTAATGCTTAATGTTAATGCTTAGAGTAATGGGAATGGGTAAACAAATAAAAGAACCTAAACTATTATACTAGTATTGCAGTTGTGGAAGTTTGAGTATTTGTGAGCAAGTATGTGAATTGTAGGCCTTGGAGCCAAGTAACTTGTATGTGTGTATTGGTATGGTTATTTGAGGAAGTATTGATGGAGTATTGATGTATTAAGATTTCTTTGATTGCTGGTAGGACCCTTGAATGGGTGTGGCTAGATTAGGAATGGATTTGATGAAAAAGTATGTATGTGGATAAGTAGAAATTGTAGGTGAACTATGGCAAAATTTTGGTAGAAAATGTGCAATATTGGATGACTTGGTGAATGGGAGAACCAAGGTGTGTATTGGATTGATTAGATGTGTTTAGTAGTAATGGAGTGGTAGTAGTAGTAGTATGTGAATAAAAGAGTGTAAAATCTGTAGCAAGAAGTGTAGGAATGCATTGTGGAAACAAGGAAAAATTAGTGTACAAGATTTGGTAAAACTAGAGTTGGACTTGGGTATAGATAGTGTACTTGATTCGTAATGAATTGGAATGGTAAATGAAGTTAGGACAAGATGCAAAATGCAAAGAGAAATGTAGGAATGCACAAGTGTGCAAAGTGTGGAAATGAGGATGGAATTTTTTTAGAAATTGAGCAAGAAGTTGAGTAGGTATTGTACCATGGATTTAAGGAGTTTTAGGGAGTGTTTAAGTGTGTTTAAACATGTACAAAACATGTGGAAAAATTATGAATGATTGGAGGTGGATTAAGGGTTGATTAGGGGTTGAAAAATCCTCCTAGTAGCAGTTTTTAGCAGGGTCCAGGACCTAAGATAGGCACCAAGTCCCGGACCGCACTTAAAAACACCCGAGAGCAAAAACTAGTATTGGTCCAGGACCTAGGTCCAGGACCAAGTCTCGGACCACAATGAAAAATAGGCCGAGAGTTATTCCAGTGCATGGTCCGGGACCTTGGGTCCAGACCAAGTCCCGGACCACCCATAAAACTTGCAAAATGTGATTTTTAGGGTTCTAAACATGGGGGATTGATGGGTAATGGTTTTAGGAGTTGTTAAGGCCTTGTTTGGTGACCTTTAAAGTCCCTAAGAAGTGTAAACAAGTATGAGAAGTAATTAGAAAGTTGTAAGTATATGAACATTAAGTTAAACCGAAACACAGGATAACGGGGTAAGTACATGAGTAGTAATTATGTATGCATTGTAATGCTTAGTATTAATGGAACCATTTGGCATGTAGCCGGAGGTTCGAGAATAAGACTCGAGGAACGAGAGTGAACCAAAGGAACAAGGGAGCACCCGGTAAAGTAAATTCCGGTAAAAGGTATGATTTCTTCATGCTCTGTATCCTAACCTGGTTACCCCGATTTGTGTGCTTATTTGATCACCTAAATAAGATAAATGCATTAATCGGACTATATTGCACTTACTTGTGCTTGTTTAAATTGTTCTTGATATAGTTGTCTTGAACATTTAGTTTGTATAATTCATGAAATGGATGGATGATGATGAAGTGTGTATGTACCTTGTAGTGTATTTGCGTACCGTATTATACCTTGTATGTATGTGTATGGGAGTATTGAATTGTTGTGTGGCTTGGATGTGTGACTTCTACTAATTCCTAACTACCTAACTCCTAACGTAAGTATTGAGTAAATTGGAATGAGTAGAAGTCCGATATAGTTTCGGCCACGCGTGAGGATGAGGAGACACAAGGGGTTGGATCCAATTCCTGGTTCTTAAACTTGTCCACTGCCCAAACCCCTTAAATGGGTAGCATCCTGGATTAGTGAACCAAGTAAATCCCGTTGGTGGGACGGTGTAGTCCCCGGGCCGGAGGTCCCGACGACTTGACTTGAGTAAGTAGTAAGTATGTAAAGTATTGTATGAGTAATGGTCTTGACTGGTGTAAGTCATTGACCCCGAGTAAAGGTGTAATCTCCACCCGATTAACCCGGGTGGACAAATGGAGCTAACAAGTATTGTGTATGTGTATTTTGGAAGAAGGTAAGTAAACAGTGGTTGACCGGTATTATCTTCCTTGTATGTATTGAACTGTATGTATGTGCTCTTGTGAAGTATTGTATTAGTATGAATGAAAGCATGTATGTATGTATGTATTTGTAAATGAACTGCATGTATTCGACCAAGTGGTCGGCGTACCCTCGCTAGTACGCGGGGGTATGCGGAAGTCATATGCAGCATAAGCTGAGCCCCTAGGGGAACGTTTTAGTGTGCAGGTACCCGAAGCGAACATGATCACAGTAAGAGACCGACAGCTAAGTTTGGATAGCTAGGAGTGAATTGTAGATAGTAGTGAGTTGTATAAGGCTCGTAGCCTTGATGTAGTAGTGTACCAAGGGGTACACCATATGTATTCAAAGTATGTAGTTTGTGAGGAATGGGTAGATGTAGACTCTTAATGAGTATGTATGAAATGGAAAGATGTATTGTATTTGTATAAGGATCTTAGTAAACTCGTGTATTATATTGTATTGAACTTATGGAGCATTGTATGAAATGGAGCATTGTAGCACTTGTAGGTAATTGAAGTATGTATTGTAATTGTGTAGTACTCGGATATTCCAGTCCATCAGACCGATACTATATGTAGTAGTAGTAGCCTTGTTAGTCACGTGGGTGGCTAACGGCATTGTATCACCCACCGTTGTGTATGTAAGTATCCGCTGCGAAGGTATATAAGTACGTTGTGATTGGACGGTAATGACGGTATTAGCGGTAGGGGTGTTACAATTAGGGAGGAAATAAAGAGGAACTTAAAGAAGAGATGAGACAAAGCATGAAGAAGAAGATGTTTCTTTGGGGTGTAGTTATATTTGCAACTGTAATATGTATCCGCAAAAGATGAAGTACTCTCATATATATTAATGCTCAAAAAAATCATGTGATTGTAGCTGTTTACACTTCTGTTTGAGCATTCTTTTCACATCTAACCGCTAGACATAAAAAAATGGTAACTACAACAAAAACTATCACATCTATCGAGAAAATATAGAGGTATTTTGTGAACATAAAAACTCAAACAGTGGCATATTGTAAACTACTAAACTTAAATAGTGGCATATTGTAAACTATAAAACCAAACAAGGGCATTTTGAGTACTTCTAAAACAATTTCAAAAAAATAGTCGTTGCACATTCGAACTAGCGCAATTAAACAATTTTTTTTTAAAAAAAATTCACTTTCCGTTAGGGGCATTTTGGTCATTGTCCAGAGAGGGTTAACAGCGTAATTAACGTCCGTTACCGAACAGTGGTATTTTGTGTATTTAAACTCAAATCGTGGCATTTTAGGGACAACTTTCCAAAAATGTGTATATCGTGAATTATAAACTCAAATCGTGACATTGTTAATTTGTGAAAAAACTGAATAAAAGATAGTTACATACAAAAAGAACATGTGTTATAGTGGTCAATAAGGAATAATGCTTAATTAAACTACACAAGCTTTCACAAAATTATAAAAGGATCATATCGAATATTTACTTATTCTTTTTATTCAACGTTAAGGGATATGCACGGTTTAAAAAAATGTTTTGCCAACAATGCCCTTAATAATTTCAGCTAGTATGTGGTAAATAAAATTTTGAAAATTTTATGAAATGTCAATATATTTTTGGCTAATTCATGAAATGCCTCAAAATAAAAAGAAAGTCACAAAATATCACTATATTTTCGTAAAAGTCCATGAAATGTCACCATGTCATTGACCACAAGGAAAAATGAGAAAAATGCTCTACCAGTTAACAAAGTACTTTAAAGTTCATAATATGCCCGCAAGTGTCAATAAAATTAACAAAAAATTTAAAATACTATAAAAATATAGATAGCTACAATTTTTTAAAAATATTTTAAATATTATAAAAAATTATAAATAAAAAATATTAAAGTGCCATAAAATATAAAAAAATATTTCTTAGATTTTTTAAAAAAATTATCTAATACTATAGAAAAGCATAATGTTTTAAACACATAATTTAAGCCAATTTTTATATCAATTAAGTAATATAATCTATACCAATTAAATATAATAACTTTTACCTTACATTTTTTAGATTATTTTTTCTATCAATTTAAATTATTTTTTCATAGTTTATAATTTATATTTTAACTATTATTTAGAAATTTATTTATTTTAAATTTTTATTCTATTTTTTAGGTGAATTTATGACATAATATATTTTTAGTTATCTACAAAATATTATGTCATAAAGTTATCGCAAAGTAGAATAAAACTAAATTTTTTGAAAATTAGTTAAAAATAAAATATAATTTATTTTCAATAAATAATTTATGTTTTTTAAAAGATTATGTATTATTTATATTTTTTCAAAATAAATTATCAATATTTTCATATTTCACAAATTTATTTTTTATTAATTGTATTCTATTATATGCACCAATATTATGAGTATAATTTTTTTTTAAAATAAATTTTCTCTATGGTAAAAATTATAGTACTTAATTGGTATAAGTTATGATACTTATTTCGTAAAAAAATGGTATAAATTATGTCTTTAAAATATTATATTAATTAAAAATGAAAGGAACATGTACTTTCTTCAATACTGTATGATATATTTTTTTATTATTTTTAAATAATTTTAAATAATATTTTTTAATTATTTAAAAGTATTTTGAATTTTTAATTTTGAATTTTAAAAATATTTTATTAACTATTAATAGTATTTTTGTATTTTTTTCCTTCTAATCAATAACATAATAATATGACTTCTCTTGTTTTAAAGTATTTCATTAATCAAAAAATATAATGACATTATATCTAAGAGCTCTTTCTCTTATCGAACGCAACCGACTTTTCATCTCCCTACGAGGACATCACGATAAAAGGGAAAAACCAAGGTGATAACTTTTTTGATTAAAACACACGCAGTTGAAACGTCAAACGAAAAAACAACTTTGAATCAAGTTAATAAATCACTATTTTAGGACACATTTTGGAAATTTTTTGTATAAATACCGATCTCATAAAAAAATTACATGCGGTGGTCTTTTTTGAAAAAAATTACGCGGATGTGCCAAACCAGTGTGAAGAAGCTGCCCTGGGGTCGGGACAGCTTGCCAAAAACCGTCCCGGGAGCAGGGCACCTTCTGCATTTTTCTGCTTGAAGCTGCCCTGGTTCAAGGGCAGCTTCAGGCAAAAATGTCGAAAACTGCCTTGAAGCTAGGGCGGCTTCTGTGCATTGTAGTCCAGGAATTTTTTTTTTCCAACTTTTGAATCATTTGTGTGATGCTTTAACGGTTCCAGAACTTGACCAAATTTTGTACGATGATAGTTGAACAGTTATACTTTGGATCTAAGTCATTTTTCTAGAGTTTTAGGACCATATGGGACCCACGTGAGTTCATATAAATGGCACCAGAGTTAACATTTTCTCGGTTTTGAACTTTTCGGGTAATGTCATATTTTGTGTCATTAACCAGTTTTGTACTGATATTAAAGTCCTATGATGCATTTGCAGCCATTATAACTTCTTACGGGGCCAAGACGACTTCATTGGGTTGGTCACTTGAGCTAGCGTTTTTTTTTTCCAATTTTTAGTGAACATGTTCATTAATTAAACAATGCCTTCGAAACAAACAAAAAATTGTAAAACGACAGTCAAACACCCATACTTTCGACTTGTGTCTTTGCTATAGCCGATGTAACCCAAACATTGTATAGATTGTACGTAATTCTTAAAATAAAAGGGTGCATTTATATTATACACTCAACATAAAACACACTTCATTACTACTTAGAAAAAATTACATTTTTTTGTGTGCTTGCTAAAGGCACTATCTGTCTATGCAGGAGCATATTTAACATCTGAAAACCACAATCAATTATGCCATCTGTTGGGGCAGTTCCTCCTCTTATGACCCATTTGTAAACAATGTCGACAACGTCTACGTTCTGTAGTCATTTCATTTTCATCCATTTCATTTTGAATCCTAGAATACCTAGGTCTTCCCCTGATAGTTCGAATGGCATCTGGTAGTGGTACAACCTTAACCCCTATATATGCTGGCCAGTTTTCTTCATTACCCAGCAGTGTAAAAGGATCACCGCCATATGCCTCGATCATTGTTTCCAGCTTGTACACCGGGTGCACGTAATTTTCCCACAACATGCCGGTTCTGCAACAGACGACCATGACATGAGAGCATGGGTATTTGAATGCTTGCCACTCCCCACATTCACTGCTCATATCATCGAAGTCAACCTTGTACTTCCCTCAGTTCCTCCTCATAGCCACTGACCCAAAATCTTCGACCTCATACACTGGTGTGGAGGGCGATTTTTTGGTATGAGGGGAGGCTATCTAAATATGGTTCTTGACTGAAAAGCTTAGATCCTAAAATGCCATTCTGTGGAGGGTGAAAACCCGTTATAATTGGCAGCCCTCAAATACCTACTAAATCGTCCGTCTTTCCCAGAAAACACAAGGGAGAGTGCAAGTGTGCACTACACCCGCTCTCAATGGGCCCCACGCGGACTTATGCCTCTATTAGGCGGGATTGACTAGAGTCGCCACCTAGTTTGACCTAAAGAACTAGGAAAGGAGGAGAAGGGGGGTTCTAAGAACCGTTAGTTGACTCTGGGGTTGTTCCCTATGGATAGGACTTATCTGGTCGCGTCAGAGATTCTATTGTGAGTTCGTACTGGGTTACACCCCTTAGAAGTGGCAACGACCACGACTTCGGATTGGTGCCCGAGGATACATCGGTCTCCAATTGTCGGGATTGCCTTCTTTCAAAACCTTTTTAGAGAGATTCAATTTAAAGCCAAAGGATAGGATTGAGTGTGGGTTGAGGATTAGATGATTTAGAAGAGTTTGAAGAATAGGCTAGATTTGAGATATTGATTGGTGAAGTTGGTTTGAATATTGAGAGATTTGGATTGTTTTTGAGAGGTTTGAGGTCATTTCGACTTTCACGAGGTTAAAAGAATGCTGGGAGTTTTGAGGAGCGAAAGGGTATTTTGGTTATTATATTTTTTTTTGTCGAGGAGTGTTTGGATCATTTGCTGGAGTTAAGGAGTTTTTTGGTCATGAGGGATATTTTGGTCATTTTATAGAGCTAAGGGGTATTTAAGTCATTTTGTAGAGTTGAGGGGTATTTTGGTCATTTTGTAGAGCTAAGGGGTATTTTGGTCATTTTGTAGAGTTGAGGGGTATTTTTGGTCATTTTTGTAGAGCTTAGGGGTATTTTGGTCATTTTGTAGAGCTTAGGGGCATTTTTGGTCATTTTGTAGAGCTAAGGGGTATTTTGGTCATTTTGTAGAGCTTAGGGGTATTTTGGTCATTTTGTAGAGGTTAGGGGTATTTTGGTCATTTTTGTAGAGCTTAGGGGTATTTTGGTCATTTTGTAGACTGAGGTGTATTTTGGTCATTTTGTGAAGTTGAGAGGCGTTCGGATTCTTTGGTGGAATTGAGGAGTATTTTGTGTTTATAAGGTTTGGATTTTAGAATGGTCAAATTTTTGATTTGATTTAGGAAGTCGAAAGTGTTGATGAAGTGTGGAAGAGGATATTTGATTTGCAGGTGTTCGGGTTTTGGACATGTTTCAGGTTTCTAATGACTAAGGTTACTCGGGAGTATTCAGGAATTGGAGGTCCTATGCGACTTAGAGTTGTTTCAGAAGAGGATTGAGAAATGTTTATAGTATATGAGGTTCTATGGGAAGGGTTGGATTGGTTTATTTAGAATTGTCTCTCTTAAAATTTTAAAACCAAAAATCATTTTTGTTATAAAAGGGCGGATAATCCCGAGGGATTACCCTATGTACCCCCTCGAACACGACACTTAACTAATAATAAGTGCCGAGGCTCGAAAGATGGGGCAATGAATTTATGTCGAAAAATAGGATTCAAAGAGAAACACCATGAATGAGATGTTCTCGGTCGAACCCTAATAACGTCTCTAACTCCCGGTTTTTAAAACGTTAAAAATCAAAACATTGGAATCGAGCGGAAGGGAGTTAGACGATTCTAAAATCCCGGCTGCAACTAGGAAGGTCGTTACTACCCTAGCACCCCGCCTTGTAAAAACCTAGGCTGCAATTAGGGGAGATTTGTCACCTTAATGCCCCGCCTGAAGAGATCCAGACTGCGACAAGGGAGGTTATTACCCCAGTGCCCTACCTCGGATTTTTATTTTGGGAAAGGAGACAGTGATGTTCTAACCGTGAAGGAAATATTTTAAAGGGGTTAGACATTTCTTGCTCCCTGAAAAAGGTTTACTTGAGTTAAAAAAACTGAGTTGGAAAACTTTTGAAGTTGTTCGGAATTCTCTGTAAAGAAGAATTGATTTTGAGAAATGTTTTTAGGAGAAAACTTTCTGTATACGTGAGAAGAACTTTTTGCAGTTGAGAAGAGTTTTTTGTGATGTGAGAAGAGTTTTTTTCCTTTAAAATTCCACAAAATAGTTTCTTTTGAAAACTTGAAGAAATTTGGATGAATTAGTTGTTTGAAATCTAGGAAGATAGATTTTTGGATTTTTAATGGAATTTACAAAAAGTGTTGGGTTTGATTTGATTTGGCTTGACTTGTATTGGAAGATGAGCCAGGTCAAAGTTCGAGTTGAAGTGGGGTTGATCAATGCTTGGGTCAATGTTTTTGGTCAAGGTCAACATTTTTGGTCAAGATCAACGTTTTTTTTTGTCAAGGTTTGACATTTGTGTGGACTTGGTTTGATTTTTGTGGACTTGGTTGGATTTTTGTAGATTTGGTTTGATTTTTGTAGATTTGGTTTGATTTTTTTGTGGGCTTGAGTTTTAGTTGTGGATTTAGATTGTTCTTTTTGGTTTTGGGTTTGGTTGAGTATGGAATTTGGATCGGGCTGATGAATTGGGTCGGATGGGTAGTTTAGGCCTAATGGGCTTAATGAGCTGAATTGGGCTTTGGGCCTTGTTTGAACTTTTGGGCCGAGCGGGCCTTGTATGGGCTTTTGGGCCGAATTGGATTTGGGTCAAACTGGGCTTGGGCCTCAGATTGAGCTGTGGGCCAAGTGGGCTATGGGTTGATCTAGGCCGGTTTGGGCCGAGTGGGCTTTGGGTTGATCTGGGCCGGGTTGGGCCTTGACAGGCCGAGTGGGCTTTGGGTTGATGTTGGGCAGATTTGGCCAATTTGAATTTTAGGCCTATTTTGGCAAGATATGAGTCTACCTTATTTGAGATTGAGCCAATTTGAGATTGGGCTGAATTAAGATTGGCCTTTTGGGCCAGATTCTGATTTGGGTTGGCTTACAATTTGGACCAGGTCACAAGTTAGGTCAAGTTCTGATTGCCTTGATTTGGGCCATGTGGGAGTTGGGTCACATTAGAGTTGGGCCACGTTGGATTTGGGACTGATTTTAGATTTTAAAAGAAGTCTTGAAATGGGTTTATGATTGAATGGATTTTTGATCCCTAAAGAATTTTAACTAATGAACCCTTACGCTTGTACAAAAATTGATCTCAGATTTTTTTGTTATTTTTGAATGAAAAGGATTTCAAATTATTTATTATAATAATAAAATGTGGTTTGGGTTTAGGGATCACCCTTTGCTAGGTGGGACCATGGCTCACCATTGGCAAGGGCTCACCCTCTATCCTAAGGCTTGGTCATAAGGTCTAATAACTAAGGCTTAACAATAGACAATAGAAAGAGCAAAGAGTTAAGAAGATCGCCACAAAGCTATATATACCAAGCATACATGTATACGTGAAAGACATCAGAGCGCAAGTAATTTACACAGCAACAGAAAGAATTATTTTGGTCAAGGTGAGATTAACGTTGAGCAACCAAATTCTAAGTGATCGAAGAGAACGTGGAGATTAAAGCCTACACCTGATTATTCCAGATCGTTATTAATCCTAAATGAAGCAAATGACGGTGAGCTAATGTCTCATTTCAAAGATGGTAATTAGCCATGTGTTTGGAGGCTTTAATCTAGTGAATCCTAAACCAAACTCCCGATTCATTTTAGATTCTCGTTACCCCCGCTGGTGCAAGCCCCAAACCTCCAATCTTAAACATAAAGTGCCAAGTAGATCTTCAACTCATTGGATGCTTAAAACTGCACACATTCACAATCCAAACTCCCGATTGAACTAAACAGAGAGCCATGAAAAAAAAAACACGGCACTCCTTACATCCCAAAAAAATAGCTTTGAAATAGACAGACTTCTCCACGCCTAAGGTTTATGTATTTTTGGTCTGAACCAGAAAACGCAACAGTAGAAAACACAAAAGAATTGATTCTTGAATTGCTAAACAGGTTTCAATTATTCTCCTCATTTTTAATATGAGCATGAAGTTGAACCTAAACTGCCTACATAGCCAAATCCTTATACTAGCTCCCTCTTCCAACAACTATTAGCGGCTACCAACTGTGCACGGGGAAAACAGATTGCATACTAAAACCAAAATGCCTTGGATTAATCACTCATAAACATGAACCATGCGCTTATTAAAGAATGAAACCAATGTGGTCATGAACGACTATCAGCGGAATAAAAGCAAGCATACCTCTCTGGTAATGTAAGAAGAAACGAAAAGTACAGAACATAACACAGATTTGATCATAACATGCTAGTAACCAGAGGAATCTGAGGATTAATCATACAACGAAGATGAGTACAGATATGAGGGTAAAAAGAATTCTCTTTATTAGCGGAACTAAATAGACAGGAAAACTAGTGGTTGGGAGTTCGGAAGGATTTTTAGATGAGCAGTGTGACGTAGATGATGAGTGTCGTGAAGGGATTTAGTAGTGTTGATTGTGGTGGTGAAATGAGTTCCGACGGATGAGGTAAACGACGATGTTCGTTGCGGTGATTCGGTGTACGAAAATTACCGTGAGCGGGAGTGAGAGAATGGAGAAAGTGTGGCGCTGTGTGTTTCAGAGATGTGAAAAGAATGGGAGGAGGATTGCAATCGACATGGCCGTGAATGGAGGAAGAAGCAGATGGTTTTCTGGGTTTCTTCTTCGTTTCTCGGTCTTGCGATTTCCAAGCATGGGTGGAGGTTCTCGGAAGAACAGGTGCCCCCGATGTGAGGATTCGAAACGGGATTTTATAGAAGATCGTCAGGGCGGTGATTTTGAAGGCAGAAGACGATTCACCATCGCCATTCCCCGGAAGCATGCAGGCGAGATGGGTTTCTCCTCGGGAGAAGACCATCTTTGAATACCGAGAATTATGCAAGGAATTTGGGGGGGGGGGGCAATCGATTATTCTCAAGAATAAACTCCATACCGTCGTGTTCTCAATCCCTTTACCGAGGCTGAAGTGGAGCTTAAGATGGAGGAACATCGAAAAACAAAGCTTCTACTTCTTGGTTTTGACATTTTCAGCGTGGGTCTCTGTTGGCAGAAGAGGGAGATAAACACTTGGGGAAGAACGACGGACCATGCCCATCCTGTTGTCTTGATATGCTCTTTCAAAAAGAGAAGCCCCATACCATTTTTTTCTTGTTTTGGGTTTTATGATGGGGTAGCCAGATGACATATTAGGCCTTTATTTGAGGCATTTGGGCTAAAAATGGGTCCAAACTGAAGCAGGCTGCATCAGGCCCAAAAGTCATATGCTATGAAAAACAAAATAAAAAAGAACAATTGTGTTGAGTCTCGAACCCGAGACCTCCACCCTCCTTCCTCTCGTACTCTACCAGTTGAGCTGCGATGACTTTCAATAAGTAGTAGGAGGGGAATCAAATAAAATTTATGCCTCGTGCTGAGATAAATAAAGAAAACGATTTCAGCCTGTACCAGGAATCGAACCCACAACCTGTGGGTTGCATGGTGGGCACTTTAACCAGCCACGCTAGGTCGGATTTAAATAAAAAATGGGAGAACTAATATGAAAGCTCTAAATTTGACTGAATAACTCTTCGAAAGACTACGAATCAAAAGAGAGTATGTGGCAATATGAGAAGATTAATCTAACTTATGAAATTTTGGGAATACAATTAAAAATAAGATTCAAAACGTAACGAAAAATAAAAGGAAAGCATAAGTACATGAAATAATGAAAATTGATGCACGTGATAAAGATAAAACACTTAAAATAAATGGAAAATAATAGTAGTAAAAAGGATACACGAAATAATAATAAAAATAGAGACGATAAAACGGAGAAAGCCAACAGGAAGTAACAAATAATAATAAAAGTATAAATCGGTCAAGTACATAAAATAATACAAGGAAATAACAAAACCGTGAAATATTTTAAAACAAAAGCGATAAAATAAGTGTACAAAATGAAGTCATTTTAAAAACAGATTAAAATAAATAAAAATAAAATAAGAACAAAATAAAAATAACAAAATAACAAAAAGGCTCGTGCTCCTTTCCCATAGGAATGTGAGATTTTAAATGTCAGAGAAAAATAAATTCCTTTAGTTAAAAACGGGGACGACCACCCTGTTTTTGTTGAATAATAAATAAGAGGGGTGAGAATTTTTGGTGTCTACAGATGGCTCCCCTTGATTCAATTCTGCAACAGAAGGTTTGCAGGATTGGATCAAGGTTGACGGGACGCCAAAAATTCTCACTGCAGCTTGGGGCATTCCCAAGTGTGAGATATGAGTACCATACGAGTGGGGACTTATGACGGGCCCCGACTAGACTTCGGCGTCTAGCGCTAGGACTTATGACGGGCCTAGAATGTGATAGTCGATGGTATGAGGACTAACGACGGGCCTCAACTAGATCTCGGTGTCTAGCTTTAGGTCTAAAGACTAGAATACGACCAATCTACCTATGCATGAGGACTAAAGACGGGCCTCAACTAGATCTGGGTGTCTAGCTCTAGGACTGATGACAGGCATAGAATGCATCTTCGAATTGCATGAGGACTAACGATGGGCCTCAACTAGATCTCGATGTCTAGCTCTAGGACTAAAGACAGGCCTAGAATACAACCGGTATATAAGTTATGCATGAGGGCTAATGACGGGCCTCAACTAGATCTCGGTGTCTAGCTCTAGGACTGAGGACGGGCCTAGAATGCATCTTCGAATTGTATGAGAACTAACGACGGGCCTCAACTAGATCTCGATGTCTAGCTCTAGGACTAAAGACGATCCTAGAATACAACCGGTATATAAGTTATGCATGAGGGCTAATGACGGGCCTTAGCTAGATCTCAGTGTCTAGCTCTAGGACTGATGACGGGCCTAGAATGCATTGAAGGAGTTGTACGAAACTCACTCTGGCTGTAGGTTGATTCGAGGTCGGGCGCTCTCTGTGGGACATTTGATCCCTCATGAGGGATTTGAGGGTTGGAAATCTACCTTAGGTGTTGTCGTATTCGACTGTATGAGTGCAGGGTTTGACGGGATCGGGTGATTCCGAGATGATCGGATGGCTCCAGCACGGAGCGTAGCCTTGGTGTGAGCAGTAGATTCGTGGTTTGACTGCAAAGGTCAGGTGTGATTCTTGAGGTCGGGAGAGGGTTTCGGTCGATGGCTCCGACATGATTCGGGGATGGCTCCGATAATGACTCTAGAGAGGAGTTTTGGAATGATCCTGGGGAATTCTGGGATGACTCCGGTATAACGCTGAGATGGCTCCGGTATAGCACTGAGATGGCTCCGGTATAGCACTAAGATGGCTCCGGTATAGCACTGAGATGGCTCTGGTATATTACTGAGATGGCTCCGGTGTATTACTGAGATGGCTCCGGTGTAGCTTTGAGGTTACCACCTCGATCGAGATGGGTTTCTTCACGATATAGTGGCAAAGACCTTGAGGTCAAAGGGGTGAAGGTTTTTATTTGGAACGGGGTCGCACCCTGAGCGGGTTGCCTATGTACTCAACTCCCTGTTGAGATCAGACCTTACGTAGTTCATGTATTTTGGCGAGCGAGGAGTTTGGTGGTGAGGAGGGATGTCTTGCGGGGCATCTCTTTGAACGGTGCCCAAAGACTTTTAGCCCTTTGTTTTGATGACTGCGCAGTCTTTCACATTACTCTGAGGATGGCTATTGTGCCCGTTGACGAAGGAGACAAGCACTATTCTGTGGCTTCCCTTACAAGGGGAGAGTATGCTCATCTTTCTCTTTCCATGTTGTAGGATATTATATCTGAATCGATGGATGCAAATCTATTCTACATGCATTTTTTTTGGGAATTGGATATGATTGAATGCAAAGGAAATGTCGTGTCAAGGTGAGCTCAACCAAGAATTCTAGTTAAGTCAGATCAGTGACCTTTAAGCCACTTCTTTCTTGAAAATTTTTCCCAAAAGAGGTCTCTCTGGGTCCCTTATACCTTTCAGTTTCCTTTCTTAAGGTCAGTTAGGCTTTCTTTAATCGGGGTGATGAACACTCGTTTCTTTTTTTCCTACCTTCCTGATTTCTTCGACACTCGTTCGTGCACGACTGTATTGACAAGATCGGACGCGTCGTGGCCTTTCATATTTCAAATTTGGTACTTTCGAATCGGGCAAATACCATCTCTAAGTCGGAGGTCTTTCAATGGGTTATAACGGGGCTGCAGGGTATGTCACATGGGACTGGAGGATTCGTTTGAGAATTGTGGAGCTTTTGTGCAACGGAGGATATGCTTCACCTTTGCCATGGATGGAGTGATTTTAGACCCCTTTCGCATTTGTGCGGATTATTATGTGTTCTCATTTTGATTTTCCACTTTCTTTGAGTAGTCTGTTTGCATCTCTTTGTGTTTGGCATCTTCGTTCTTATCTATTCCTTGAGTGGGGATGTTTCACGCCATGTGGGGCTTTCATTTCCTCTCTTTACTCTTTAGAGTATTTTGTGTTTTGTTTCTCTCATTTTCATCCTCTTTGGGTATCTCCTTCAAGCTTTCACCCGTGCTTTAAATGGTGGGGAAGGAACCATGGCTCCGGCTCTTTTCATCCTCTTTTGCAAGGGTGAATTGTTGTGTGATGTGGGCTGATATGTCGTGGAGCTATTTCGGAAAAAGGTTTTCAATGAAAGGCTCAGCAGGGTTCACTAAGGGATCATTTTCAGGGTCAATGAGGCTTTTTGAACTTGTGGAGGTTTTCCTCGATCCTAGGTGCCTCGTCATCCCTATTGACAGATATTTGCTTCCTCTACTATTCCCAAATTCTGACATGAACGGTAACACGTTTTTCTCATCAATATGTGATTCCGTGAAAGGAGATCCTTACATGGTGCTTCGAAATTTAAATGCGTCAATCGCTCTGGGTTTTGCACGCTCTGTGTTTCTCTCATGTACTCGACTCTCACGGGAGGTTAGAGATCCTTTCGAGACCTCTTCGAGAAAAATGATACAAGAGTTCGGTGGCCTTTGATGACTTACGTGATTTTTCTAGAATTTAAGATCAAGACACACCTCGAGACTGGGGATATGCAAATGCAAATACGATTAAACTAAACCTAATGCAGATGGTAATGATAGCTTTCGTGTGGATGCTTTTTTTTTTGTGGATGCATTTTTTCATATGGATGCATTTTTGGATTTTTAAATGGATGCATTTTTTTTTGTATGGGTGCATTTTTTGGATTTTTAAATGGATGCATTTTTTTTGTATGGATGCATTTTTTGGATTTTTAAATGGATGCATTTATTTTTTATTTTTGTGACGGTTCAGACATAATATCGTTTCAACCCATCGAGATTGACGAGACTTTGAAATTCTTCTCCGTCTAAATCTGTCTGCAATACTGCACCATGAGGGGTTATCTCTTTGACCAGATAGGGGCCCACCCAGTTCGGTCTGAATTTCCCTCGCGGGTCTGGTAAATCTTTTCTCAGCTCTTTTAGGACGAGATCGCCCATTTGGATGTTTCGTTCTTTGACCCTTTTGTTGAACGCTCTGGCCATTCTCTTCTGGTAACCCTGGATGTAACATAATGCCAGTAAGCATTTTTCATCGAGAAGAGCTAGGCTGTCATAGCGTTGTTGTAACCAGTCGCCTTCAGCAATTCTTAGCTCGTTAGTGACCCGGAGAGTTGGAATTTCAAGCTCGATCGGCAAGACACATTCTGACCCATACACCAGGGAATACGGGGTGGCTCCGGTTGCAGTTCTAACAGTAGTTCGGTAACCCCAGAGAGCGTAGTGTAGCTTTTCCGGCCAATCTCTGTACGTTTCGACCATGTTTGAGAGTGCACTCTTTACGGCTTTGTTAGCGGCTTCGACTGCTCCGTTAGTCTGAGGTCTGTATGGGGATGATCTGTGGTAACGGATGTTGTATTTTTCCATGATCCGGATAGTGTCTCCGTCGAATTGAGGACCATTGTCTGATACGAATTCTGAGGGAACCCCGTATCCGCATATGATGTCTCTTTCGATAAACTGGGCAACTTGTCTTGATCCGATATTCGCAAACGACCGTGCTTCGACCCATTTACTGAAATAATCTATTGCCACAAGGATGTAGCGATGCCCATTTGAAGCTTTAGGGTGAATTTCACCAATGATGTCGATTCCCCATATAGAGAACGGCCAAGGAGCTGCCATGGCTGTTAGGGGTAGGGGAGGCAGATGTTGCAAGTTAGCATGCGTCTGACATTTGGCACACTTTTTCACAAATGCGTGACAATCGGCTTCCATTGTTGTCCAGTAATACCCTAGTCTGAGGATTTTCCGGGATAAGGAATGTCCTCCAGTATGGGTCCCACATACTCCCTCGTGGACATCCTTGATGATCTTATCAGCCTCTTTTCGGGTCACACATAAGTGTTGGACTCCATTCGACATTCTCTTGTAGACCCTGGTTCCGCAGATCACATATTGATTCGACATTCTTCTCAGCGCAATGCGGTCCTGCTTAGTGGCTTCTGGCGGGTATTCTCCTTTTCTGAGGAAATTCTCGATGTCCACGAACCACTCATCTTTGGTTTCTTCTGCATCGATGGCTCCAATCTCGAATGGGGGTACATTAGTCATGGTTATCCACAAAGGGAAGTACAATGAACCGGTCGGTACTTGGACTACTGAAGCCAAGGACGCCAGGGAGTCGGCGAAGATATTCTGGCTACGGTTCACATGCTTGAAAGTCACGTTCTGAAAGCAGGTGACTAGGTATGAAAGGTAGTCGTGGTAGGGGATCAATCGTTCTTCTCTAATCTCCCAAGTCTGGTTGACTTGTGAAATAACGAGATTAGAGTCACCGAAGACCTCTAACTCCTCCACTTGCAATTATAACGCCATTTCAAGTCCCAAAATGCAGGCTTCGTATTCTGCCATGTTATTAGTGACCGGGTAATTGATTTTTACCACAGCTGGAAGCAGATCTCCCTCAGGGTGGATCAGCAAGATCCCGGCCCCTTTACCCTTGTGGTTGACAGCACAATCAAAGTACAACTTCCAACAGGTTTTTTGTAATGGTATGATTTGCTCGTCTGGGAAGTCATCATTGCCAAAGAACTCGGATGCTACGGGGCATTCTGCTAGATGCTCGGCTATGGCACTCCCTTTGATTGACTTCTGGATTTTGAAAGTGATATTGAATTCAGACAACAATAGGGACCACCTGGATAAGCGACCGTCAAGAATTGGCTTTTCTAGAAGGTACTTTATAGGGTTCATATGTGCGATCAGATGAACCTCTTGCCCTAACAGGTAGTGCCTTAGTTTCTTCGTAGCCCAGACCAAAGCAGCGTAAAATTTGTGGATGTCGGTGTATCGCGTTTCCGTATCAACCCATTTTTTACTGATATGGTAGATCAACTTTTAGCGCGGTGGGGATCCCTGTTCCTGGGCCAGCATGGCGCCCATTGACGTTTCTCAGGCAGTGAGGTAAAGGATCATTGGCTTACCCTCCTGGGGCGGTACCAAGACTGGCGGGTTCTGCAGATAGGTTTTTATCTTTTCAAATGCTTCTTGACATTGTTCATTCCAGACTTTAGACGTGTCTTTTTTCAACAGACGAAAAATAGGCTCACAGGTCTCGGTTAGTTGCATGATGAATCTTCTGATATACTGAATTCTGCCTAGGAAACCCCTGATTTATTTTTCGGTCTTCGGAGGAGACATTTCTTGAATGGCTTTAATTTTATCTGGGTCTACCTCGATTCCACGGGTTGTGATCATGAAACCCAGAAGCTTTCCCCCGGTTACACCGAATGTGCATTTTTCTGGGTTGAGTTTCATTTGATATTTTCGCATCCGCTCAAAGAACTTTCTCAGGTTTGTCAAGTGGTCCTCTCGTTGGGCAGCTTTGACGATCATGTCGTCCACGTATACCTCAACTTCCTTGTGGATCATATCATGCAATAGTGTAGTGGCAGCCCTTTGGTATGTGGCTCCGGCATTTTTCAAGCCAAAGGGCATGTTTACATAACAAAAGGTTCCCCACTGCGTAATAAAAGACGTCTTTTCTTGGTCTTCTACAGCCATTCGGATTTGATTGTAACCTGAAAATCCGTCCATGAATGACAGTAGTGCATGTTGGGCAGTGTTGTCAACAAGGATATCAATGTGGGGTAAGGGGAAGCTGTCTTTGGGGCTGGCCTCGTTTAAGTCCCGAAAATCGATGCACACTCGTACCTTTCCATTTTTCTTTGGGACGGCTATGATATTGGCTAACCAGTCGGGGTAGTTGACAACCCAGATAAAGCCGACATGTAGCAATTTCTCAACTTCCTCCTCCACTTTCAATTGATGCTCAGGTTTCATTCTTCTTAAACGTTGTTTCTTAGGTTTGGCATTGGGATACAATGGTATTCGGTGTTGGACAATGTCAGGGTCGATCCCAGGCATGTCTACGTAACTCCAAGCAAAAACATCGACATATTCGGTTAGCAAAGAAGTCAGGTCCCGTTTTTCTGTTTCACTCAGACCCGAACCGACTTGCAAAGTTTTGGGGTTATCAGATGTCCCGATATTTATTGCCACAGTATCCTCTACAATCTGGGTGTGAGTGGAATATTGTTCTGTGGGAGGCATATTCTCCTCATCATATTCTTCCTCTTCGGCCTCAATAATTTGTAATGAATCGGACGTTTGAGAAGATATAATAGATGAATACTCTGAACAAACTAAGTTTCCATTAATATCCGGTGAGCTTGGGAGCTCCAAGGTTTCAGAAAATTGCCACCATTTTTACAAGTGAAAATAAATGGTGGTGATCCTTCCCCTAGTCTAATTCTACTTGCATTGCTGATGTTCTCATTACACTGATAACTGCGTTCATCATTAATAACATTGCCATCACTACTACTACAATCATCGTCACTACCAACTAGACTAACTACGTAAGGCTCCTAGGAAATCAGCTCCTCTTTCTCATGATAGACGACAAGACACGCTCCATGGCCATCTACCGAGGGTGCGGGGTCCTTGATGACTGGTTTGATCATGACACTGCTCTCCGTTGCATCCTCGGGCATTCCTTGGTCGCATCCCTTGTCGTCATGGTCTTCAGGGCATGAGTTGAGGGAGAATAAAGTGGTCCACCAGCTCCCCCACTCCATTGTATCCTGATCCTCCTGAGCCCGAGCTACTCTTTGCTTATCACAACTCACAGATATATGAGGTTCAAGGTTAACCGATAAGAAAGAACCTGTGGGATTTCTTACATGTGAATCTGTCAACATCATACCTGGAATTTCCGTGAATCCCAACCCGGCTCTTTGTCCTCCAATACCTACTGTTAATGGCTCTGCCATGCCCTGCAGCTCCTTGCCTAGCCCACTCCCCTGTTTGTAGCCCATCCGAGACATCATGTGCTGCGATGCGGGGCTATAGATACTAGGGTCGAAGTAGAGAGGAGTGATAGAAGAAGTTTGACTTACCTGTGAATGTGGCTTCGCCACTGTGAAGCCCCCGAGCGTCAAACCTCGACCCCTGGGCGTATTAATCTCAAATAGTAGAGACTCAACTCTGGCCTCTCCCAAAACCTCCACAATTCGTCCCCGTGTTTGAATTTTAGCTTATGATGGACGACTGAGGGGACTCCTTTAATCTGATTGATGAATTCCCGTCCCAGCAGAAGGTTAAAGGTGGAGGATATGTCTATGACCATCGCTTCAATGGCCAGGGAGACGTCCTCAATCAGGATTGGCAGGGAGATGGTTCCTAAAACCTTCATATGGCTGTTGTCATAGGCACTCAACGTCATGTCTATTGGCGTGAAGTCGTTGAGTCCCATATGACGGGCTACTCGGAGCGGACAGACATTCACTTCAGCCCCATCATCGATCAAAGTCTTGGGGACCTGGAATCCTCCAGCCTTCACAGTTATATAGAGGGCCTTTCCCGCCTGACGAGGGATCTCGTCGTCAGTGAACGTTATGGAGAGGTCCAGAGTCCGGGATAGGTGAGCTATGATGTTCTCAACTGATGTCGGCCGCTTCTTGTCCATTCCTAAATGCTGAGCTACTGCATCTTTGTGCTCTTCTGAAATTGTCAGCAGGGACCAGATTGTGATAGGTATGCTGGTAGTCTTCAGCTTTTTCATCAGTTCTTCTTCTCCCACCAACTTGTTTTCTGACTCATTCAGAGTAAGATCATGGACTTTCTGTTGCAGTGTTTCTGGCTCCTCTGCGAGCTCAGTGGGTTTGAAATGCATTCCTGAACGGGTCAAGTGATTGATTTTTTCTAAGTCATCATCGTGTTTTTCCTCGTCTACTATCCGGAATGTCACTTTTACAGGGGTTATAGCCAGTGGATTTTCATCTTCATCGGTGATCATGATCACGTTGCACATGACAGTGTTTCTCTTTCTTTGCTTCTCAAGGACTTTTTGGCCACACCAAGCCTCAACAACTTCTAGTGCCTTCATTTTTTTGTGGAGGCCTTCAGCCTCAGAAGTTAATATCAGCAAAGTTTCCAAATTCCTTTCTATCGGTCGACCCATGCAATATTGGAAGAAGATTAGCACTTTCCTTTGATACCTTAATTTGTCGACAGTGTTTTGAGCCCGGTTTTTCTCATTCAAATACTCCCTCATCAAGGGGAGTATATCGAAATGAATCTCCAGACGGGGAACCTTGAAGGTATCTAATAGAGGTGTGGGTATGACAAATGGGGAGGGATTCCGTCGGGTCACTTCCGTTGTACTCCCAATGTCGTCAGCTTTCACAATTTTGTGAAGGTCTGGCAGATTTCCTTCTCTTTCTCTGAACCTTATCATATTTACATGCTGGGGGATGGAATTATTTTGGGTACTTGGATTGGCGTTGGGGAATTGCACCTCTCCTGCATCAATTAGATCTTGTACAGCATGACGCAACGCTCTATAGTTTTCCGTACTGTGCCCCTTCATCAGACGGTATTCATAGAAGATGTTCGCATCGGACCCAAGTTGGGTGATTCCTGGTTTGGGATTTGGGTGCTTCATAAGGAAACCACTCTATTTCAACTTCCTGTATGCCTTATTCAACGGCATCCCCAATGTTGAGTATTGTCGCTAGGGTCGGGTTTGAAAATCATGGGGAGGAGGCATCGCCCGATAGTTCTGGGTTGTCCTGGAGGATTGTGCCTGATACACTGGAGGTGTGGGGGTTGGTAGTCGGTGAGGGTTCTAGGTTGCACCTGATTCACTGGAGGTGTTGGGACAGACTTATTGTTATGGTTGTTGTTGTTGTTGTTGTTGTTGTGGTTCAGACGGTTTTGGTAATATGAGCTCCTAGGGGCGGAGCTTTGAAGGTTTAATCCTTTTAATCTTCCCGCGAGGGCCAGCTCTTCGGCGGCTGTAGCAGCGGCTTTCAAATGCTTGAAGTCGCAAATCCCAAGGGATTTTAGATGATCTGAGTATGGACCCTCCAGACATGAGATGATTATTCTTATCTGCTCATCTTCGGTGGGGCGATCAAGCATTTGGCCGGCCACCTCCCTCCAGCGATTGATGAATTCCATGACTGTCTCATTATTTCTCTGCCTCATGGTCTCGAGGTCTCTGCGGGTGACCCCTAGATGGGCATTGTAGTTGTACTGCTCGACGAAGGCTTGATAAATTTCCTCCAATTTTTTCCCAGAGAGATCTAGCCTTGAAACCCATGCTTGTGCAGATCCTTCTAGATAGCTAGGGAAGCATATAATTTTCATCTCATCATTCAACCCATGCATTGTCATTACTCGATCAAACTGAGAAAGGTGATGTCTGGGGTCTCCTTTCCCAGCATATTTCAAGATTTCGGGGAGTTTTAAATTTTCTGGAAGCTTAGAGCTCGGCTTCATGCTAAAATAGCGGAAGCCAAGCATCTTGGCTCGTTCCCCTAGCCGCACTTCAGCCAGCAACTCTTCTTTCACAGATTTCTTCCAGTCCTCTATGTTATATGAGGGGTTTTCAGTAGGAGGGGGTTGAGTTTGAGGTTGTTGATATCCATGGATTAGGTGACTTGATGGGTGTGGTAATAGCTAAGTGTGGGGAATAGCTTCTTCGAAACGGACAGCGTGTCCTGGAGCGGTGTACTGATATTGTCTCATCTGGATCGGATCAGGGATAGGTGAATTCGGGTAGATAGTCTCAGGTGGTTTAGACCGGTTCATGTTAGCAGTTTGAGGGGCAGCCCCAGTTGGTAGAAATGGTGGTAATTTTGGGAAAGTGGTTGGAACAGTTATGGTCGTGGTCAGGATTGGTGGTGGCATGGGTGCCCCAGAAAGTAGGTCAGTTGTTTGGAACATTGTCGTTATGGGGTGGACGGTGGTACATTCTTTTCCCGTGAAAGGTTGTGATGCGGTGGTGTTGAAAATAGGATTTTGATTGAAAGTGATCTCTGAGGTCTCTTCGATATAATCATCTTCGGGATCGGTAAAGTATGGGTCCTTCCCTTGGTTCATCCTTTCCTTTGGCAATTGTCCCTCTAGGCGCTCTATTGTCTGTCTCATCAGAGATTCATTCCTTTGGGACTGTTCCCACAAACGATAGAGGGTGCCAGCATCAGGATGTTGTATGATGCTGCTTACTCCGGGAGGGCTTGCCTCTATGGCAGAAGTGACAACTTGGGTAATTTCCGTGGCGGTCGTGTTGCTCGGATCCATGGTTTCTGATGAAGTTTTGGATGTAGTTTCGCTAGCCAGCCTACCCCTGGAGTCTCTCTTCCAAAGGCGAGTAATGTTGGAAGATTGGAGGAGTGCTCTTTACTTTCTGCTTCTGTAATGCGGGGATATAGAATATATGAAAAAGTGTCAGTATGAAAGTAACTCAAAAAAATGTGAGAGAGTGAAAGAGAGGGGAGGGGTCGTGCCCGGTTTTGTGTAAAGTCGTATGAAAACGATTGAATTTTTTTGTGAAATCGATAAAGGGAAAAGGCGCACGAGCTGGTTCCATCTCCAGAACAACGGTTATACTATCATCACTTTACCGCGATTGCAATGTAGTGGGGGTAGGGAGTTACATTCGGGTCCATAGGGGAAACATAACATTAGTTTAAAGAGAAATATTACATAATCGGTCTTTCATAACAGGGAAGGGGAATTACATCTAAATCAAAAGGGGATACCTGATGTGTACTAGACAGAACAAAGTATCATTACATAGCCGCATTTTCGGAGTTACATCACGATCAAAATAAAAAGGGGAAAGTTAGGGGTCAATAGCTGCAGAAAAAGTAAACTACTAATCGCAATTACATGGTTAGGAAAAGGAGTACACCATGATCAGGATAAACAGGGGAAGTGTAATAGGCCCCAATCACTTCACGGCCTGCTGACGCTTCAGCTTCTTCTTTTCCTTCTTCTGTAGCTTCTTCTTTTCTTTTTTCTTCTGCGCAGGATCGTAATCTAGGGGCTGCAGGCTTTCGACAATCGGGAGGTGAGGGTCTTGCTCAATCATCGTATGCTCTAAGGAGTAGGCGTGAGGCACCAATCTGTCGATTCTACGCTCTAACCATGTGGAGTATCTAGGGCTCAAGCTCATGTAGTAAGGATCTATATCTATAATGGCCCATTTCATCCCAGAGGTGTATGCCTGAACGAGGTAGTTGGTCGTAGCATCATTGTATCGATGGTTTCTGAAACCTATCTCATTTGCTCCTGGGATGGTCTGTTCACGACCGAACTAACGCATTCCTCTCTGTGGATAAATGGTGACAAACCTTTCAAGACCTATGAGGATTAAACCATTATTGCCTGCTGACTAGACGACACCTCCACTAACATCCCAATCTTTGATGACCCATCTGATCTGTCTATAACTGACAATGTCTCGAAAGAAGGCTTTCCATCCCTCCTCTGGTTTCTTTTCCCGCTTCCTCGCCATCATGTATGAGTCCATGTTGACTCTTACATATGTAGAAGATAGAGGCAATACCCATAAATGGTCGAGTAACCATATCTGCAAAAACAGAGGGCTTCCCATGAAGAAGGTCTCTGCGACTCCACTTTCCTTCCATCGGTCTAAGGATCGCGCTACCACCACTGTTCCAATGCTGCAACCTCTCTCGAAAGCCTCCAATAAATAAATGACCCGGGGATTCATCCTCAGACCTCTCTGCCTGAAAAGATAGAGACCCATGAGGCAAAGATCTAGCACACGTCTTCGAGTCTCCCTAGGAACATAGGGTCTGTAGAACTTGCTCAAGAGATCCCGTAGGCTCAAACCCATGTTACCAAAATTCTCGACATCCTCTGGGCTTACCTCCAGGAATCTGGCTGCAGATTTGGGAGTTAAGCTTCGATCAATGGGGATGGCCGACATCTTCTGATGGGGCTTTATTTTAAGAAATGCATCCATCTCGGCGGGCAGTATGACCAACTCCTCCAGGTTAAAGCGGTATAGATGGTCGGTCGAATCCCAATAGCTGACTGACTCAAACAGTGCCTCATGGATCATGTCAACTTTGCATAAGTGAGCTAACCCGGTCAAGAGAGGTTTGCTCGTGTCCTTCATCTCTATGCACAAATTGAGCAGCTCTATGGCAAAATCTTTCTCCTCATTCATCTCTTGTTGGTAAGGGGACGGTTGTGCTTGTATTCTGGATGTGGATCCTTCTCCTGGTTCCCTTTGGACCCTTCGGCGTTTCTTTCCTCTCGGGTATAGGTACCAATCTGCTGAACATGATTATCCCTGCAAAAAAAGGGTAGCGAAGGAGAAAATAAAGGGAGGTGAAGTGAAAGGTTAGAATAGGGGAGGCAATTTAGCGATTAATAGCATGACCGTTGCTCTTAGAGATGAAAGAAATTTTGAAACCTGTTTTGAAAGAAATGTTACTATCTTTGAAAAGAGATTTGAAAACAGACTTTGAAGAAAAATCAAAGAGAAAACACCTTGGCAGGGGAAGAAATATTAAAGGATAAGCCCTTTGAGAAAGTCTTTTGTTTGTAAAGGAAAATTCCGAACAACTTTCGACAAGATGATTTTGTGAAAACATTTCGCGTGCAGAGATTAAATCGTGGTTGTTTTTGATGTGGGGCTGTAAGTGTTAATGTTGGGATAATCACTTTCCAGGTCAATTATGATTCCGTCTCACCGGGGGAACCATCGTCCCTTCACTGTCATCTCTCGGGGTTTTTCTCTGCTATGCCCCTTACGGGGCACGTTATAAAGAAGGCCCCTCATTGAGTGAGTAAGTTCGAAAGGTCAGGGTACCCGAAGTGATAAGGAGACATACGCCACGGCCAGTGATGATCCGACAACACCCCACTTTTCGGGAAACTCGGGGAAGTACTGCATGGGAACGGGTCTCTTGTCATCTGCACGGTCAGGTGTGTCTAAAGTCCAAATTATTCACTGACTACGTTGTGCCATGTATGGGTATCCCGTAAATACGGGATCCGTTATGGACGTGTAGTGTGACATTGGGCTTTAGAGACACCTGTGGTGCAGATGAACAATGGAGAACTGAGCCCATGCAACTTCAGGGTAAGGCGGAAGGGTGGTCAAACAGGCGGCATACAAGAGGGTGACTCTCCGTAAAACCCGTCCTAGACACCGGATCAGGCAGCTGGACACTGAAGGCTCATGGTTCACTATATGTTGTCTTAAACTCGGATAACGGAGGGTATTTTTGGATCATGAGCCCGCAGGGCGTAGGTCTATGACCATCTTGCCCCGTGGGTTTTAGCCATTTGTATGAATGACCCAGCTCATGGGGAATCAACCGTGGACCGGTTGGGGATCCCGTGACTCGTGGATAATTCAGGTGACATAGGGGAATGCATGTCCTAAGCTACCCTCCCATGCACCCCACAATTACCACATAAGTATAAAAGCGATGAAGTCAGTAACACCCTATTTGCTAAGAGTTTTATCTTGAAAGTGATTCCAAATTGGTTGTTTATTAACCTAAAGGGAAGTTAGCTTCATTCAATCCTAAGTGTCTCTTTCTATTCGTGATCTAATTATTAACCCAATTGTTGCAATGTTTGTTGAGGATCTAATAAATCCTATCTGTCCTCATCAGATACACACTTTAAGTGTGGAGTAGAATAATCCTAAAGGCTTGGAATTAATCTCTTGAAGGTTTTGAAAGAAGTGGGGAAATCTGACAATTTTGAATGGAGTTCAGTCTTCTTTGAGTTTGAGAAACACTTACTCAAGTTTTCCCCAGTAGAGTCGCCATTCTGTGGAGGGTGATTTTTCGGTATGAGGGGGGTCTATCTAAATATGGTTCTTGACTGAAAAGCTTAGATCCTAAAATGCCATTCTGTGGAGGGTGAAAACCCGTTATAATTGGCAGCCCTCAAATACCTACTAAATCGTCCGTCTTTCCTAGAAAGCACAAGGGAGAGTGCAAGTGTGCACTACACCCACTCTCAATGGGCCCCACGCGGACTTATGCCTCTATTAGGCAGGATTGACTAGAGTCGCCACCTAGTTTGACCTAAAGAACTAGGAAAGGAGGAGAAGGGGGGTTCTAAGAATCGTTAGTTGACTCTGGGGTTGTTCCCTATGGATAGGACTTATCTGGTCGCGTCAGAGATTCTATTGCGAGTTCGTACTGGATTACACCCCTTAGAAGTGGCAACGACCACGACTTCGGATTGGTGCCCGAGGAAACCTCGGTCTCCAATTGTCGGGATTGCCTTCTTTCAAAACCTTTTTAGAGAGATTCAATTTAAATCTAAAGGATAGGATTGAGTGTGGGTTGAGGATTAGATGATTTAGAAGAGTTTGAAGAATAGGCTAGACTTGAGATATTGATTGGTGAAGTTGGTTTGAATATTGAGAGATTCGGATTGTTTCTGAGAGGTTTGAGGTCGTTTCGACTTTCACGAGGTTAAAAGGATGCTGGGAGTTTTGAGGAGCGAAAGGGTATTTTGGTTATTTTATTTTTTTTGTCGAGGAGTGTTTGGATCATTTGCTGGGGTTAAGGAGTTTTTGGTCATGAGGGGTATTTTGGTCATTTTATAGAGCTAAAGGGTATTTTGGTCATTTTGTAGAATTGAGGGGTATTTTGGTCATTTTGTAGAGCTAAGGGGTATTTTGGTATTTTGTAGAGATGAGGGGTATTTTTGGTCATTTTTGTAGAGCTTAGGGTTATTTTGGTCATTTTGTAGAGCTTAGGGGTATTTTTGGTCATTTTGTAGAGCTGAGGGGTATTTTGGTCATTTTGTAGAGCTTAGGGGTATTTTGGTCATTTTTGTAGAGCTTAGGGGTATTTTGGTCATTTTGTAGAGCTGAGGTGTATTTTGGCCATTTTGTGAAGTTGAGAGGCGTTCGGATTCTTTGGTGGAATTGAGGAGTATTTCGTGTTTATAAGGTTTGGATTTTAGAATGGTCAAATTTTTTATTTGATTTAGGAAGTCGAAAGTGTTGATGAAGTGTAGAAGAGGATATTTGATTTGCAGGTGTTCGGGTTTTGGACATGTTTCAGGTTTCTAATGACTAAGGTTACTCGGGAGTATTCAGGAATTGGAGGTCCTATGCGACTTAGAGTTGTTTCAGAAGAGGATTGAGAAATGTTTATAGTATATGAGGTTCTATGGGAAGGGTTAGATTGGTTTATTTAGAATTGTCTCTCTTAAAATTTTAAAACCAAAAATCATTTTTGTTATAAAAGGGCGGATAATCCCGAGGGATTACCCTATGTACCCCCTCGAACATGACACTTAACTAATAATAAGTGTCGAGGCTCGAAAGATGGGGCAATGAATTTATGTCGAAAAATAGGATTCAGAGAGAAACACCATGAATGAGATGTTCTCGGTCGAACCCTAATAACGTCTCTAACTCCCGGGTTTTAAAACGTTAAAAATCAAAACATTGGAATCGAGCGGAAGGGAGTTAGACGATTCTAAAATCCCGACTGCAACTAGGAAGGTCGTTACTACCCTAGCACCCCGCCTTGTAAAAACCTAGACTGCAATTAGGGGAGATTTGTCACCTTAATGCCCCGCCTAAAGAGATCCAGACTGCGACAAGGGAGGTTATGACCCCAGTGCCCTACCTCGGATTTTTATTTTGGGAAAGGAGACAGTGATGTTCTAACCGTGAAGGAAATGTTTGGAAGGGGTTAGACATTTCTTGCTCCCTGAAAAAGGTTTACTTGAGTTAAAAAAACTAAGTTGGAAAACTTTTGAAGTTGTTCGGAATTCTCTGTAAAGAAGCACTGATTTTGAGAAATGTTTTTAGGAGAAAACTTTCTGTATACGTGAGAAGAACTTTCTGCAGTTGAGAAGAGTTTTGTGTGATGTGAGAAGAGTTTTTTTCCTTTAAAATTCCACAAAATAGTTTCTTTTGAAAACTTGAAGAAATTTGGATGAAATAGTTGTTTGAAATCTAGGAAGATAGATTTTTGGATTTTTAATGGAATTTACAAAAAGAGTTGGGTTTGATTTGATTTTGGCTTGACTTGTATTAGAAGATGAGCCAGGTCAAAGTTTGAGTTGAAGTGGGGTTGGTCAATGCTTGGGTCAATGTTTTTGGTCAAGGTCAACATTTTTGGTCAAGATCAACGTTTTTTTTTGTCAAGGTTTGACATTTGTGTGGACTTGGTTTGATTTTTGTAGATTTGGTTTGATTTTTTTGTGGGCTTGAGTTTTAGTTGTGGATTTAGATTGATCTTTTTGGTTTTGGGTTTGGTTGAGTATGGAATTTGGATCGGGCTGATGAATTGGGTCGGATGGGTAGTTTAGGCCTAATGGGCTTAATGGGCTGAATTGGGCTTTGGGCCTTGTTTGAACTTTTGGGCCGAGCGGGCCTTGTATGGGCTTTTGGGCCGAATTGGATTTGGGTCAAACTGGGCTTGGGCCTCAGATTGAGCTGTGAGCCGAGTGGGCTTTGGGTTGATCTAGGCCGGTTTGGGCCGAGTGGGCTTTGGGTTGATCTGGGCCGGTTTGGGCCTTGACAGGCCGAGTGGGCTTTGGGTTGATCTTGGGCAGATTTGGCCAATTTGAATTTTGGGCCTATTTTGGCAAGATATGAGTCTACCTTATTTGAGATTGAGCCAATTTGAGATTGGGCTGAATTAAGATTGGCCTTTTGGGCCAGATTCTGATTTGGGTTGGCTTACAATTTGGACCAGGTCACAAGTTAGGTCAAGTTCTGATTGCCTTGATTTGGGCCATGTGGGAGTTGGGTCACATTAGAGTTGGGCCACGTTGGATTTGGGACTGATTTTAGATTTTAAAAGAAGTCTTGAAATGGGTTTATGATTGAATGGATTTTTGGTCCTAAGGTCTAATACTAAGGCTTAACAATAGACAATAGAAAGAGCAAAGAGTTAAGAAGATCGCCACAAAGCTATATGTACCAAGCATACATGTATACGTAAAAGACATCAGAGCGCAAGTAATTTACACAGCAACAGAAAGAATTATTTTGGTCAAGGTGAGATTAACGTTGAGCAACCAAATTCTAAGTGATCGAAGAGAACGTGGAGATTAAAGCCTACACCTGATTATTCCAGATCGTTATTAATCCTAAATGAAGCAAATGACGGTGAGCTAATGTCTCATTTCAAAGATGGTAATTAGCCATGTGTTTGGAGGCTTTAATCTAGTGAATCCTAAACCAAACTCCCGATTCATTTCAGATTCTCGTTACCCCCGCTGGTGCAAGCCCCAAACCTCCAATCTTAAACATAAAGTGCCAAGTAGATCTTCAACTCATTGGATGCTTAAAACTGCACACATTCACAATCCAAACTCCCGATTGAACTAAACAGAGAGCCGTGAAAAAAAAGCACGGCACTCCTTACATCCCAAAAAAATAGCTTTGAAATAGACAGACTTCTCCACGCCTAAGGTTTATGTATTTTTGGTCTGAACCAGAAAACGCAACAGAAGAAAACACAAAAGAAGTGATTCCTGAATTGCTAAACAGGTTTCAATTATTCTCCTCATTTTTAATATGAGCATGAAGTTGAACCTAAACTGCCTACATAGCCAAATCCTTATACTAGCTCCCTCTTCCAACAACTATTAGCAGCTACCAACTGTGCACGGGGAAAAACAGATTGCATACTAAAACCAAAATGCCTTGGATTAATCACTCATAAACATGAACCATGCGCTTATTAAAGAATGAAACCAATATGGTCATGAACGACTATCAGCGGAATAAAAGCAAGCATACCTCTCTGGTAATGTAAGAAGAAACGAAAAGTACAGAACATAACACAGATTTGAGCATAACATGCTAGTAACCAGAGGAATCTGAGGATTAATCATACAGCGAAGATGAGTACCAGATATGAGGGTAAAAAGAATTCTCTTTATTAGCGGAACCAAATAGACTGGAAAACTAGTGGTTGGGAGTTCGGAAGGATGGGCAGTGTGACGTAGAAGATGAGTGTCGTGAAGGGATTTAGTAGTGTTGATTCTGGTGGTGAAATGAGTTCCGACGGATGAGGTAAACGACGATGTTCGTTGCGGTGATTCGGTATACGAAAATTACCGTGAGCGGGAGTGAAGAGAATGGAGAAAGTGTGACGTTGTGTGTTTCAGAGATGTGAAAAGAATGGGAGGAGGATTGCAATCGACATGGCCGTGAAGGGAGGAAGAAGCAGATGGTTTTCTGGGTTTCTTCTTCGTTTCTCGGTCTTGCGATTTTCAGGCATGGGTGGAGGTTCTCGGAAGAACAGGTGCCCCCAATGTGAGGATTCAAAACGGGATTTTATAGAAGATCGTCGGGGCGGTGATTTTGAAGGCAGAAGACGATTCACCATCGCCATTCCCCGGAAGCATGCAGGCGAGATGGTTTCTCCTTGGGAGAAGACCATCTTTGAATACCGAGTATTATGCAAGGAATTTGGGGGGGGGGGCAATCGATAATTCTCAAGAATAAACTCCATACCGTCGTGTTCTCAATCCCTTTATCGAGGCTGGAGTGGAGCTTAAGATGGAGGAACATCGAAAACAAAGCTTCTGCTTCTTGGTTTTGACATTTTCAGCGTGGGTCTCTGTTGGCAGAAGAGGGAGATAAACACTTGGGGAAGAACGATGGACCATGCCCGTCCTGTTGTCTTGATCGGCTCTTTCAAAAAGAGCAGCCCCATACCGTTTTTTTTTTTGTTTTGGGTTTTATGATGGGGTAGCCAGATGACATATTAGGCCTTTATTTGAGGCATTTGGGCTAAAAATGGGTCCAAACTGAAGCAGGCTGCATCAGGCCCAAAAGTCATATGCTATGAAAAACAAAATAAAAAAAACACCTGTGTTGAGTCTCAAACCCGAGACCTCCACCCTCCTTCCTCTCGTACTCTACCGGTTGAGCTGCAATGACTTTCAATAAGTAATAGGAGGGGAATCAAATAAAAGTTATGTCTCGTGCTGAGATAAATAAAGAAAACGATTTCAATCTATACCAGGAATCAAACCCACAACCTCCGGGTTGCATGGTGGGCACCTTAACCAGCCACGCTAGGTCAGATTTCAGTAAAAAAATGGGAGAACTAATACGAAAGCTCTAAATTTGACTGAATAACTCTTCGAAAGACTACGAATCTAAAAGAGAGTATGTGGCAATATGAGAAGATTAATCTAACTTATGAAATTTTGGGAATACAATTAAAAATAAGATTCAAAACGTAACGAAAAATAAAAGGAAAGCATAAGTACATGAAATAATGAAAATTGATGCACGTGATAAAGATAAAACACTTAAAATAAATGGAAAATAATAGTAGTAAAAAGGATACACGAAATAATAATAAAAATAGAGACGATAAAACGGAGAAAGCCATCAGGAAGTAACAAATAATAATAAAAGTATAAATCGGTCGAGTACATAAAATAATACAAGGAAATAACAAAACCGTGAAATATTTTAAAACAAAAGTGATAAAATAAGTGTACAAAATGAAGTCATTTTAAAAACAGATTAAAATAAATAAAAATAAAATAAGAACAAAATAAAAATAACAAAATAACAAAAAGGCTCGTGCTCCTTTCCCATAGGAATGTGTGATTTTAAATGTCGGAGAAAAATAAATTCCTTTAGTTAAAAATGGGGACGACCACCCTGTTTTTGTTGAATAATAAATAAGAGGGGTGAGAATTTTTGGTGTCTACAACTGGGTCGATCTCATTGTAGCCAGTGGCAGACCCAGAAGTCAAATCTCATGGGGTCCACATTTTTTTTGACAGTAGCATATATTAAATATAAATGTGTGGTCATAAATTTATTGAGAATTATAATCTTACATATAGAAACACGTTTTTATCACTAAATTATTATCAACTTTCAGCATTTTACTCAATTTTATTTGATTAAAACTATACTTTAAAAAAATATCTTTTTTTATTATCAGAAAAGCTATGGGGTCCGGGACCCCACAGGAAGCCCCCTCGGTCCGCCCCTGATTGTAGCGGGTTACATTCCTAAACTCGGTATTTAGACCATCAGAGCGATACTCCACTCTGATACCACTTTTTGTAACACTCCTGCCGCTAATCCAACCATTAACTCCTAACCCGTCACAATTACCATCGTCAAGCTGCGGAAATCAAGACTACCAACGGCGGGTATTACAATGTCGTTAGTCACCCACGCGACTAACAAGGCCAACCAAACTCAAATACAACAATCAAATTACAATATCGGTCTGATGTCCAATATACCGAGTACCCTATGCCAACGATACATTTCATTCCTTAGTCAACTCTCAATTTAAATACAACTTCGGTTCCATAATATACAATTACAATATCCATTCAAATCCATACCGAGTATCTACATCCCTCAAGTCTACCAATATCAATTCGGACTGCCAATTCACATTACAAGAAATACAACATTCCTAAACAACTACCCATGCTTATACAGCAACCCCGTCCTACTCTCGAACAGTGGTCGGCAATATACCTGGGAAAATAAAAACGGTGTCTCTAGGGGCTCAGCAAATTGTTGCATATGAAATTCGCATAACCCGCGTGCTAACGGGGGTACGCTGACTATTTTGGTCAAGAGCATGCGATTCATTTTAATTCAATCATCATGCAAACAACATACATTATATATGTACATTCACACAAATACTCCATATTCAACCAAGGAATATAATCACACTAACACAACAAGTTTGTAAGTTAGTATTACTTAATCTTAGGCCTTGAGGGTTTCTACCTCACTATGTCTTACTCAATTACTCATTACTTTACCCACTCTCTTGGGTACTCTTACTCTCAACCTCAAGCAAGTTCTACAATACTCAACTCAATTCTCCACTCAAACTCAATTTCTCTAGTCTCTCAAGTTTCAACTCAATACTCAATACTCGATTCTCAAATCAATTCTTAAATCAATACTCAATACTCAAAGGCATCTTTTAAGTCTTTGCCACGACCTCCGGGCAGAGTCATACACAAGACTCACCACCGGGCTTACAAATACAAATGGAGCTATACAATTAGCTCCTCAAATTCTCAAATGTCCAGTTCTCTACCGGACTACTCAAATTCCCAAAACTTCTCTCTCGGAGTCATTTCACAATCTCATAGATTAGCCTAGAAGTATCTCTCTCGATACCCTCCATTAGCTTAGGGAATCACCAATGTCTAGTATTCTCAGATTTAAGGTTCTACCCAACTTATCGAATACTCTCATGTTCGGGACATTGTTTATATTAGTCGGGTCCTCTCTTTGGGGTTCGACTATCGTTCTAAGGGGTTTGGAGATCCCTACCATACTTTACTTTTCTCCAGGTTCACATTTTGAACATTTATCAATCCTCTAAATAGAGGTTCATTGAATTCTTCCACTATTATTTATTTTGTGGATTAAATCAATTCGTTTCTCTAACTGTTATTGGGGGGTTTACTAATTCCCGTACAATACCCTCACGTTCTAGTGAGTTCATAGGTTTGCGTTATCGTTTCTTGGTTCGACAGTTTTAGTGTGTGTCCACGTTTTCATTAATTCACAACATGACTCTTTCTACGAGTCGCTACTCAAACAAGACTCAACTATGAGTTGAACTACAGTGCACATTCACATCAAAGCACTTCATTCACAATCACGCATTTCATGAATTATACAAACTTCAATTTAATAAGCAATCCAGCACGGAGTAATACAAACAAGCACAATAGGTGCAAACAATCCGATTCGTGCTTTTATCTTGTTAAGGTGATCACACAATCAAACAAGCACACAAATCAGAGTAGCCAAGGTAGTATACGGGACATGAGAAAATCATACCTTTCACCGTGGGTTTAACTTTACCGGGTCGCCTTATGTTTCCTCGGTTTACTCTTGGTCCACTGGTAACATTCAAATGTTTCTATTAACATTAATACTTTACGGTAGGTACATAATTTACTACTCCCGTACTTACCCCATTGTCCCGTTATTCTTAGTTTTTCTCTTGTGTGCTTAACTTTCTTACCTATGTACATATTTCTCACCACTATTCCTTCAATGGTGTATTACTAAAGCCGCATATACATATATATATATACACACATATATACATACATAGGATTACTACTCTTTTTTTTTGTATGAATCGACCGACCTTACCCAGGGTCGGCCCCAAGGTCGGTCAAAGTCAGTGTGTTACGATTCTGGAAAATTCAGACCCGACCGACCTTGCAGGGTAGGTCCCAAGGTCGGTCGAAGTCAGTAGACTCCTGGCTTCACAAATTACGACTCGACCGACCTTGTCAAGTTTGGTCCCAAGGTCGGTCGAAGTCAGTAGACTTCCATTCTTGCAAATTCAGGCTCGACCGACCTTACCAAGGGCGGTCCCAAGGTCAGTTGGCTCCAGTACACTTATTTTAAGTACTGTTTTCAGCTCCTTTCTTTACCCATCCTTTCCTAATCATTTCCACATGTTTTTCACATGTTTAAGTACCTTAAAACACTCCTTAATCATGCTCTAAACCTCCTCAAATCATTACTCAAATCCTTTACCCAATCCTTGCTTAATTTCTACAAGTTTCAATTCTCACATTCTTGCATTTTGCACACTTGTGCATTCCTACTTCTTCTTGATAGTTCCTGCCTCCTACCAACCTTACCAAATCACTTAATGACCATTCCAAATCATTCCTAGACACATGCACTTCTAAAACCCAAGTCCAAATCTCATCTTCCTAAGTCTTGCACACTAACTCATTTCTAGAATTTCCAAGGTACCTTTATCCCTCCTTGCTACAAATTTTACACACTCCCTTATCCATCATCCATTTACCATTCCAAGGTTATCAGACATCTCTACTCAACCCAATACACACCCAACTTCTCCAATACATTAAGTCACCTAAGAACACTCAATTTCTACACCAATTTTGTCATAACCTCCCCATAAACCTAACATATCCACATTCATCAATTTTCACCTTTTTCAATCCTAAGCTAGCCACACCCATATAGGGTCCTACCAGCACACAATTGCCATTAAAAAATCCACAAGTCAACAATATAAACACAACTCTCAAATCATTTGGCTCCAAGGCCCTCAATTCACAATTAAATTCACAAATTTCTCCTAATCACAACCAAACACATTTCTAGCAAGTTTTTGGTTCATTCAATTTATTATCCCATCCCAAATTCTATAAACAAAAGGTAAGCATCAAGGTAGTTTATTTACCTTAATTTCACAAGTTCCTCTTTTCAAGTCTTCTCCTCTCCTCTTCCTCAATTTCGGTCAAGTGGGCAATGGAGTTGCCAAACTCCATTCCCAACATTCAAGAACACAAAATGGGTATTAATAAAACTTTTAAACCCTTGGAATGACTCAAGTTCAATGGATGGCTTAAAGCACAAAAGTTAGGTTTTTACCTTTAGAGTTCTTAAGAGGGGTTTTAACCCTTGAATCAAGAAAGGGGTTCCACCACCATTAGAGGGTTGAAACAAAGCTCCAAAACAAGAAGAAAGCAAGTTATGAAAGAGGGAAAAAATTGACCACACTACGAGGTGGAGAAAGAATGAGTTTTTCTTGGAGATTTTTACCTTAGGAGAAAGAGGAGACTCCAAGCTTCAATTCGATGCCATTTTCCCTTCAAATGGGCTAAACCCATGGAGATGAAGTTCATCCTTTTAGGATTTTAAAAAGAGAGAATGATAGAGCTTGATGAGGGGATGAAGAATATGTGGTTAGTTTTTCATTTGGAGCTTTAATGAAGCTTGTACAAGTCAAAGAAGATAGGGAGCCATGGAAGGTTGGTGGAGAAGCTTGAAATCGGCAGCTTGGGGAGGAAGAAGGAGTGAAATCAGCAGAGAGAAGAAAGAGAGGAAGGAGAAGAGGGAAAAAGAAAATAAGGGAGGAGAGAGAGAAAGTACTTTTGCTTTGTACTTTTTCCTTCTTTCTTTTATTTTCTTTCTTTTCTTTCTAGCTTATTACTAGTAGAGAGGGCTTCTCTCCTTATTAAAAACCGGCCCCATATACATGTACCAGCTAGAGCGTTTTTCGTCTTTTACAGAAAACACCCGTTAATTTACCCGGTTTAGCACTATTCACTAACTGGGCCTGTTTCCGGATTTTGCTCGTTTCTTTAATTTTAATGGTTCTTAAGCTTCCATTAATGTTTAATTATAGTTATTTAATGGACTATAATTTTTACGGGTTCATTTGACCATTCAAGGTCACGTTTTCAGGTTTTCTCGAAAAATGTGCGCTAAAGCTTTATTAACGTTTTTAATTCGTTTTATGGATCTATTTTCTTCGGTAATTGTTCTCGTATATTAATTAGGCATTATTAAGCCTTGGAAATTCATCTAAGACCCTTTTCGAGGTCGTATTCCTCCTACGGTCACATAACGCTCAATTTAACGTTTTTCGCTTTTTAGGCGTTTTCTCATTTCTTTTGGATTTATTCTCTTTACCAAAATTCTTTAGGCACTAATAGGCCCTAAAATATCATGTTAGAGTAATTTAATCACCCTAATTAAGTTCAGGGTATTTCAATAACATTATAATAACATAAACAAAATTAATTAGTGCATAAAACCACCAAAATTGGTGATTTTGTAACTCATAAATTAAATGGACAATTTAATTACGAATTTAAATTATATTAATGAGCATTATAAATGTAAAAAAATTGTAAAACACTATAATAACATAAACAAAATTAATTAGTGCATAAAACCAACCAAAATTGGTGATTTTGTAACTCATAAATCAAATGGGCAATTTAGTTACGAATTTAAATTATATTAATGAGCATTATAAATGTTAAAAAAATGGCATAACATTATAATAACATTAACATAAACAATTAAGGCATAAAACCACCAAAATTGGTGATTTTGCAACTCATAAAATAAATGTACAATTAATTACGAATTTTAATTATATTAATGAGCGTTATAAATGTAAAAAAAATTGCATAACACTATAATAACATAAACAAAATTAATTAAGGCATAAAACCACCAAAATTGGTGATTTTGTAACTCATAAACTAAATGGACAATTTAATTACGAATTTAAATTATATTAATGAGCATTATAAATGTTGAAAAAATGGCATAACATTAACATAAACAATTAAGGCATAAAACCACCAAAATTGGTGATTTTGCAACTAATAAAATAAATGGAAAATGTAATTACGAATTTAAATTATATTAATGAGCATTATAAATGTAAAAAAATTACATAACACTATAATAACATAAATAAAATTAATTAAGGCATAAAATCACCAAAATTGGTGATTTTGTAACTCATAAATTAAATGGCCAATTTAATTACGAATTTTAAAATTGTTAGTGAGCATTATAGATGTAAAAAAAGAAAGCATAACATTACAATAACATTAACATAATTAATTAAGGCATAAATCACCAAAATTGGTGATTTTGTAACTCATAAATTAAATGGCCAATTTAATTACGAATTTAACAATTGTTAGTGAGCATTATAAATGTAAAAAAATAAAGCATAACATTGACATAATTAATTAAGGCATAAACCACCAAAATTGGTGATTTTGTAACTCATAAATTAAATGGACAATTTAATTACAAATTTAAATATTGTTTGTGAGCATTATAAATGTAAAAAAGAAAGCATAACATTAGAATAACATTGACATAATTAATTAATGCATAAAACCACCAAAATCGGTGATTTTGTAACTCATAAATTAAATGGACAATTTAATTACGAATTTAAATATTGTTAGTGAGCATTATAAATGTAAAAAAAAAAGCATAACATTATAATAACATTAACATAATTAATTAAGGCATTAAACCACCAAAATTGGTGATTTTGTAACTCATAAATTAAATGCCCAATTTAATTACGAATTTAAAAATTGTTAGTGAGCATTATAAATGTAAAAAAAATTGCATAACATTACAATAACATTAACATAATTAATTAAGGCATAAAATCACCAAAAATTGGTGATTTTATAACTCATAAATTAAATGGTTAAATTAATTACGAATTTAAATTATATAAGTGAGCATTATAAATGTAAAAAATTACATAACAAAATAATAATATTAACATAATTAATTATTGCATAAAATCACTAAAATTGGTGATTTTGTAACTCTTAAATTAAATGGTTAAATTAATTACGAATTTAAATTATATAAGTGAGGATTATAAATGTAAAAAAAAATTACATAACAAAATAATATTAACATTATTAATTAGTGCATAAAATCACCAATTTTGGTGATTTTGTAAAAAAAAATTGCTTAAAAAATAAATAACATTAACATATGTTGGGAAGAATACTAATAGGATAAAAAAATATTAGAAGAAATAATAGAATATAGAAGAAGTAATTAGAAGATAGAAGAAGTAATTAGAATTTGACAAACATAAAAAAACACAAAAAATAAGTACTTTAATAAACATAATAATTAATCATAAATAAATAATACAAAAAAGGAAAAAAAAATATTGTAGAAGTTGGGAGAATGAGAGTTGAAGAATTGTGTGGAGAATGGGGAAATGGGGGGGGGGGGGGGGGGTTATAGAGTTCTCCGCCTGCTGGAGACCGCCCCAACCCCAAGGCGGCTTCAGTGCAAATCGGCGGATAACCTTATCCGTCCAGAATCTGAAAAAAATCTCGATTGACGGCTCTGATTGACTGTCAAGATTTTCTGGATGAGGGGAAAATTGCACAGAAGCCGCCTTAGCTTCAAGGCAGCTTTCGACATTTTTGCCAGAAGACCCAGGGCAGCTTCAAGCAGAAAAATGCAGAAGCTGTCCTGCTCCTGGGGCGGTTTTTGGCAAGCTGCCCCGACCCTAGGGCAGCTTCTTCACACTAATTTGACACATCCACGTAATTTTTTTCAAAAAAGACCACCACATATAATTTTTTTATGAGATCGGTATTTTTACGAAAATTTTTCCACATTTTTTAGTTCAATAGTTAGAACATAAAATTATTTTATGAAACTTTAAATATATTTTAGACACATAAATATCATTTTTACTGATAATAATCTTTACAAATAGATATTTTATATATTATATTAATCGAAAAGAATACCATTAATATATTAAAGGCTAAAATTGTAGCATATGCTGTAAGAATGAACACTTACTCTAAGAATGAACCCTTGCCAAAAAAAAAAACCCTTGCCAAACAATGTCTAACAGAACTGAAAACCTAACTTATTATTGCGGTTGATTGAATTTCGTGATTATTATTCGGAAAATTCACGATATACCTCTATTTTCTTTCGTAATTCACAATATACCCCTGTGATTTTCGTAATTCAACTTTAAACATGTTTAAATATTATCCAAAATTGATGAACTTTACATAGACGATGCTAAAGTGTTATATTTTGGTCCAATATCAAATTTGAAGTTTTTTTAAGCTCACATGTGACCTATGAGGCCCAATGAATATGTGATTGGTCATTAGGTCCCAAAGATCACATGTGAGCTTAAAAAACTTCAAATTTGATATTGGACCAAAATATAACACTTTTGCATCGTCCATGTAAAGTTTCATCAATTTTAGACAATATTTAAATATGTTTAAAGTTGAATTACTAAAACAACAGAGATATATTATGAATTACGAAAGAAATCAGGGTATCTCATGAATTTTCCCTCTTTTTTCTGGATCAGTGATCCGAATATCATCTCCCAGCAGCCACACCATAATAATTAATTCAAAAAAAAAAAAAAAGTGATCCGAATATCATCCATCTAGTTTGTCTCGTCGATTAGGGTTTCTCTAGATTTCCGTCAGTTTGACCTTTCTCTCGAGCTAATCCAGATCGAGCTCTGATTTGCAGAAGAGAGAGACCGGGAGACGTAGAAGAGAAGTATGGGAGGAGGTGAGCACGGACACGTGGATCATGTCGATTTCAGGAGTAAAGTGTGGAGTCTGAGCGGAGGCCCTTACTGTCGCCCCTTACACTGGAAACGCAACACCGCCATTGCCTTATTTGGCATCTTCGTCGTCTGCGTTCCCATCGCCATGAAATCTGCTGAGCTCGAGGTTCATTCTACCACTCATTATTCTCTTCCTCCTACCAATTGATACGCTTTCGCTATGCTAATTTGGAAGTTGATCCCTAAGCATGACGTGCGAGGGTTGCGAGGGTTCTATCGAAATATGTGTTTATGTTATTGTTGTAATCTGAGTTCCTCAATTGAATACATTCTTCCTTTCTGTATGTCTCTTCGACTAATGAAAGTGATCTTTGGTCCGTTGAGGAATGTCTCTGGCTCTTGAATACGTTGGATTAGATCATCGTGATTTGCATAATCTATGAAATTTGATTTTCTGTGGAGTGGGCATTTAGGTCAGCTTCTGTTAAATCATGTAGTAGTATCCTAGTAGCAGCCTTTACAAATTAAAATGCTTAGAAATTTGATATATGATTGTACATCAAATTGATGTAGCAACTACCAACTGATAGTCTAAACCCTCCTTCCTCAAGGATGTTGGAAAATATACGGCAGGTCATGATTGCTGAGATAGTAGCTTTCCTAAGATTTAGCAATGGGATCAAAGATTTAGCTTTGATTCAAGATTGTGTACGTGGAAAATTGGTGTATAGGAGGCTGGACCTGAACGTGGACCTGTGAACATGGTTGTGATATAGGCCCTTCTGAACTTTCAGATGAAAAGCTAATGCTACCTTGATGGTTCCAATCTTTGGAGAGCCTATTCTTTGAGCCCATTGATTTTTTAGTTTTTCATAACTGAACTTGGGCATCTCAAGGGAATATGCTGGACAATGTAGAATTGAGGAAGATACTCCTAGTCTCGTAGAGATAGAGATAAGGATATGAATGTTGATGATCATATGGTTAACATCAAGGCTGAGATTAAAGGTAGAAGTAGAGCGATTATATGTGGATTCATTAATAGCGGAAAATATAGAGATATGGCCCAGCTGATATGACTGTAATGTTGGACGTTGTGAAGTTTTGATTAATATACTTCTTACTTCTCTTCCAAAAAAAGATATTCACAGTCTTAGAGGTCGTGGCAGAAAATGTGTTGAATAAATCTCTAGCGATCAACTTAAAAGAAGATGAAGTCTGCTTTTGGACTAATTAAAGATGTTTCAGATTGCCCATCTGAATTGAAAGTTATCATTATCCACCCTCTTTGACTCCCCTACTTACTCACTTTTCTCGTGTTGCTCATCTCTAGTGCATATTCCTGCCAGCTTGGTTATAAAAGATGGATAATGTTTATCTTCTGAAGGGACTCTTGATTCTGAAAAGAGCTCTAAAGGATGTTGTTCAGTTTGTCTGTTTATGATTTGCGTTTTGTGCCATTCATATCTTTAATGCTTGTCAGGATGGTTTTCTCTGACTTTGCGATTGCTAAGTTTGCTGGCTTCTCGCTTTCAGGTGTGAGGGGTATTGGTAATTGTTATTACTGAATGTATCTTTCTTATGCTTTTAAGTGGCAAGGGCCAAGACTCTGTTGACGATTCTATGAATCTAGTGTTTTCATTTGAATGCTACATTTCCTTTATCAGTTGAAATTGAATGCTATATAATCTATTTGCTAGTTTTCATGTTATTTCTGCATTTCCCTCTCTGAAAGTCCGCCTGACAGCTAGTACTTAAACTTCTTGCTTTCTTTCTCTCCTTTGTCTTTTTCTGCAGCAAAGACCTCACATGCCGGTTCGCCCTATACCATCTCAGATGTGGTGCAAGAACTTTGGAAACAAGGAATATTAAAGCAAATTATTGTCTATCCTACTGAAAAGATTGCTACCAACCTGTTGGATGTTGCATATATTTTGTTCATGATAGGGGTCAAAATTCCCCCGGCGTGCTTTTCGTGTCGCTCACTTTGTAATAATTTGGTGTATCTATAAACAATTGAAAGATTCCTTTGTCCACTGTAATGTTTGCCAGCTCGCTGAGTGTGGCAGAAAGAATTCTTAAGAAAGCACATTTTCTGTCTTTCAAGACACCTAGTCGAGTTCAACTAAATGAATAGTTTATTTGCATATTTTTTTAATTTTGGCAACTCGAGCTACAATGCCGGCCGGCTCCGGCTCTCCTGGGAAAAATAGTTGATATGACAATTGATGTATGTGACATACAAAGACAATAAACTAGCTGATCAAATAAACTCGGTGCAAAAGCAGTATGATGCTTTTGGGAAAACATGTAATTGTCTTTTTTGTTATCGAATATTGTTTTAATTGATGATTGAACATTATTATTTACTAACTTATTTATTCTTGAGTGATTATGGTTTGTGTTAATTTGTATACTTTTCACAATAATATAATAGGGAAAAGGCTGATAAGTTTTTTTTATTATATAATCTTAATTATGACCTAGGGGTAGAGACTTGTAATTATGGATATAGGTGAAAAATAGCTTATTAACTTAGTTATATTGTTTTAGACCATAAGGTAATAAGATAACTTGTGCACTTTTTACAATAGGACAATAGGGATAAGGTCTATTTAGAATGTAATTCCATCAATTGTACAAATTTCAAGTATTAAACTATACTGATTGTGCATATGTATAATCTCTAGATGTGTACCTGAAAATTTTCTAATATTAATCTCATTTAACATACAACTTTCATATTCAGCATAATTAAGTATACAATTGAAAATTTTGAACAACAGAAGGCTTGAATTGAAGCCAATGAAATACATTTTTGCCCTAGCCAACAAAACTAGGGTTTGCCCACTTATAGGGCTAAAAGAGGGAATTAAGGATGTATAAAGAAAAAATAAAAGAATTCGGATTTACCAATTTTGTTTCTTTTTCTTATACTTATAAAGCAAACAAAAAAAGACAACATTTTAAAATAATTAACAGAACCAATTTCAAAATCTGGAACTCTTGTGTACTTCTTCACTTTCTTCACTGTTGTCGAAGTCAGTTCATTCATGATTGTGTTCCTCTTCGACCTGAGATGTTGTAGCCTCGTGATTTGGACCATGATCAAGATCTGCAACACTATCCTCTGCTTCTTTTTCTTCTGTACCTACCGCCTCTTTTGTTGTAGCTTCCTCTTCCTCAGCCCCTTCTGCTCCTTCTGCTCCAACTACTTCTTCCCCAGCTTCACCATCCCTAGCTTGATTGGTGTCACCTTCCTGATTTTTCTTCTTGGCGGCCTCAAGAATATGGCTATAGGTCCCTTTCTCCATGAACAACTGCCCAAAATGGTGCCTACAGTAAAGAACACCATCTAATGCTGCGTACGAGGAGTGGGTCAGAGGGCACCCTGCCACTGCACACTTGAAGCAAGTCTTGTGGTATTCTACTCCCTCAAGAGATATCTGTGTTTTTTTTACCCAAAAGTAAACTCAGTTAAGAGATGAGATCATCTTAGTGCTAAAAATAGTTGATGGGTAGGAGAATGTCTCAATTTTCTCAAAAATACCCACCTTCTCCAAAGGATAAACAGTCTTGCCACAAGCTGCACATTTGTCTTGTGTGCCAGTGAAGAGGGAAGACATCTTGTTAGGAGCTTTTGACTGTAATATTGGGACAAACAACAAATGATTAGACCATTATTTGCTAACGATCCAAAGATTCAACATAGGATAATCCACCAAGGAAATTAACCTAAAACTATATTCAAGAGAAAGATTTGAACGTACTCCGTCATAGATCTCTTTCTTTTGCCCTGATGAAATCATCATTATGTCACATATTAGTTGAGAATGCAAATAGGACAACATTAAGGGAGGAGAACTAAAGAGCAACAGATCTAACCTGTCTGGAATTTTTTGCTGAAGTCACCAGACTCCTTAAATAGCTGCTCAAAGTGAGGTTTGCAGTAGAGGACTCCATCCATGGAGGAGTAGTTGCTCATCTGTCATACACAATAAGAACAAGACCATTGTATTTTTAAAGATAGCATATCATCAAGCCTGCAAAACTATTAATCCATATTCCTTTTGGAAAAAAATGTACAACATATTACGAGTTCCATTAATTGATCTTCAAAGAGTAAGCACATACCACCAAAGTACCCTTACAATGGCTGCATTTGAAACAGGTCTTGTGATAAGGAACACCATCTACAGTCAAAAGATCAAGAAAGTAAACGGTCTTGTCGCAGACCTTGCATTTGTCCAAGGTTCCTGTGAATGACATCTTGGCTTAATACAAAATCAAAGCTTTTGTATTCTTTTGTTTTTGATTGATGAATGTATCTAGCCTGTAAATAACCCTCTAAATCAAAAAGTGTTTCCCCTTTTTTTTATTTTCTGATTTATTAATTGATCAAAAGGGAAACGAATGATCTTTGGGGTTAAGAAAAATAACAAATTGAAGTCGAGTTGAATCTAAAATTTTCTCTTCTGTCTCGCTTATTGATTGTTTTTACCCCGAAAGAAAGGGAGGTTTCTGAATTTTCTAATGCGAAAATAAGTCTTTCAATATGATTGTTTTTGTGTTGGTTCGAGATTGTTTGTTTATCTCCACCTCTAATTTTTCCTGTACAAATTTCGTTGATGACATGTAAGGATTGTGTCCAAAGAAAGTAATCTCTGGCAGCCCTATTCGGAGACGTGTGGATAATTTGTGAGGTACATATTGAATGCTCGATGCTAGTAATCTGGGAAATTCATAGAGTAATTGATAGATGACTTATTCCCATGTACAAAGTTGTATTAATAGACAGAAATTTAGGACCAATGGTTTAAATTAGCCTCGCCAAATTGAATGCTCATCTACAATGTTTAATGTATACGTGAGCAATTGTTCGGAGAAGAAATTAAATGACATACAGCTTTGCAATTGACAATATTCTATTTTTTGAAAAAAAAAAGAAACCATCTAAGATACTCTTAAAATCTTTCAAAATTTATAGAATGCACGTCCGTTAATTATGGTGTCCCCATCTTGAAAATGATATTTTTATCCATTCCTTTTCTTTTAAAATTCAGGATATATCCCTAAAAACTTTCACAATTCATAATATACTTCTTTTTAAATATACTTTCACAAAATATCCCTAAAAGTTTCACAATTCACTGCGTGAAATGACCTTGCATAATGATTATTGTATTCCTTACATTGCAGGTCATGTTTCAAATTCACAACATGCCCTTCTTTTTATTTAGGGAATTTTATGAAATTTAACAAAAAATATTTAACATACTACAAAAATATAAATAATTTAAAAAATATTTTTAAAAAATAATAATTCTTAAATATCAAACATACACAAAACTTTTATTTATTATTTTTTCTTCTCATTTTTTACCTTCCTTGACTACTTATCCATCTTCTTTTGCATTAAGATATTATAATTATTGTTAAATAATGATTAAATATTATATAATAAACATATATATATATATTGATTTATAAACAAAACTATTCAATATAAGATGAGATAACTAAAAATATATAATTACCTCATATTATATTGGATTAAATTTATTTATAAGTTGACATATATATGCTTACTATAATATTTAATCATTATCTAACCATAACTCATTTTAATGAAGAAGAAAGACTGATAAATACTCAATAAAGGTTAAAAAACTATGAGAAGAAAAATAATAGTTTGTTTGAAGTTTTGTGTGTTTAATGTTTAAGCATTATTAATCTTACTTCACTTTTTTTTTTTTTTTGTAATTTTATAATTTTAAAAATATTTTTTTGTAATTATTTATATTTTGTAGTATTTTAAATATTTTTGTGTAAAATTTCATATAATTCCCTAAATAAAAGAGGGCATGTTGTGAACTTGAAACATGACCTGCAATGTAAGTGATACAATAGTCATTATTCAAGCTCTTTTACGGAATAGGGGTATTTTATGAATTTTGAAACTTTTTAGGAGCATTTTGTGAATGTATTTTTACAAAGGGGTATATTATGAATTGTGAAAGATTTTAGGGGTATATTGTGAAATTTTTTAAAAAAGGTTGGGGCAAAAATGTCATTTTCTAGGTGGGGACAGACGTTACGAAAAATGGACATTTTATGAATTTCCAAAGATTTTAGGAGTATCTTGTGACAAGGTTTCAAAAAAAGGATATATTGTGAATTACGAAAGATTTTAGGGGTATATTGTGAATTTAAAAAAAAAGATACAACTTTGCAATCATGTATAGATTATATAAACCAACACATATAGCCCAACAATTTTCTTTTTGTTCTCGAGGCTTTTCCCGTGTAGGTATGAAGGTTTTGAGGAGTCAAAAAAACATTATTAGATTTTGCTTATATCAACGTAGTTGCTCCATATCAACAAAAGAAATCCAAATATCTAAAATAGTTTCTTAATAGATAAAGATTTATTTCTTTTTGCATGAAATCAAATCTTATAAATTTAAGTAAGTTATAATAATACACAAGCTGTATTTTTACAAATATTGCGAATAAAAAAGAAAGTAACATGAACAAATGTTGTTTTGTTCTCCCACACGGTAAGAACACTCTACTTAATATTTCTAAGGGCATCCACACTAGTGTGGATTCCACACTCTTAGATAAATAAAAAAATAAAAATATTGTTGTAGTGGTGTGGAATCCACTCTAATTCTCTCCCATTGTTGCTTAATAAGCAACACTCTGCAAATCAATCCTATTGACTATAACATTGCAACATTAATAAAAATAAATAAAGGTCCTAATATCTTCCTAAAGAAAAAATTATAGATGAGATGAGAGAATGAAAAGTAACTCTATCATTGTAAAGATGAGAATTTCTTATATAATAAAATAACATATTTTATTGACATGACATCTAAAAAAAGCTAAGGAACTCTCCACCATTGTGGATGCCCTAATGAGATTAAATCCACTGTCAACAATTTTCATTTATGTTAGAAATGTGCAAGAAAAAAAAGAAAATGCAATATCGCTGAGCAATCATGATCCTTATTGGCGTTAAAAAAGGGAAAATTAATGAATTGCCACTATATTTTTTGCCAATCTATGAAATGCCATTAAAAGAAGAAAGTCACAAAATGTCAATACATTTCTTCGCAAAAGTTCATGAGATGCCACTTCGCGCTGGCAGGTGTTAGTTTTCCCTTAAATGGCAAAAAAATGACCATTTTGCCCCCAAACTATCGGGTTACTGTTCTACAGCTCCTTTTCACTAATTAGCAAAATGTTCATGAAATATCATTTTGATAAAGTTCATGAAATGTCTTTGTTACCAAAAAGGCTATTTTTTTCTTCAAACGACAGACTGTGCATTCAAATACTTTTATGTACGATTAGAACTCATTATCATCCTATAAAATGATCATTTCTCAGCTTTACTCACCCATGACACATTAGCCATGTATCCCCTCACTTACATAACCACAATCAATGAAAATTTTCAAACACATTGCAAGTGTAGATTTCCTGAAGCTCTTAATATCTCAAGCAACTAAAAATCTGTGGGATGAACTTACTACAACTACGGGAAGAATTCATCATAACTGGAGCCCTCTAGACCTGTCAAAAGGGTTATCCATTCAGGTTTTGGATCATATTTGTTCAAGTCAATATCCGTTCAGGTCATTTTGGGTTTTGGTCATTCGAGTTCAGGTCAAATCAAGTTCGAGTTATAACAGTGTCTGGTAGAATCAGGTTTCACTTATTTTGGATCATGATTCATATCTTTTGAAAAATTATATTAAATAAATATATACATAATTTCTATTAGAATGTAATACATCTAGTTTAAAAGAAAGTCAATACAATGTGTATTCAGAATTTCATTCGGATATAATAAGCTCAAATCAAGCTTTTTGTCATAATATTCAAGTCATTCATGTTCGGGACAATTTAGGGACACTATTATCTCATGTTATTCGCGTTCGGATGATTTTTAGCTACTAGTATTATTTTTGGGTCATTCGGGTTCGGGTTCGTTCTGAGTCACTAGTGTTTCGGGTCATTCGGGTTCGGGTCAGTTCCAGGTCACTAATATTTCGGGTCATTCAGGTTCAGGTCAGTTTTAGATTAGGTCAATTGGGTTGCGGATTTAATATATTTAAATATTTTTAAGTTTTGGTTGGATTTCGGGTCCGAGTTTCGTGTTCAGGTCAAAATTTAACAACTCTAAGTCCACTATTGGAATAATCCATCCATCAATTATTCGTGCATTTTGTTAGTGCAAGCATGAGATCGACGGTTGATTAAAGAAACAAACTACTCACGAATCCTTTTCCTCGTGCATATTGTTCATTGTGTTTTGCTCCATCACTCATTATAAATTTAGGGGTGTCCATTCAGTTAACTGAAAATTGAATTTTGAAAAAAGAGTAGGTTTTCAGCTATAATCGAATTTAATTCAATAACATAATTAATCGAAAACCAAATTAACCCAAAACCATAAAAAAACTACCAAAAATGATCAAAAAATTGAATTAATTACGATTAATCGTGATAAATTCAGTTAATCAAATTTTTAAAAGAAAAATTACCCTCATCATAGTCAAAGTGTCCAGTTTACTATTTGGATGTATCGTTTGACTTTAATATTTAACCTATAAGATAATATATTTTTAAAAATCTATGTTTTACAATAGAAAGCTTATGTGAAAAATTATATATTATACAACTTAATTTTAAAAAATTATTTTAACGGGAAGGAGATAGTATGATTTTATTAATATTTATATATTTTATTAAAAAAATAATTCATAAAATATTTTCTTTTATATCCGAAAATCATACCAAAATAAAATCAGATAACAGAAACTGGAATTAAAAAACGGTTAATAAAACAAAAAAAATCGATTTTTGGTTATAACTGAATTAACGGTATCGTATGAACAACCCTATATAAATTTCCCTGCAATAACGTATTTCCTCCGTCCCACTTTCACCTTTCTTTTGCTTTTTGGCATGTTTTTCCACGTCAATATTAAACATATAAGATAAAATAATTTTATAAAATAAATTTCTACAACATATAGTTTTTGACATAAGAATTCCATTCTAAAAATTAGATTTGTAAAATTATATCATCTTATATGTTAAATATTAAAGTCAAACGACATGTTCAAATAGTAAACCAGAAGGTCAATGAGGGACGAAGGGAGTAGAACAAGTTTTAGATTCTTGCAAACAAAGTTTCATACCGTAAGGGAAAACATTGTACACTGTTAAAATGGAGTACGATAATCCTGTATTGTTCATTTTCGTTTCCATAGTTTATGTAATCATTACGTAATTAATAATTTCAGCTAAAACATCGTTTACACATCTGTACTCTTTTACAAAAATTAAAAATTAAAATATTGTAAGGTTTCCTACTAAATCACATTAAGTGTTAAATGCTTTAAATTTATTTTATTACAAATTCGAATTGCAATCCTCTCGTGGTTCCCGAACATGCAAGGGTCCTACTATACCTTCCGATGGTCAATATAGAGTAGGGATGACAATGGGTCCGTGGGTACCCGTTTTACCCGGTCACCTGACCCACTAAAGTGGGTGAAAACCCCGTAAAAACGGGTAAAAAACGGGTGACGGGTGGAACGGGTGCTGGTTCGGGTCGGGTGACGGGTGAACATTTTTCATCCATCATCCGACCCGTTCACCCGCATAGATTATATATATATTATGTTAAGTTGTTACCTATTATTCATTCTTCTTCACTCAGGACTTTTGCAACCCTAACTAGTGAATAAGGAATATTCATGCTCTGCGTGACTGCGTCATTCTTTATTCTCATCACTCTTGATTTTACATCCCTATCATATATGCTCTACGCAGTTTTTAATTCTCTTCACTGAAGGTAATTGCAACCCTAACGGGCAAACATGGAACAAAGATGCTCTGCGCCTTTATTTCTCTCTTCAATGAGGGTAATTTTTCCAACCCTAACAAGGGAATATGCAACATATATTCTCTGTGCCTCTATTATCTCTCCTCACTCTCGGTAATTTTGAAACCCTAACTAAAAAACAAAGAACTTACATGCTCTGCGAAGTTTTTCATTCTCTTTGCTGAAGGTAATTTCATAATTCTAATCGGCGAACATTGAACATACATGCTCTGTGCCTCTATTTTCTCTCTTCACTCATGGTCTTTTGCAACCATAACTGGCGACATGAAACGTACATGCTCTACGCAATATTTCATTCTTTTCTCTGAAGTAAATTTTACAACCCTAACCAGCGAACATGGAACATACATGCTCTGTGCCTCTATTTTCTCTCCACTCACAGTAATTTGCAAACCTAAGAGGCGAACAAGGAAAAAGAAAAATAAACGGGTAAACGGGTTCACCCGCTTCACCCGCGGGTGACGGGTGAAACGGGTGATGGGTGATACATAACAGGTGACGGGTCGGGTATGGGTGGAGCGGGTGAAGTCGGGTGACGGATGCAGGTGATGGTCCACCCGACCCAAACCCGGCCCATTGCCATCCCTAATATAGAGATCAACGACCTCTTTACACTACAACACTGGGACACATGTCTAGTTCAACATTGATATCAAATTTGTGCAACAAATAAACCGTCCCCATGCTATAATTTCATCTACTCGAAAATCAATGTGGTGATAGAATCGTCTCCCTCCTTCCACTACCGTATACGTCATCATCTTTGCGAGCAAATCCTGCTAGATTTGTGTCTAGTTTCCTCCTTTTAATTAAGTTAATCTTCCGATTTTGGTTCCCCGAAAATCATTAAAGTTATTCGTCCAACTTTTACCCCATTGGTGGGTGTTTTGTTAGTGTTGCTTGCTCTTCCTGTCTGTCATGCCCAACTTCTTGGAGATGACCCGAAACGGCGAAGATCTTTGCTGGGATCCCCTGATATGCATGGAAGCACTCTTTCTTTTTCGGTGACTCTTTCCGTTGTCACTCCTTTTGTTTGGTTGTCTTCTTTGGATAGCGTTTGAATAAAATCATGCATATGATTACTTATTGTCGAATAGGTATTAAGTTTCGTAAAGCCCTTTCACCTTCTGTCTCTATTTTATCTTTCTTTTCCTCTTACTTTTCATGGTTCCAAGAATCTTTCTGCATGCAAATGATTAATTCTACTGGAGTAGACCATCTGTTTCTATCAAACCCTTTAGCTTTCTATACTGATATAACTCATATCTCTCCTTTTTGACTTAAATTGCCTCTTGCTCTTCTTCCCTTCCCGTCTTTTCCTTTCCCTAGTTCTAGATAATTGTTGCTTCTTTCATTTCCACTGGGTGTGTTTTATGACTAATCCTGATGGTAATATTGATGATTTAATCCGCTGCTATGACGATATGGTCTTAACTACTACTGAAGAGGATTGCATGAAGGTAGGGGTTTTGTTATGGAGTCTCCATCACACCTTTCTCTAGGTCGGTGTTTGCTGGACATTTATTTATGACACTTAGTGTGGATGCCAAGGCCAGTGAGCGTACTTTGGCCAAAGTTTGGTAATCATAGAAGGAGTTGAAAGTGCGAAGCTTTGGTGCGGGTCTATTTCTATTTGAATTCGGCGATGAGGACGCTTGCATAGCGCTCTAGGACGAGGCCCTTGGACATTTGATGGGTATTGCTAGTTCTTATGAAGGTAGATAAATTGAAAGGCCTAAAAGATCATGTGCGTCAATGGACACCATGCTGGATTTGAGTACATGATGTTCCTTTTTGGTTCATGACTAGAGACTTTGCTCGATGTGTCGGTGATAAAATAGGTCATTTCTTCACTATCAAGATCAAGATAGGCGTTTTTCTAGTGGATACATGCGTCTTAAGGTTAAGATTGATGTTACACATCCTTTTATGCATGTGGTCACGATTTCCACAGTTGGTCGTTCAATGGTGCTGCACATCTTATTTATGAATGCCTTCCAAGTCTGTGTTTTCATTGTGGGATCTTCACTCATCATTCCTATGATTGCTCCAACCATTTAGACATTCCGCCCCATGAGCTCCCTTATGGTCTGTGGCTGAGGGCAGGGGGTGTTGTAAGTGGTGCTCGTGTGTGTCTTGACATTGCTGATACTAGCGTGGATGATCAGAGAGGTTATTATCAGGGTAATGAAGAGGAGAAGCTTCCAGCTATGCCAACATCAGGGACGAGTCTGGCTATTCCTTTAGAAGAGCTGGAAGAAGGTGAAATTCCATCTGATATTGTCATTATGCTTCTAAAAGTTTAGGTAAAAAGTGAAAGTTGGATATTGTTGAATATGACAAGTCTTTGTTTGAGTATCTTGATAGTTGGGAGTTTAAGAATGTTGTTAAGTGAGGAAAGATAGATTTTGTTTCTTCTATTACAAAGGCGACCTTGGGGGAGGCCCAGAGCCGCCTAGAATAATGTCAGTTTTGGCTGTGAACTGCCGGGGTTTGGGTGACACCCGTGCAGTTCGCTAGGTCCTGGATCTGATTCGGGAAGAGTCACCAATATTTGTTTTCTGTCTGAAACTAAATTAGCGGGCATGGAGTGTTGACGGCTTGCGAGAAGGTTGGGTTCTTATAACTGGGTGGCTGGTGATAGTGTTGGAAGGAGTGTTGGTGTTGTTCTGTTCTAGGAGGAGGGTGTTAATGTTCGAGTTCTCAGCTTATCTAGCGATCATGTGGATTGTTTGATTCAGGGTTTGGTAGGAGTTTAAGGGAGGTTTACAACAGTCTATGGATGGTCTTCAACTTCAGATAAATGGTGACTACGGCGGCTATTAAGAGAGTTAAGCGATGTTTGGGACGGACCATGGCTGGTGTGGGTGATCTCAATGAAGTTCTGTTTGGTTTTGAATAGAGAGGTCACGGAATATGGTCACGAAGGGGGATGAAAGATTTTCGTTGATGCCTATCAGATTGTAGGCTAAGTGATTTAGGATATGTGGGTGGTTATTTTACTTATTCCAATAGGCGGGTGGGACAGTGGAATACAAAGTGTAGATTGGACAAGTTTTTATGTAATGAAAGTTGGCTTCAAGTTTTTACATATGCTCGTAACTACCATTTAAGATGAGGTCGGTCTAACCATCGCCCGATCAAACTGATATATTTCTCACCATTTAATAGAGGAAGAAAACCCTTTCGTTTTGAAGATGGTTGGGCCAACGAAAGCGAGTGTCATGCGATAGTTCACCAGATGTGGAGTAATAATCAGCCGCCCCATCTTTGTGGTTATTCTGCTAAGATTAATGTTTGTGGTCAAAGGCTTTTGTTGTGGGGTCTAAGAAAGCTATGTGCGGAGCGTCAAGCCGTTTGGGATCCTAAATTAGAGCTTCATAGATTGGCATCTTCTGTTCCTACAGAGGATAATGTGCTAGCATGGAGGAGGGTATCCTCTCAGTTGGATGACTTGTTGCATAAGGAGGAGATTCGTTTGTTTCAGCACTCCCGTTAGCTTTGGCTTGCCACTGGTGATTGCAATTCTAGTTTTTTCTTTAATAGTGCGGGCGAGGTCTCAAAGAAATACAATACATTTTTTCAGGATAGTGATGGTCTTAGGCATGAGAATTGGGATGGGATTGAGAGTTTAGCTTGAGGATACTTTAAAAATCTTTTCTCTTCATTTTTCCTGGAGCCTAATTTTCATTTGCTTGCATGTGTTAAGGGGAGAATTCCACCAGATAAGTCTGCGTGTCTTGGGAATCCATATAACAGGGAGGAGGTCATGGCCGTATTGAAGAGTTTACATCCTAACAAAGCACCTGGTCCCGACGGGGTGAATGGTACGTTTCTAAGAACCTATTGCGATGTTATTCATGAAGACTTTCTTGATTCTGTTTTATCTTTTCTAAATTCAGATGCTCTGCCCCATGCTATTAATCATACTTACTAGGTTCTGATTCCAAAAAAGAAGAAGGATAGTTCCCTTACCAATTTTTGTCCCATTTCATTATGCAATACCATATACCGTGTTATTTCTAAGGTTTTTGTTAATCGGGTCAAAGAATTCATGCTATGGTTATTACTAAGAGCCAAGCTGTTTTCGTTAGTTGATCAAATTATGATCGCCCATGAGTTGCTATATATGATGTGGGGTTCGAAGGCTACTCGTAAGGGGACCTTGGCTTATAAGATTGACATGTCAAAAGATTTTGATAGAGTATAATAGAGTTTTGTCTTATAAGTCTTAGAGTGGATGGGCTTTCACATGAATTGGATTCACCTGGTTTGAGTGTCTCACTACTGTGTCTATGAAATTTCTAATGAATGAGCACCCGAGACAAACTTTCTTTCCTAAGCGTGGACTAAGACAGGTTGATCCTTTATTTCCATACTTATTTATTTGTTGTATGGAGGTTTTGGCTTCTAGCTAAAGATTATCTGCTGATGTAGGTCTTTATAAATCTTTTTGGGTTAAGGGTCTGGATGTGGGCATTACAAATATGTTTTTTGTTGATGATTGTTTCGTTTTTAGGGAGGCATCTAAGATAATGCTAAGGTGCTTGTAGAGGCGATTGAAGAATTTTATGAAGCTTCTGGTCAATGCATCAACTTAGACAAGTATGGTGTTATGTTTTCAGCAGGAGTTTCTCTCTGGTTAAGGGAGAAATAATACGAATTAGTGAGGTTTCTAATTTTGGATTATACCTTGGATTCCCTAGTAAAGTAGGAGGTAGTAAGGTGCAAATGTTTGAGTATTTAGGGGCTCATGTGATCAAGAGAGTTCAGGGTTGCGGTCGGGTGGTTTCTCAAGCTGGTAGAGGCGTCTTGATAAAATCAGTCTTGCAAGCTATCCCTACATGTGATGAGAGTGTGGTTAGGCTTCCTCTAACTGTGCTTCATGAGTTGAATAGATTTATGGAACATTTCTGGTGGACTGGTTCAGTGGTTAAAGAGGTCTTCGTTGAAGGAAATGGGACAAGCTATGTCAAAGTCTTGATTATGAAGGTTTGGGGTTTTGTGGTTTCTCTAGCTTTAACCAAGCTTTTCTTGTTAAGCAATGTTGGAGAATCCTTACAGGACCAAATTTCCTAGTCTCACAGCTTCTTAAAGCTCGTAATTTCCTTGATATTGATTTATTTGATGGCCATCTGAGGCCAAGTCTTGTATGGAGTGTCCTTTTGGGAGTAAAGCACTTGCTTCATTTAGGAGCAAGACATATTATTGCTAATGAGAATTCCACTAGAATTGTTGATCCTTGGGTTTCTAGTCGACCAGGTGGACAGGTTTGTCCTTGGTTTGCTCCTCCACGTGTTCCTAATACATCCAAGGTTTCTGCTCTTATGGATCATAGTACTATGTCTTGGAGGGAGAGTTTGATACATCAATGGTCCTATTTTGAGGATGCAAATGTAATTCTTCAGGTGTTAATTGCTTTGAATCATGGGCAATGTGATTCTTGGACTTGGTGTTTATCAAATTCTATAGATTTTAATGTGAGATCAGCATATTATGCCCTTCAAATGCCAGGTTAGGTTTCTTCTTCAGGGTCAGGTTCATTAGGAAAGGACTTGCGCCGAATGTGGAAGTGTGATCTTCCTCCTAGAGTTAAGATGTTTGCTTGGAAAGTAATGAATGGATTTTTGCCATGCCGAGCTTGCACTATCGTTGTGGTTCTTTTATTGATCCAAATTATATGTGTAGGTCGTATGATTCTCTGTTACACCTTTTTGTTACTTGCCCCAAGGTTGTTGATTTATGGGAGCATACGAGTCTTGAGCCACCCAATTGCCTAACTACTGATCTTACTTTTTGTGATTGGTTAATGCATGTTAGTCTCACTACTAGCATCCTCAAGCTTACCCATGTATAGTTTATGTGGAAAATCTAGTATTCAAAATGTCAGGTCTCCCATGAGAAGGTAAGGAATATGGCTTGGGGTTTCAGCCAAGCTGAATTTTTTCTAGAGGTGGCGCGCTCAGGGTCAGTGTGCAGTCGGGACAGGGAGATTTGCATACGAGTATGTGCGTTTATGTTGATGGTAGCTGCATGTCGAGTTTTTTTGGGTTGGGGGGGTCTGTTGCAAAGATCCAAGTGGTGCTGTTTTTGGAGCAGCTATAAAGGGAGGCACCATGGCTGAATCTCTGGGGAGGTGGAAGCCAAAGCTCTGGAGCTGGGTGTCAATTGTGCTAGACGAGCATGGTGGAGGAGTGTGTTTTGTTTGTGACTGTAAGACAAATATTGATTATCTAAATGGTGTTGCACTAGTGCATGGTAATACGTAGTTAGTTTTAGATAATTTGTCATCGATGTTAACTGATTTTGACCAAGTGTATTTTGTGTATGTGCCAAGGGATAAGAATATTAGTGCTCATATGTTAGCTAGATTAGGTAGGGTGCATATGAGGGATAGTTTTTGTCTTAGTGATGTACCCTTGGATGTTGTAAGATTATGCACTTAATCTAATACTTATTACGTTTTAAAAATCATTAATGCACCTCTCAAGTAATGCGTGAAAAAAATTAGTTACATCATCCACTGTGGACTCTTTTTTGATACTTCTCTAAGTTGTTTATTTTGTTTCCCTCGTCTAAAAGTCACCACAAGTCACCAGATGACATTAAGCACAATTTAGACACTTGTCGATCTCACACTCCTTATGCACCAATACATGACAAGTGTGTAGGAAACCAACACAAGGCTCTTTGTGTTTGAAGTGTAACCTTGTCAAAATCTTCATGTTTTTTTGAAACACAGTCATCCATCTTCATTCATCATATTCTTCACACAAGTAACGATTACAAGCAACCAAAATAACAAAGGCGTCATGCAAAGATCAAGAAAGAAAAAAACATTAAAGCAGGCATGATCGCTGAGTAACTATTGTATGTAACTGGATCCCGTGGGACATTACAAAAGTAGTTGAAGCCATACCACAATCATGACCTAACTTTGTGTGAGCTATTAAATACTACAAGCTAATAATAATCCTAAGGAAATGCTAATGACAATACTTAAGTGACAAACTAACCAAAGATAACTAAGCAACATTATCGTTCTATCATCTAAGAAAACTCCATTAGCTGCTCAAACATCCTCCCATCGCAACATCGGATCTGATCACATTTTCCTCATTTCCAACCGATTTTGATCAAAAGCAATCAATATAACATCACCGACCTGAGCCGACAAGCCCCCGTCCCTACCATCGCATTAACCGATTCCCTTACAAAATGCCTACACTAGCAACCGAATCCTGGGTTCCACTCGCCTCCCTTCACTTGTTCATCCCCGAGAATGAATTTCCTTATTCCTTTGAAGCATTTAAGTGTGAATCAGAGCAACCCCTCATCAAAATCAATTTGCCACTGTGAACAAACCCCTCCTGATTCTTCCTAAAAAACATTAATTGTTAGCTGGAGAAGATGAGCCGAAACATGCATGAAGGTGACGAAACATTCACCAGGTGACGTCCTTCACACTTCACCAAATCCAAAATTTGTGATCTTCAATGTTTGAGCATGTATATCGAAGTAGTGGGAACAACACCAATCGAGAATAGAGATATGCTTGATAGATCGATTAACTTTCTTTGCGTAACCTTCACAATGAAAATAAACTTTGAGAACAACAGGGATGCTTCCTCCACTGCCTCATCTGTCTTGCCATCCGTGGCAGCAGCCATTCTCTCACCTCCATCATTGATCTAACCAGCCTCAAACATGCACCGGCAAAATAAAGATCAGCATCAGCCGACCAACAACTCGACATGCAAGGCCAGACAAGTGAAATACCCCAAACTAATAAAACATGGATTAAACATCTAATCACATTAATTAAGGCCTAAACATGCCTGAAAAGTCAATTGAGAACAACAGTGGTCAACACAAAGCAAGATATTGCACCCTTTGACTGTTTAGGGTAAATAAATACCCAAATGAACTTCTTAGGACCTAAAACTTTGTCCTAAGCATATTAACACATAACTAAACATATTAAATTGTTGTACAGCACTCCAACACAGAGAACAAGCATTTACATGCTTCAAGGTCAAGTAGGGCAAAAATGTGCTCTAAGGAAACCTTAAAGGTCTAATGACCTCTATTTTATATAAAATTGGATTCCTAAGATCAAATATCATGTAAGGAACACAACAAAACTGTTCTCAAAGAAAACTAAGCTCAGAAACACCTTGCGACACAAAATGTGCACTAAAATACCTTAAAGCACGCTTTTGTGTATGAGCTCTAAGATAATGACTTTTTGTCACTTTAAAGACTAGAGTACATTCTTTATAACATTAATGTGACATGATAGACTGTATTATAAAGTCTAAATCAAAGTTTAAAAATAAAATCAAAATGGGTAATTTTGGATGAATAGTACCCAAAAATAACATTTAATTACTTAGTCTTAACCATGGTCAAATGTCATCCATTGACCATACTATCCATTGCCGCCCACCCCTAGCTGTAATCCTTACCCATTAATCAATCTCTAATCAATTATCCAGCCAATCTAATGAGTCATCTATTACTATTTGAAAAAGTAACCTTTAATGACATAAAAAGCAAATTAGCTCAATTATTTCATTTGCCTTGCTTCCCAGCCGACACCAAGCTTGGCCATCCTCTCTTTTGCTTGTCCAAAACCGTGAGAACATGCTAAGTTCAGAAGAGAACACCAATTGACATAGGTAAGCTTATTAAGCCATTTTATGTTCATTCTCTTCACAATTCTTTCCTCTTTCCATGGAGCTAAGCATCAATCATTTACATCCATGTTTCTAGCTTGTTTTGGAGGTTAAAAGGAGGGAAAATCTAGGCTGTAACAAGGGAAGAAGGTGGAGAAATCTAATCTTGTTCTTAAGGTATAAAAATGTGCTTTAAGCACTTATCTTTTGATTCCCTTCAATTACGGTTGTGAAACTTTGTTTCCTAGCCTTATAATCTTCTTCTTAACATACTTATTCAGTTGGTATATCAAGAGCTTCAAGGTATAGCCAAATCCAAGCCAAAAAAAACCATTTTTGGCATTTTAATCAAGGTAAAAATTAGCCATCTTCTAATCTGAGTTATACCAGTTTAAAGCTTGGTTTTAATAGCTCTTTTGATGCTCTTGTTCTTCTGTATAAATAGGCCGAAGACAACCCTTGGTTACCTTGGTATTCTAAGGTAAATTTTACCTTGAAAATAGACATTAAACACTTCTTATGGTTAGATCTTGCTTGGAGACTAATCATGCCTTAATTGCTGTTTGAAAACATGTAAACTAAGCTGTGGAAAATTAATCTCCAAACAGCCGTGGCCAAACAAGGCCTAAACTTGGCAAAAAAAATAAAGTATCACTTAAACCTTCACTTGGTATATTAATATGTGTTTATACATATGTATATATATTGTGCCGTGAGTGAACAAGGTTTATAGGTCTTATTTTGACCTTAGGTGATTAAGGAATGGTTTAGTAAATTTTATATAACTAATTAATTAACATAATTGTCAAATTTAAGACATTATGTGGAAAATTGGTAAATATGGAAAAGATATGTGTAAGGCCGAGAGTTTAATGCATTTTTGGGCATTTATGTGTAATTCATTTTATAAGCTAATGTTTGTAATAAGGCCATGTACTTTAGGCCATTTTATTTATGTAGTTATAAGGTTTTATTTAAGTTTAGGTGATATATATATATATATACTACCGCATATTATAAGGGTCTAAACCATAATTAAATTAAATTTGGGGGCTATACAAAAATTAAGCCGAAAGTTTGAGGTTAAAAGGAGTTTAAATAAAAATTATAAGATTTTATAAAGTTTTGGGGTTAAATTGTAATTTCTAGAAAATATGGGTATAAACCGTATTATGTGGAAATTGATGGTCAAGGAAATATTAAGGAGGTCAACCTTGACCATATGGTAGGTTTTGACCAAATTAGATAAGTTAAAAAAACTTATTTAGGGTTTTATAATAAGATAAGTATTTAATTGTAACAATTTTATAACATATGTGGTATATATGTTATTACCGAAAATAAAGGGTGTATAATGGTATTATAAACACCCATGGGCTATTAGGAATTTTTAGGAATTTATTGGGTTGATTTTGGAATTAAAATAAACTATATATGTATAATATATAGTTATTATGTCATTATGACACTTTGGAATAAAAGATGTGGTGGAATAGTAAAAACCGAGAATATATGGGTTAATAATGTTAATTATAACCCTTGGGAGAAATTTGGTGATTTTTAGAATAATATAAGAGTATTTAATAAGATATATGTATAATATATAGTTTTAATGATATTATCAAACTATATGTTATAGATTGGGCCAAATGGCAATTATAGAAACTTGGTGGGTTAGAAAAATAATTTAGAACAGCACATGAGTCTGTTCGGAATTTTACAAAAATATAACCATAGGTTATACCATTTTAAAGGTTTAAAATGTTATATTATATGATATATATAACATGGTATAAATTATGGGGTGATTTTGTAAATAAAGGAAACTATGGAATATGGAAAGAATAAGGTATAAATGTATTTGCCTATGCGGCAATATTATATAGTTTTGTATAAAAACTATAGGTTATAAATTAAAGGAAATAAAAATATCATATTATATGATATTAGTATATGGTATAACATTACAAAATGTTATGTGGTCAAAATGAAATTAAAATAAAGATAAGGGCTGTACCGAATTATTAAGGTTGGAAATATGAATTTTAGAATATGGTCTACAATGTTATAAATGTTATAACAATTATATGGTGTTAATGGTTTTAATGGAATTAAATAAGTAAGGACATTCACATTAAATAATGTGACAAACTATAAATAAATAAGATTTATAAACTAAGGTATTTATTGATTAAACCATAGGAGTTGTAATTATACAACATAGAATGTTACATAATATTAGGATAATAATCTTAATATAAGTTGTATAATATAATACAACTAATGGGAATAATCATCTAATAAAAGATGATAAAAATGTAACATATCATATAAGAGTTTAATAACTCATGAAACTTACCTATATGGTAAATATATACGTATACAAGAATAATGTATATAAGGATGGATATATATTATGGTTGGAAACCATATAATATAATGGTGGTGGTTATTACAAAAATAGTTACAAACTATGAGTTATGAGTTTTTGAATGCAAATATAATTTGCTAAGATAATGGATTATATAATACAATGTATTATAATGGATGGTGGGAGAATGATACAATATGATAAATAATACAATATAATAAGTCATACATGCATACATGCAACTATAGGTTATATACCTAAATTAAATGATGGATAAGATTAAAGAAATATAATGAATTAAACTTAACAGTCGAAACAGTTCGACATACGAGTTTTAGTAACGAAGCCGACTGGTTTAGAGAAACCCGTAACAAATAACTGTAGAAATCCGGGGATGAACTGTCGGGGTTACTTGTTATTCGGAAATACCGGATGTAGTTAGTCATGGAGACTGACTTATAGTTTTATTACCGTTTAGATCATACTTCAGACGAAGGCGCTTGACGAGCTAGTGGTCTACACTGCGCATCCTTGGTCTAAGGTGTACGGTATGTAAAGGGGTTTGATCCGAGTTGTCCTAAGGAAACTCCTTGGGCTCGGATTTTGTTGATATCACTTGTGTGTTAAGTGTTTTGGATACGTGTATGTGATTATGTGTTACTGCATTAATTATTTATGCACGAGCGTCCTACGGGACTAACACTACATCGACTATAGATCGGCTTATATAAACATACATATACGTTATTGTGATGACAAGACGGTTACTTGATATAATACCATAGTATTGATATTAAGCATATGACAACCTAAGTAAAACACTTAGGGACGAGTTACGACATTGTCGGTCTCTAGAGCATGGATCTCGAACATAAATATAACCTAGATTACTTCTAGGTATGCGTGAGACCCATTGGGCAGCTAACTAATAATTATTCTCCATAAGGCTAAGAGCATATCTTAAACATTATGAGAGAGAGATGGTGTGAGTTGAGGTGAGGAATCCAGTGTAGTTTACGAACTGCCTAGTTGCGCATTTGTGATCACTAAGGGGTTCCCGATTGGGTTCCGCTCCAGGTTTATACCCAACGAGCCCTATTTGGATCATGGGTCAGGTGGCTACAGCCTTTTATATGGACGTCTTACAAGACAAAAGAGAATAGTCAGGGGCCTCCGGACCTCTGGCGAAATGAGCACCTTTGTGTGTACGGGAGGACTACTGTCCATGGTGAGGTTATCGGGTTGTCTTAACATGACGCCCAACTGGTATTAATTAAACATGGTTTGGAAGGGGCTTTTAAGGCCAAGGTAAATTAACTATGGAAACTACTCGCTACGGCAATTGTACATTGTACATTATACAACAATTAATTCGATATGTTCGATTATACAACTGTTGTTTGTGATATGATATAAATGTTGGATTGGATGGATGGTTATGTTTATATGCATGATATTACAGTATTGATTATATCTGTAAAATGGTAAAGCATGAAACCAATCTAATAATAAGATGGTTAAAATGACTAAGTGACCATTAGGGTCCAGGCCCGACATACTCAGCGATTATCGCTGATACTACACCATTATGCAGGTTGTGGATTATTGACGAAGCCGAAGTGCGGGAACAGGGTAATTAGAGTTTATTTTGATTACCGCACAGGGAGTTTATTTGTATAACGATGTCAGACTGGGAATTGTATTATGGTACGGATATGTATATTCGGGATTGGGTAGACGCTCACTTGTCGATGTTTATGAGTATGGACTTAGTATGATGTATAGGAATTATCTCGTTATCACAGCGGTTAGCAGTTTGTTTGGGTTGGAAGTTGGATATAGTTTGGCTTCGTTACTTGCATGGGCGAGTAATGGCCGGTGACACCCGAGTGAGTATTGTTGTTATTATTTATTCTTCCGCTGTAAGACGTTTTATTTATTACTACGAGAGAGATTATTACGTGTTTAAGGAGGGGTGTTACACAAGAGTCTTAAACCCATAGTAACAACGTTGGCCAATGAAATGAAGAGGATGAAATGGAAATTGAAATGGAGAAATGAGGAGGGAGTAAAGGAGATTGACATGTTTGAGCGGAGGGGGAAATGAAGGCTGAAAATTGTGATTAGCGCAGACACCACAAGGAAGATGTTCCACCTTGTTGCTACAACATGATCAGTGATTATCTAGTGGGAAAGGCAACCACACAATAGAACATGCAGAATGATAAATATTTAACACAAGAACTCTAAGGACTAATAAAGGAAAGAAAGAAAATTAGAAACAAAGAGCATATTTGTAGAAGGTCAAAAGACTACAGATGCAAATAAACAAGTGAACTGAGAAGAGAAAACATTGAAGGACGGGGAGAAAAGAGGGGATCAACGCCATCGAAGAACATAGCCATGGTGCCACAAATTTACAAAGAAACTAACACTAAATACTTAAAGCCAAGCTAGTTCAATCTTATGGCAGAAGAAGAAAGCAAAATGAGGTAGGAGTAAAATGGCAAGGCAAAGAGCATTCAATCATCCACATGCATGGCCGAAATAGAGAACAAGACCTCCGTCGAAGGAGGGAGAAGCTCGTAGGAATCTTTATGTTATGAAGACAATTATAAACCTTATTTTTCCTCACTCAAACAACACGTCACACACATGAGTCAAATACATATAATTATCTATCTTTATTTAGGTGCTATCCGAATTGGTATGTACAACTTATGCGATTTCTTTTTTGCCTTCATATCATCATTTTTTATGGAATGTTCAACAAAAACTTAATAGGGCTATTGAATTACAATTATTTAGTAACCTCATATTGAGGCAATGCCAAATTGACAAATGTTTCTAGTATAGTAGGCCTTGAAAAGTTGAATTTTTTCCTTCCCAAAAATCTTCCTAACACGTGCAAGTAAAGATGCCAATCCTGACTCGAATTCAAAATCTTACCTACACTATTCCGTAAAAAGTCAAGGTTAGATCAAGATTTTTGATTTTTGGCTTGGGTCAAGTTGGGTTATTGAAATCTACTTCAGGTTTGGTTGAACCCGCCAACCAACAACCTGAAAATAAATCATTTAAAAATATAAAATATATAAATTATACTTAATGACTTAATTTAGTGCTTAGTGAATAATTTAACTAAAGTAATTTATGACTAAATGTTATGCTTAATAATTAATTAATGTGTTTATAACATCTTCAAGTACCCACTGTTGTGATATTATCCGCTTTGACACACAGGCCGCACGGTTTTGTTCCTGAGGTTTCCTAGCCCTAAAGCATGTCACGGTAAGGAGAAGTATCCCCACCCATATAAGGAATGGTTCTTCACTCCAATCGATGTGGGAAGTAGACCTCTCTAGGTTATGTAACATCTCCAAGTACCTACTATTGTGATATTGTCCGTTTTGGCACGCAGACCGCTCGATTTTGTTCCCGGGGTTTCCTAGCCCCAAAACATGTCACAACAAGGAGAGATATCCCCACCCTTATAAGAAATGGTTCGTTCTCTACTCCAATCGATGTGGAAGGTAACCCTCGCTAGGTGTTACACTCCATCCCCCTTGGGAGCCCAGCGCCCTCATAGGTCACACTGGCACACCGACCTGGGTCCGGCTCTAATACCATATCTAACATCTCCAAGTACCCACTATTGAGATATTGTCTACTTTGGCATGCGGGCCGCATGGTTTTATTCTCAGGGTTTCCTAACCTCCAAACGCGTCACAAGGAGAGGTATCCCCACCCGTATAAGGAATGGTTCGTTCTCCGCTCCAATCAATGTGAGAGATAACCCTTGCTAGGTGTTACATGATAAGTGTGGAATTTATCTATATTTCTGTGCTTAATGTGATTAATATTTTGTTGATTTATATGATAAATTCCTTATTTATATACTTAATTATGTTAAATGTTTAGATTATTCCTCACATGTGGTTTTATGCTAAAACAAGTTAAAAACGCTGGAGAGAAGGTCTAAAAACATATATCAAAAGCTTCACGATCAAACTGGGACCAAACAGGAGCAAAAACAGACATTCTACTTAATTTACAGCATGGTCCAGATATATGTACTGGTTTATAAACCCGGACTACATTACAACGGAACTCACTACCTTATTTTGATAGTCGTCCGGGTTTGTTTCCTAGTTTACAAACCTGGACCAGACTGTTAACACTCGCGATCATTAAATCAAATTGGGCCGACGCAGACATTACGAAGATGGAAAGAATTGACGCAGGCTGTCTCCTGAATGGGCCGACATACTAGGAGGCGCAGACTTTTGTATAAAGTAATGTCGTGCTGATTCAAATGCCCATCATCATTTGCAACGTGGGCTGGTTAAATGCACGAGAAGATTGTTTATTAATTTGAAATGTTTTGAAACTCATCCACGACATAGAACTACAAATGCAGCAGAAAAGTGACCTCATCATGAAGCTGCAGCGGATGGACATGGTCAATCAGGACTTATTGTTGGGCTGGACGTTGAAATACACATGCATGCAGGACAGGAGTACGAGAACGTGGACTTAATTTTGAAAAACATCGAGGACATGGAGGAACATATATCAGCGGCATTACATGGAAGTATATAATAATTTTTTATCGGACGGAAAAAATTACACAAACTGTTACAGGAATGTTCCTCAAACAACCCATGTAACAGAAAATACTACAGAAGAACCATGGGAGAACCACCCCAAAAGCTAGCTCAAGGGGTGAAGAGCCCAATATTCTATATGAACCACACATCGACTGCCCATACAGCCGATGTGGGATTCCTGCAACAGATCCCCTCCTTCGAGACACCAACGCCCATGTTGGTCTAGCCAACTCCGGCGCCCACCTGGCCAGGGCCCGAGGAGGTCTGGCTCTGATACCAATGTTATAGGAATGTTCCTCAAACAACCCATGTAACAGAAAATGCTACAGAAGAACCATGGGAGAACCACCCCAAAAGCTAGCTCAAGGGGTGAAGAGCCCAATATTCTATATGAACCACACATCGACTGCCCATACAGCCGATGTGGGATTCCTGCAACACAAACCCTAGCCGCCGCGAGCTGTTGGAGACTGAGAGACAGGAACAGAGGCATCAGTCAGTTCTGACAGACCGGGGTAGAAGGCAGAGACTGGATTCGTCATCGCTCTTCAATTAGATAATGTTTTCTAATCTATTTAACATTGTTATTATTTCTTTGTCTCCGATGTCTGAGTAGTTGTTAGATTTCTGGTTTGCTATAGACAACTAGTTTATTATTTTGCTTCTTGAGTTGTTGAATACAAGTTCTATATAGATTGTAGTTTTGTTCCTAGTTATTTATTGATTTCTCTTATGATTAATTATTGCTTGAGTTTATTTGGTATGAATTGCTTACAAGTGAGAACTGCGGCATTCATTAGACCATAGGAATATTACCAGTGAAATTACAGATGGTAGTTCCTGGGGATTAGCTGACTAGAAACCAGATTAACTGTTAATGCTACTAGTTAATTTGTAAATTCGTAACGAAAGATAGGATTTGAGAATTACTAGTAAGGATCTATCTTGCGGGGGACCGGTTTTAGATTACTTTAGATTTGAGGTTGCAATCTAGAATTTAGAAAAACACTCAGGTTGGGAATTGATAAACTAGGGAGAAGTAGTAAACCAGGATTCACCCTTTTAGATTTATTAGAAAATTACTTTTATTTGTTTTCAGTTTATTTAATTATTTAATTTCTGCAATCAAATCCCCAAGTTATCATTGTTATTTTCCCTTTAGTTTATTAGTTAGTTAGATTACATATTAAACTAGACGCTGCCTCCTTTGGTTTGACAACCTAGGGAATACTACCTAGGAAAACTTGCTACGACCAACCAGTACACTTGTTGATAATACGCTTCATACCATACATTACACTACTCCACCCCCTTAGGAGCCCAGCACCCTTGCGGGCCACACTGGCACACTGACCTCGGTCTGGCTCTAATACCATATGTAACATCTCCATGTACCCACTGTTGTGATATTGTTCGCTTTGGCACGAAGGCCGCACAGTTTTGTTCCTGGGGTTTCCTAGCTCCAAAACACATCACAACAAGGTGAGGTATCCCTAAGCACATAAGGAATTGTTCATTCTCTACTCCAATCGATGTGGGAGGTAACACTCGCTAGGTGTTACAGTGAAATACCCCAAACCTAGTTATGTTGTTTAAACACCTAAATATGGTGTATTAAGACTAAAAAGAGTCTTAGAAACATTAGTAAACAAATTTAAACAAAAGAAAACACAAAATGTGCTTTAAAGTCAATAAGAGCCAAAAAGGTGCTTTAAGCTTGGGATAAACTTGGTCAAGACCTAATGAACTTACCAAGACCTCATTTATATACTAATGGACTTATTAAACCAATTACCAAAGAAAACCAAGCTTGAAAACAAGTTAAAACACAAAATGTGCTTTAAGAAGTCTTAAAGCACATTTTTGAAAAATTGTCTTGTAAATGAGTTTTGAGTGGCTAAATGTCCATCATTACTCTTAAATATATGTGTACTATATAGTATCACATTTGGGTGGCTATATTAATGGGAAATCAAAAATTTCACTTCTAAGTGCCTTGTTTAGGTGAATAGTGATTTTTTATAAGCTAGTTTGTAACATATGTTGTGTTAAGTAATTAAATTGACAAACAAAGACTAAAACACCCTCATTATAATATAGGGGGCCGGTTTTCTAAGTGTGGTGACTCACCACTCTCTAGTTAATATAATAAGTAAGTAAAGAAAACTAATTAAAACTACTTTTTACTTTATTACTTATCTTCTTAAAAGCAAATTCTATCTTCATTCTCATTTCTTTCCTTCATTTCCCACGGTTCCAAACACCATCTTCAACCTCTCTTCATTCTCTCACGGTTTGCAATAGTACACACCAACATCTCCATCTTTGACCACTTGTAAAATCTAGCTCACTTGTCCAAATCAAAAACAAACACCACCAATCTCTTCCTCTCATCAAGCTCTTCATTCCTATCTTCTTAAAATTCCAAGACCACCATTTCGGTGCCAAGGAGTTCCACCATTGAAGGAGCTTGAGCTTGTATTTTTACATATTGTTACTCTCCTTTGCTTCTAGGTAAGGAATCTCAAATAAAAACTTCATTCCCTTCATGTTTTTGTTGTGACCGAAAATACCCATTGAAGGTGCTCTTTATATGGCTTTGTTTTAGCTTCATTCCAACCTTTCATGGACTAGGTGGAGTCCTCTCTTCATAGATATTCAAACCCTCTTCAAAGACCAAGGTAAAACAACTACATTAATGTTTTTGAAACAATGTAAAATTAGGGTTTACAATGAGATGAAGCTTAAAGCTTGAATACTCATTATGATGTTTGTATATTGTTGTAACACCCCCGAATCACGACCAACAATAATACGACGCGCCTAAGTTAGCGGGAGAAGTCTACGCAGCGGTTTCGAACTCTATTCGGGTGCTACAGACGCCAACCACCCACGTGGTTGACAGTCCTCATTACCAACTCCAAGTTACGGTCTGTATGACTGGAAGTCCAACTTAACGAAATCCGAATACAATATAAAGTACAACTCAAGTACCGAGCATCTACAGTTTAGTTAACAACTTAAACAACATAACTCATACATAAGAAAGCATACTACTTAAAGTCTTGCCATGAGGACTACCCCTATGATAGTCACCCTTGCTACTCTCCGTTATCGTCTGTCACAAGACCTGAAAAAAATTGGGTTGTAAAGGACTCAGCAAACTACGCGAGTATGAACGTGTGAAGCCCGCATGTTACCGGGCCACACGACTAATTGGTCGATATTATTAAGTCCATTTACATGCTATCATAAAGCAGTAAAGCACACATCAGCACATCATAATATCATACACACTCATCGGTAGCATAACAATATCAGTACAACCAAGCACAACTTGCAAGTACGCCACCCAGCACAATAAGCTGCTAGTGTAGCAACAACAGTCACCAACACAACTTGCAAGTAGCATAACAATGTCAAACACGCAGTCCAGCACAATAGCAACCAAACACAACTTACAAGTAGCATAACAATGTCAAACACACAGTCCAGCCAATAAGCTGCTAGTGTAGCGACAACAGTCAGGTATTATAGGACGTGTGCGTAGGTACATTATACTGTCAATCCTCGCTATGGGATCATTCAAGAGATTGCGTATTGTTTTCTTGTTCTCATTACATATGTTTCCTTTCTCTCTTGCACCGAGTCAGGGGATATAGATTAGATCCCGAGACTTTGTTATGTAGATGCTATTCATTCCTTGTTTCTTAAAGGATCACATTTGTGACTTCTCTTGTTTGCTTGATCTCATTGCACAAGTTTCCTTCATCGCTGGCACCGAGTCAGGGGATATAGATTAGATCCGAGACTTTGTTATGTAGGTGCTAATCGTCCCTTGTTTCTTTAAGGATTATTTGTGAATTATTTTATCACCGCACGTTGGAGGTCGTCGCCTCCATAGCTAATCCCTCATTCCCGGCGTCATGCGCGAGAAAGCGGAGTCGCCTCTTGACTCCAGGATAAGCTCCCCAATTTGTCACTCCCCATTCCCGACGTCAGCGTCGAGAAAGCGGAGTCGCCTCTAGACTCCAGGATGTGCTCCACACAGAAGGGCGAAGGATCTGATGCAGATACCAACTCCCGAATATTCCATACCGCGCGGCCCGAGATGTCGTCTTCCCGGGTTATCCTCATGTTCCACCAGTTGGTACTTTTCATTTCATTATCATTATAATCTCGACACCATAGTGGGTGTCATTAGCGGTCCCCTGTAGTTGGAGAGGGGTTTTCTCTTTGTATAGTTCTTTTGTTTGTCCACGTGGTTCGTCATGTCCCACCAATTGAGATTTGCTCTTCATTATCATTAATGAATAGACACCATAGTGGGTGTCATGGTACGTCCTCCATAGTAGAGAGGAGTTCCCCTTTATAGCATTTTCTTTGTTTCATGTTCGTTGTGGTTCTCGTTTAGTTTTCCCTTATGAAGTTTCTTTGTTACATAGTTCGCGGTGTTTCATCTCAAAGTTCCATAACGCGAAAAGGGACTAAACTACTGTGTGCGCGCAATGATACACAACAATGATATAAAAATCATACAACATGATAAACAAGCAATCCAATTTCATGCTTTGATCTTATAGTCTTTTCACACAGAGCACACAGCACACAAGCCGTGTAACACGGCAACATACGAACCACACATGTCCATACCTTTTTCGCAAGTACGACTGTCTCACACTCGGTCCCGGTCGGAGCTCGCTACGGTCCTAGAGTTAATTAAAACAATGTGTCAGTTCATTATTTTATGTGACCACTTTGTGTCGTATGTCATTCCTAGATATGTTGTTACACGCTTAGTTTAGATTGACTCTTAGAATTCCACAAGCATTAATCCTAGGCTTAACTTACCCCTAGGATATTTCATATCTTTACTTGCACGATAACCAAGCCCTTTTTCCTTAGTTAAAGTCTTAGGGCGTTTTAAGAGGTAATTATGTAACAAGTTTGTATAACATAGATATGACTTATCTAATGTGTATCCCTTCCTTAGATAAATAGGTGAGTGATATTTTAACCCTTGTAACGATAATATAGAACATAGGATACCCCTAGAACCCATTATACAGAAATCCAACAGTCTCAAAATCTAAAACACAATCCCCATGTAATACCTTATCTAACTTCACTTTTAAAGTATTAATTGAGGTGTAACCTTCTCCACACCCTTCGCTATCCTAGTTATGTTTACTTGCTGTTATTAGAGTTCCTTATTACACTAGTATCACGCTTACAGTACCCTCATGGCACAGCATACAGAAGCTATCATGTTATTGAAACTGAAACAGACCCCAAATATTTCCTCTTGATTTCTCTCTTCTTCCCTGATCAGTTAGAATCCCATCATGTCCCAATTGTTTATATCCTTGTTCAAATGTATCAGCTTGGTTTTAAGTTGATCATCAGCCACAACCAGCCACCCACACTTACTGTGACAATTTATACAGAAACCTCCTCGATGAATCTACAAAAACTGAAGTGAGCTGAAAACAGAAAACAATCAGGTTGTTGCACCCTCCCACTGTTATATTCTTTTCTGAGGTGTAAATTGATTTCTCTAGTACTCCCCATCTCATAGATACTTAGTTACAAGTTAAATCTCCATATTACACTCAAACCACTCCAATTACCCACTCACTTACCCTGCTGTACAGAAACAGAAAACAAACTTCCAGAAACAAATATAAAACTGAGGCAGAAACTGCTATCTCTCTTTTCTGTTCCGAATCTGTTTTCTATTTCCTTCTAAGTACCTGTACTTAGTTAGGGTGTTAATAAGTTTTTTTTTGAAGCTCAAGATTAATCTTAACACCACTTGGAAAACTCTCTGAAACATTCCTGTACAGAACCAAAGTAAATCAACAAAACTGAAAACAGAAAACAAGGCTGATATCTGATGCATGTTTCTTTGCTGTTACTTTCTTTCTTCTAATTTCCCCAACTCGGCTGCACTTATTAGTTAAGTAGTTATTCCAGATTATAGCTTCAAGGATAGGCCCAAGGCAATAAGTTAAAGCTACTGGAATGCCCCCAGTACTAAACTGAAAAGAAACTGAAAGCTGAAGCTTGAAACTGATATCCTCTCTTCTGGTTTCTGGTTTGTTCATAAGTCTGGTTATCAACTTCAAAAATAGATTCACACCAACTTTGTTTAAGCTTTTGAAGGGTTAACATACAGAAAGGATCGAGATTTCAGGAACTGAAATCTGCACTGGTAAGTTCTCTCATTTCGTTTTCTTTCTGTTCACCACTTGACTTACAGTTATTTTTTTTTAAACAAATGCTTACTTACTTGGTTAATTCTTTCTGTTCTTTAAGTCTGACTTTAGTTTCCCCAAGTTGTTTCCCCTTGGTTAAGTGGTTTTTCTATGATTCTAAATTCAAGAACAGAACCAAGACCACGTTATTCAAGTTACAGAAACAACCTAGTACTATCTGCAAGGAAACTGAAAAACTGAAGTATGTAAGTAATAACTTCTCTGCTGTTTTCTTCCCTGTTGGTTCACGAGTTTAGTTTTAGTTTCCCTTAGGTGTTTAGATGCTGATTTAAGAGTTTTAGTATCGTTTAACCCTCAAAACAATATTGTTATTGTTACAGAAAAGTCCTAGTATTGAAGCAGTGAAAACTGAAAGAAACTGTCATCGATTTTTTTTTTGCATTTCCCTACTTCTGTTTGTTATTAGTCTGCCATTCAATTCACCCTAAGGTACTCACTTGTTTAATTAAGTGTTCTTATTATGTTTTAAACCCAAAAATACTTAGACCACCATGTTAGACCCACGGATGTAGTATACTGAAATAGAAGTTCAGGAGTTTAAAACCGAAACTGAAATCAATGTTCTCTCTTTTTTTTTCCTCTTGCTGTTGCTTATTTCAGTTTAGTATGTTGCCTAGTTTTCCCCTCGGTTGTCTAGTTACTTGATTACATGTTTTAATACAGTTTCTACCCTTCAAACAAAACCCCAAAATCACATAGGTAACCTCTCTGGAACTCTTTATACAGAAGGTAGAAATCTGTAACATTCAGATCCGAACTAGTATCTTTTCCTTTCGTTTACAGATCTGTCAATCAATTTTTTTTTTTTTCTTCTTCTCAAACTGGCTCAGTTACTGATTTATGTATCTTAGTAAGTTCCTAACCTCAAAACAAACCCACGTCAATACAGCTTTCACCTTCTCTCTGAAGGTGGATATATAGAATACAGCATTTACGGACTCTGAAGTGGGTTAACAGTCTTGACAGACCTATCAGTTTTCTGATAATATAACCAGTGTGGAGGTAACTCACCAGCTAAGTAAATTGGTTGATTCTTCCTGGTTGTTTCTTTGGTGTTATATGGGGCTCCCAGCTCTTTGGTCACTTGACGGTAACTGAGGAGACATTCTCAAGTGTTAGACTCGACTGACTTTGAGGGAGATCGTGACTGAAGTAACATACAGAGAAGGAAACTACCTGCCTCAGGTGCTCTACCCTCTAGCAATGATTTCAGGAAGAATATCACAGCTCCTTCTCAGGGAATATTCAAGCAACAATCAGAAGGCTGCTTGAGAGGACCACGCATGCAAGGAAGTTGTTGTAATGGCAGTTATATTTGGAAACAGGAAGTCGAGAACCAAAGAGATTAAAGAACCAGGACCTCTTCTTCTTTTCCTGGTTTCATGACTCAGCTTTTGAAGTTCCTGCGCGAAGATACTGGGATCTGTTTCTCACTTAGCAGCGCATGTGTTTCCAGGGATATTTCAGACAGAAGCACACAGAGAGAAGAAAACAGAAATGAAGGAGATCTGTGTTGGAGTATTACCTTGAGTTGGAACTGAGCAAGAGTGGAATGGTTACCATGCTCTGTCTTGCGCGCATCGGGAGGTGACAGAAAGAGCATGCAGGGAGACAATGCAATGTTGTTTGGCTCAGAATTTTGAACTCACCAACACGAGAAGGAAAGGGGACGTTGGTTCGAAAAGCAACAAAAGTGACTTGCGTGGGAATGAGGAAAACTGAATATTCTGTGGCACGATGAGAACTTATAGGAAGAGACGGAGTGGAATTGAGGTGGGGCGCATGTGAACCGCATGGCTGTGGCACTGATCAAAAGAAGTCAGGAGGGAGTGCTGCGTATCTGTCGGTAACAGAGAACAAGCTAGTCGTTTCTATTACTTTTGTGTTTAGGAGTGCAGGTTATTACTGAATTTAAGCGCAGCTCACCCGGTTAAGCACTTGGGGAAGGTACGAAAGGTACCGGGTTTGAACTTTTGCGGGAGCGTACTAGCTCTTTTTATTTTTGGACAGTTATATGCATGCCCATTAGTATATATGTGCAACTATATAATACGTCGCGTTAATAATTCCTTACGCGACTACTTTATTTTGTGACGTTATTAGTCATATGTATGTATATGTATATATATAGGTATACACCCCCTTTGTATTTTGTCGTGTTTTAATCATATGTATAACGATGCGACGTTACTATTTATTATGTACAACGTTATAGGATGATAACGTTTCGTATATGTATTATTTTATGAACGTACTTGTATAAGTACGTGACCGACACAGTAATAACGTTGCCTTGTTTTGGACATGTATATATGTCCGCACCAAATTTAATTTGTCATACGTTATCATGTCCGAATTATATAGACGCGTTACGATTTTTATGCGTTTAATGTTCCTGGGGTATTCAACTTACCCCCCTTAAAAGAGACTTCGTCCCGAAGTCTTATTTCCTTAAATTATATTTTCCACTCCTAGAAATCTTAGGGATCCAGTCCCGCATTCATTATTGATACCCAAAGGATTAAGCCCATAGTTATAATGCTCGGTGCTTCTAAGCACCGTGCCACATCAGTGGCTTCGCCCAAGTTCTCATAGTAGACCAAGAAGCTAGCCATGTGTATAACATGCTAAAGTGCAACCCAAGGCACACGACATTCATTCATACATAGCGTACATAACATTTTCACACACAATTGCAAACACACAACCCTACCAACCATCCACGAGTGGTTGTAGGAATGCATCATAATAAAGCAACACACATCCAAAACAAAACGCGCTTACCCCCCTTAAAAGAGGGGTACGCCCCCGTACCCTACACTAAACCAAAACATCGATGACAAGATAGGGGTACCTAGTTTTCCTTACCGGATTGATTATATGCCATTCTGTAAACGCCAGATCGGGTTTTCCCGAGTGTGAGGAGGCTTTCTACCTCTCCAGCGTTTTCCTACGGATTGAAATGGACCCTAACTAACGAGCCTCACAAACTAACCCGTAACCCCGTTTCTCAAATTTAGGTTTTCCTATACTCGGTACTCCTCTGTTCCAGTCATCAGAGCGCAACTACGCTCTGATACCACTTTCTGTAACACCCCCGAATCACGACCAACAATAATACGACGCGCCTAAGTTAGCGGGAGAAGTCTACGCAGCGGTTTCGAACTCTATTCGGGTGCTACAGACGCCAACCACCCACGTGGTTGACAGTCCTCATTACCAACTCCAAGTTACGGTCTGTATGACTGGAAGTCCAACTTAACGAAATCCGAATACAATATAAAGTACAACTCAAGTACCGAGCATCTACAGTTTAGTTAACAACTTAAACAACATAACTCATACATAAGAAAGCATACTACTTAAAGTCTTGCCATGAGGACTACCCCTATGATAGTCACCCTTGCCTACTCTCCGTTATCGTCTGTCACAAGACCTGAAAAAAATTGGGTGTAAAGGACTCAGCAAACTACGCTGAGTATGAACGTGTGAAGCCCGCATGTTACCGGGCCACACGACTAATTGGTCGAATATTATTAAGTCCATTTTACATGCTATCATAAAGCAGTAAAGCACACATCAGCACATCATAATATCATACACACTCATCGGTAGCATAACAATATCAGTAAGCAACCAAGCACAACTTGCAAGTACGCCACCCAGCACAATAAGCTGCTAGTGTAGCAACAACAGTCACCAAACACAACTTGCAAGTAGCATAACAATGTCAAACACGCAGTCCAGCACAATAGCAACCAAACACAACTTACAAGTAGCATAACAATGTCAAACACACAGTCCAGCACAATAAGCTGCTAGTGTAGCGACAACAGTCAGGTAATTATAGGACGTGTGCGTAGGTACATTATACTGTCAATCCTCGCTATGGGATCATTCAAGAGATTGCGTATTGTTTTCTTGTTCTCATTACATATGTTTTCCTTTCTTCTCTTGCACCGAGTCAGGGGATATAGATTAGATCCCGAGACTTTGTTATGTAGATGCTATTCATTCCTTGTTTCTTAAAGGATCACATTTGTGACTTTCTCTTGTTTGCTTGATCTCATTGCACAAGTTTTCCTTCATTCTCTGGCACCGAGTCAGGGGATATAGATTAGATCCCGAGACTTTGTTATGTAGGTGCTAATCGTCCCTTGTTTCTTTAAGGATTATTTGTGAATTATTTTATCACCGCACGTTGGAGGTCGTCGCCTCCATAGCTAATCCCTCATTCCCGGCGTCATGCGCCGAGAAAGCGGAGTCGCCTCTTGACTCCAGGATAAGCTCCCCCAATTTGTCACTCCCCCATTCCCGACGTCATGCGTCGAGAAAGCGGAGTCGCCTCTAGACTCCAGGATGTGCTCCACACAGAAGGGCGAAGGATCTGATGCAGATACCAACTCCCGAATATTCCATACCGCGCGGCCCGAGATGTCGTCTTCCCGGGTTATCCTCATGTTCCACCAGTTGGTACTTTTCATTTCATTATCATTATAATCTCGACACCATAGTGGGTGTCATTAGCGGTCCCCTGTAGTTGGAGAGGGGTTTTCTCTTTGTATAGTTCTTTTGTTTGTCCACGTGGTTCGTCATGTCCCACCAATTGAGATTTGCTCTTCATTATCATTAATGAATAGACACCATAGTGGGTGTCATGGTACGTCCTCCATAGTTAGAGAGGAGTTCCCCTTTATAGCATTTTCTTTGTTTTCATAGTTCGTTGTGGTTCTCGTTTAGTTTTCCCTTTATGAAGTTTCTTTGTTTACATAGTTCGCGGTGTTTCATCTCAAAGTTCCATAACGCGAAAAGGGACTAAACTACTGTGTGCGCGCAATGATACACAACAATGATATAAAAATCATACAACATGATAAACAAGCAATCCAATTTCATGCTTTGATCTTATAGTCTTTTCACACAGAGCACACAGCACACAAGCCGTGTAACACGGCAACATACGAACCACACATGTCCATACCTTTTTCGCAAGTACGACTTGTCTCACACTCGGAGTCCCGGTCGGAGCTCGCTACGGTCCTAGAGTTAATTAAAACAATGTGTCAGTTCATTATTTTATGTGACGACACTTTGTGTCGTATGTCATTCCTTAGATATGTTGTTACACGCTTAGTTTAGATTGACTCTTAGAATTCCACAAGCATTAATCCTAGGCTTAACTTACCCCTAGGATATTTCATATCTTTACTTGCACGATAACCAAGCCCTTTTTCCTTAGTTAAAGTCTTAGGGCGTTTTAAGAGGTAATTATGTAACAAGTTTGTATAACATAGATATGACTTATCTAATGTGTATCCCTTCCTTAGATAAATAGGTGAGTGATATTTTAACCCTTGTAACGATAATATAGAACATAGGATACCCCTAGAACCCATTATACAGAAATCCAACAGTCTCAAAATCTAAAACACAATCCCCATGTAATACCTTATCTAACTTCACTTTTAAAGTATTAATTGAGGTGTAACCTTCTCCACACCCTTCGCTATCCTAGTTATGTTTACTTGCTGTTATTAGAGTTCCTTATTACACTAGTATCACGCTTACAGTACCCTCATGGCACAGCATACAGAAGCTATCATGTTATTGAAACTGAAACAGACCCCAAATATTTCCTCTTGATTTCTCTCTTCTTCCCTGATCAGTTAGAATCCCATCATGTCCCAATTGTTTATATCCTTGTTCAAATGTATCAGCTTGGTTTTAAGTTGATCATCAGCCACAACCAGCCACCCACACTTACTGTGACAATTTATACAGAAACCTCCTCGATGAATCTACAAAAACTGAAGTGAGCTGAAAACAGAAAACAATCAGGTTGTTGCACCCTCCCACTGTTATATTCTTTTCTGAGGTGTAAATTGATTTCTCTAGTACTCCCCATCTCATAGATACTTAGTTACAAGTTAAATCTCCATATTACACTCAAACCACTCCAATTACCCACTCACTTACCCTGCTGTACAGAAACAGAAAACAAACTTCCAGAAACAAATATAAAACTGAGGCAGAAACTGCTATCTCTCTTTTCTGTTCCGAATCTGTTTTCTATTTCCTTCTAAGTACCTGTACTTAGTTAGGGTGTTAATAAGTTTTTTTTTTGAAGCTCAAGATTAATCTTAACACCACTTGGAAAACTCTCTGAAACATTCCTGTACAGAACCAAAGTAAATCAACAAAACTGAAAACAGAAAACAAGGCTGATATCTGATGCATGTTTCTTTGCTGTTACTTTCTTTCTTCTAATTTCCCCAACTCGGCTGCACTTATTAGTTAAGTAGTTATTCCAGATTATAGCTTCAAGGATAGGCCCAAGGCAATAAGTTAAAGCTACTGGAATGCCCCCAGTACTAAACTGAAAAGAAACTGAAAGCTGAAGCTTGAAACTGATATCCTCTCTTCTGGTTTCTGGTTTGTTCATAAGTCTGGTTATCAACTTCAAAAATAGATTCACACCAACTTTGTTTAAGCTTTTGAAGGGTTAACATACAGAAAGGATCGAGATTTCAGGAACTGAAATCTGCACTGGTAAGTTCTCTCATTTCGTTTTCTTTCTGTTCACCACTTGACTTACAGTTATTTTTTTTTAAACAAATGCTTACTTACTTGGTTAATTCTTTCTGTTCTTTAAGTCTGACTTTAGTTTCCCCAAGTTGTTTCCCCTTGGTTAAGTGGTTTTTCTATGATTCTAAATTCAAGAACAGAACCAAGACCACGTTATTCAAGTTACAGAAACAACCTAGTACTATCTGCAAGGAAACTGAAAAACTGAAGTATGTAAGTAATAACTTCTCTGCTGTTTTCTTCCCTGTTGGTTCACGAGTTTAGTTTCTAGTTTCCCTTAGGTGTTTAGATGCTGATTTAAGAGTTTTAGTATCGTTTAACCCTCAAAACAATATTGTTATTGTTACAGAAAAGTCCTAGTATTGAAGCAGTGAAAACTGAAAGAAACTGTCATCGATTTTTTTTTTGCATTTCCCTACTTCTGTTTGTTATTAGTCTGCCATTCAATTCACCCTAAGGTACTCACTTGTTTAATTAAGTGTTCTTATTATGTTTTAAACCCAAAAATACTTAGACCACCATGTTAGACCCACGGATGTATGTAGTATACTGAAATAGAAGTTCAGGAGTTTAAAACCGAAACTGAAATCAATGTTCTCTCTTTTTTTTTCCTCTTGCTGTTGCTTATTTCAGTTTAGTATGTTGCCTAGTTTTCCCCTCGGTTGTCTAGTTACTTGATTACATGTTTTAATACAGTTTCTACCCTTCAAACAAAACCCCAAAATCACATAGGTAACCTCTCTGGAACTCTTTATACAGAAGGTAGAAATCTGTAACATTCAGATCCGAACTAGTATCTTTTCCTTTCGTTTACAGATCTGTCAATCAATTTTTTTTTTTTCTTCTTCTCAAACTGGCTCAGTTACTGATTTATGTATCTTAGTAAGTTCCTAACCTCAAAACAAACCCACGTCAATACAGCTTTCACCTTCTCTCTGAAGGTGGATATATAGAATACAGCATTTACGGACTCTGAAGTGGGTTAACAGTCTTGACAGACCTATCAGTTTTCTGATAATATAACCAGTGTGGAGGTAACTCACCAGCTAAGTAAATTGGTTGATTCTTCCTGGTTGTTTCTTTGGTGTTATATGGGGCTCCCAGCTCTTTGGTCACTTGACGGTAACTGAGGAGACATTCTCAAGTGTTAGACTCGACTGACTTTGAGGGAGATCGTGACTGAAGTAACATACAGAGAAGGAAACTACCTGCCTCAGGTGCTCTACCCTCTAGCAATGATTTCAGGAAGAATATCACAGCTCCTTCTCAGGGAATATTCAAGCAACAATCAGAAGGCTGCTTGAGAGGACCACGCATGCAAGGAAGTTTTTGTAATGGCAGTTATATTTGGAAACAGGAAGTCGAGAACCAAAGAGATTAAAGAACCAGGACCTCTTCTTCTTTTCCTGGTTTCATGACTCAGCTTTTGAAGTTCCTGCGCGAAGATACTGGGATCTGTTTCTCACTTAGCAGCGCATGTGTGTTCCAGGGATATTTCAGACAGAAGCACACAGAGAGAAGAAAACAGAAATGAAGGAGATCTGTGTTGGAGTATTACCTTGAGTTGGAACTGAGCAAGAGTGGAATGGTTACCATGCTCTGTCTTGCGCGCATCGGGAGGTGACAGAAAGAGCATGCAGGGAGACAATGCAATGTTGTTTGGCTCAGAATTTTGAACTCACCAACACGAGAAGGAAAGGGGACGTTGGTTCGAAAAGCAACAAAAGTGACTTGCGTGGGAATGAGGAAAACTGAATATTCTGTGGCACGATGAGAACTTATAGGAAGAGACGGAGTGGAATTGAGGTGGGGCGCATGTGAACCGCATGGCTGTGGCACTGATCAAAAGAAGTCAGGAGGGAGTGCTGCGTATCTGTCGGTAACAGAGAACAAGCTAGTCGTTTCTATTACTTTTGTGTTTAGGAGTGCAGGTTATTACTGAATTTAAGCGCAGCTCACCCGGTTAAGCACTTGGGGAAGGTACGAAAGGTACCGGGTTTGAACTTTTGCGGGAGCGTACTAGCTCTTTTTATTTTTGGACAGTTATATGCATGCCCATTAGTATATATGTGCAACTATATAATACGTCGCGTTAATAATTCCTTACGCGACTACTTTATTTTGTGACGTTATTAGTCATATGTATGTATATGTATATATATAGGTATACACCCCCTTTGTATTTTGTCGTGTTTTAATCATATGTATAACGATGCGACGTTACTATTTATTATGTACAACGTTATAGGATGATAACGTTTCGTATATGTATTATTTTATGAACGTACTTGTATAAGTACGTGACCGACACAGTATATAACGTTGCCTTGTTTTCGGACATGTATATATGTCCGCACCAAATTTAATTTGTCATACGTTATCATATGTCCGAATTATAAGACGCGTTACGATTTTTATGCGTTTAATGTTCCTGGGGTATTTCAATTGTTTAGAACTTGACAAGGAATCAAATACCTTACCGGTTTTTATAAGGAAACAAGAAAGAAGTTGTTTGGAAAAGAGGTAAATATACTAACCTAATGTTGTTTTAATGCCTTAGGAGAAATGAGCTTATAATGCTTGTTAAAACTACCTAAAGAGCAAAAGGTGAATGACCTAGTAAATGTTCTCAAGGAGACTAGTAAAAGAACATATGTCTTGTTGTATGTATTCGCAGGTCAAAGGCATATATATTGTGGAAATTCGGTGTTTATGATTTAAGCACTTTAAGGGCCTAAGAGCCATGCATTTTAAGGGCCTAAGTGCCAAGCAATTTAAGTTATGCACTATATTGTGATGTAGTGCTTTATGAGTGAAGATTGTGTATAATAAAGTGTTTGATGGATTTTTAGTGTTCTTGTGTGTTTAATGGTGAGAACAATGTGCTTTGGTGTAACAAAATGCTAGGAGAACCTATGTCAAAATTTAGGAAATGCATAAGGAGTTCAAGATGTTTTAAAGGAATTTGATGAATTAGGAGGTGTTCTAGAGTGTAATAAGGACTAGGCATTATCTTGAGGTTTTAGTATGTACCAAAGTCATTTTGGACTTAGGTTGAGACTTAGGCAAACTTTGGTAAAATAAGGAGAAAGTGTAAGCTTAGAAAAAGGGATTTCAAGGATGACATAAGGAGTTTTAGTTTATAAGAAATGATGTTCAAGTAATGATGTTGTGTGGAAGGAATATCTTGGTATAATGGTTAGAATAGGCATGAAACATCACTTAGGAACCTAGGAGTAGATACTATAAGTGTTGGAGGCTTTGGAGAAGTTTGGCTAAGTGTTTAAGGTTAGAAAATGAGTATAATGGCACGTCCGAACTTCCGTCCGAATTTGGAAGCTCGGACATGCCCTGTTACGCTTACAGTTTTCTGGGTTTTAGGTAGTGTCCGAACTACCGTCCGAATTTGGAAGTTCGGACGCAGCCATTTCTTTCTCTGGATTTAGCTTCGACCTGTGTCCGAACTTGGGGAAGCTCGGACACAAGTTCGGACGCACCTCCTTCTGTTGGTTATTCTCGACCCATGTCCGAACTTCCGAAGTCCGGACACAAGTTCGGACATGTGTCTGATTTCAGTTTAGAGTCCCGACTTGCGTCCGAACTTGGAAGCTCGGACACAAGTTCGGACAGGCCACTGTATGGACCAAAAATTATTGTTTTAAGATGGGAATTGCTATCTAAAAATGGTAGTTGGTTAGTAATGATATTATAAGGTTATGTAAGACATGTTAGGTGGGTTTTAAAGGCAATTAAAAGGATGAAAAGTTGTAACAAGTGTAAAATAAAATAAACTAGTAATGTGGAGTAGATAATGTTAATAATGGACTAGTGCGTAAATTAAACCGACGTTACTAATGTGTTTAGGATTCTCTCAAGGTGGAAACCAGTCGAGGCAAGGACCAAGGTATGGTTTTCTTGCAGTCTGTTGCCTACCGGTTTACACCGGCTTGTGTGTTGTTTGTTTTTCTGTGTGTTTATGACTTTGTAAGATTAAACCATGTAAAGAGTTTACCGTTGTTAAATATTATTATGTTGTTAAGTATGACTCTCTCTTCCCTTGTGTGTGTCTAACAAGACCTGACTGACCTATTTTGTGAATTGTTTGTTGAGTAAATGGTGAATTACTAACAAGGGCTAACAGGGGAAGTGAGGAGTCCGGTCTGTTCCGGCCACGCGTGTGAGTATGGGAGTCGATGTCATAACCGGTTCGATTCTCTCTGTATGTTATGGTTGTGTTTCCAATTTGGTTTCCAACCTTCCCTTTAGCTTAACCAAGGCTATTTTACTGACTCACGTCGGGCCACATGGACATACTATGTGTTATTTCGGTGGGCTTGGGCCACTATATCCGAGGCACCTTGTGTTAAGTTAACCGTTCAATCTAACAGGACGGTAACGAGTTATGTAACGAGCTTAGCATGAGCATGGCAACATTCTCTAGGCTCTCAATGGGGACTAACTGTGTTGGTTCTCTTCCTAAAAGGAATTGTATGTGTGTGATGTGTGTTATGATGTGTACAATACCCATATTATGTTATATATGTATAAGTTGTGTGTTTTAAAATAAATACCATGTCATCATGACAAATAGTTTGCGCGCATCCCGGTAGCCGATGGGCTGCGCGTTAACCATACCAGCCAAGGGTTGCTGACCCCCTCGGGGGATCCATATTTCTTTTACTGCAGGAGAGGATCGAAGAAGCGGAGTGGCTCTAGATCCTAGGTTGTAGTTTACTTTGAGTACTTTTGGATGTTGGCCCGGGATGCGCCTGTGCTCCCGTGGCGTTTATGTATTTGGTTATGACGGTTTACAGTGACAGTATACAGTGAAGGATTTATGTAAACACTCGGTATTTTGTTGATGTATATATATGGTTATTAGTTCTATGCTCGGGAGTCTGATCATCAGACCGGTACACTTGTATCTATTATCAGCCTGTTAACCACGTGGGTGGTTGACGGCGTTGTAGCACCAATCGTTTAGTTACTGTTTAGTTGTTTATATTCCGCTGCGATTCCAAGTAATGTGATGTGCGTAGTAGGGGTGTTACAAAAGTGGTATCAGAGCGAAGTATCGCTCTGATGACTAGAATACCGAGCTTTAGGTATACCGAGTTAGGAAACCTAACTATAGTTACCTAAGTGAACAGTTATGGAAAGGTTAACCACTAACTAGTGTGGAGATACCTTATTATCGGGAAGCGTTACAATCGTTGGACCGATAGTGTGCAAGCATATTGCTAATAAATATTCATGTGAATTCAGATGGCAGTAGACGCGAGGTAGAGGCCGCGGAAGTGGTACCGGTAATGTGGGTGACCAGGGCGAGAACCCTATGGCACAGGTTTAGGTCTGGAGGAGTAGCAGCCGCCGCTAGCCTCAAATGGTACCCCCAGCTGTGGCAGCTATTCAGGCAGGGGCAGCGCCCGGTTCATACTACCACCACTGGCCACCGCCACGAGAGACCAACTGGGTCAAGGCGTTGGCTGATTTGAGGCCAACCCTCATTCAGTGGGGAGACCGATCCCCGTAAGCTCGAGGCGTACATCTCCGAAATGGAGACCGCCTTCGAAACCCTAGCAGTACCTGAGCAGGTCAAGGTACGACTTGCTGCTTAATACTTGAAGGGCTCGGCACAGAGCTGGTGGAAGCTTGTGCGAGGGTAGAGTTGCTGACCCGACCTTTCTATGGAGGGAGTACACGGCTCTGCTGCGAGCCAAGTACTACCCTATACATGTGCAAGAGGCCAAGCGCCTGGAGCTGGACAGTTTGAGGCAAGGGGATAAGATGACGGTAGATGAGTACTACTCAGCCTTCATCGGACTTATCCACTGCTACCGGATCTGGGTTACTCAGACCGGATCCTTGTGAACCGTTTCTACAACGGACTGAACTATCGCCTACGCTACGGCATGGGGCCTACTGGATATACCACTTTGCAGGTAATGGAACTACAGTGTAATGTGAATAAGTGTGTACGATGTTTAATGTGTTGTGAATTTATTGGCGGGGCATAACTGACACCCTAAATATAGGAGTGCTATCATGCCGCTGCAATTGTGGAGATCACCGTCCGTCTGAGGGACGAGGAGAGTGCGCTCAAGCGCAAGGCTCAGAACGAGGGCCAAGGCACGCAAGGGCAATGGGGAGGGAAGAAAAAGAAGTCATACCCCCAGTCCCAGAAAGGACAGCAACAGGGTGGCAAGGGCCAGACCCAGACCACCACTGCTGAGGAGCCCTGCAGCTCACCTATGGTATGCGGCCAAGCCCCTACGTTCTTACCCACCTAAGGGTAGTTGTCTAATCCTGTGTGATAAGTTAGAGTATATGTTGATAAGTTGTGGAACAAGTATTGATTGTGTATTGTGATAGCAGCTAGCACGGGCTCTGGACCGGAGCGCCACTATTACTGCAAGTGGTGCAACGGAGACCACCCCGGCAAGGACTGCAAGGGTAACGATGTTCAGTGCCGATACTGTAAGAAGATGGGTCACCGCGATCACGAATGCTGGCAGAACCCAAACAGTAGGAACTACAGGCCCAAGGGGCAATGGAAGGGTAAGGCCACTGCGACCACCGATGGCCAGAAGACGGCGAACCAGCCACCCCCGGATCAGAGATACACAGAGTCCCAGAAGGGGAAGGGGTCGGGGTCCAACAAGGCCACCTGAATGTGGTGGACCGGTCCTGAGGCGCCAGGCCCTCTTCTAGACCAGGTACCGCCTAAATTGTTGAATGTAATAAGTGTCTGCATACCGCATTTCTGCATGTGTGTGAGTGGTTTAAGTAACAACCATGTGAGTAATAAATGAAGTATAGTGTGAGATTTACCTAATTAGAGTACTCTAAACTTAGGGGAACCTTCAATATGGTATCCAATCCCACCCACACCAACCTTGAAGAAACCACCATCAACATCATCGACTTTCCAATGGAGCAATGTCAGGTCATCCAACCAGGTATGATACTCTTAAATGGATACCTGACACCGGAAGCACAAATCCATATCATCAGACGATGCGACGAACTTGGAGCAAAACCAGGAGGGTTCTACACCCCGATAACCCGAACGGATCAGGATGCAATTAAAGATGATGTGCAGGGTAAGGACTGGAACCCTTACACCAAGACATATCAAGAAATGCGAGCCGAAGACGAGACGGAGCAACAGTACCAAGTATACCAGAGGAGTTCCATGCGGTCGTTAAACCACGCCGTGGGAATTGCTTAACAAGTTGTGAAAACAGATTCAATTCCAAGTGTGAAAGCAGATCTATGTATTGTGAACTTCTACCAGAAAGGTGGACGGTTAGGTATACATCAAGACAAGGACGAGTCACCCGAGTCTCTAAGTAAGGGAGTACCCGTGGTGTCCTGGTCCATTGGTGATACCGCAGTGTTTGTGTATGGCGAGCAGAAGCGTGCTGACCTCGCAAAGAGCTACTGTTGAAATCGGGAATGTATTAATCATGGGGGGCAATCAAGGATGCTATACCATGGCATCAGAAAGATCAAATGAATACCGCACCGTCGGCAAGTGATCAATGCCACACACATGAAACCCCGGACTTGAATTTGACCTTCAGACAGTTTAAGCCTTGTATAATTTTGTGATGTGATAAACCAGTGTATGTTAAGAATGTTGTAAGTGTAATCATGGCGACAGTATAAGCCAATGAATGTTGTAAAAAGAGTGTGTTAATGAATAAAAAATGGAGTTGTTGAAGCATATAAAGTGTTGTTACCCAATAATTAGAGTTGCCATGAATTAGGCTGTGCACTTGGAACAGGAGGTATACTGAGTGTCTGCAATGAGGCAGAAGCCGGCAAGAGCGGCACATCCTCACCGGTACCTTTCCAGTGAATGGCGTGGATGCATCGATCTTGTTCGACTCCGGAGCCTCACACACATTGTTTTCGCTATCATTTGCGAAGAGGCTAGGGTTGAGATGGTGATGAGATGCCAGACTCTTGGTCACTCTCCCATCGAAAAGAGCGGATCAGGTGTACCCGATACCACCGAGATGTCATTGTGAGAACAGGGGTGAAGAGTTTCCGATCGACTTGATAGAGTTCGACGGACTAGGTTTGATGTGTTGTCGGGATGAACGGTTGGAGCGGTACAAGGGCAGAATCCTGTGTGCCGAGCATCGACTGCTTCTTCGGAGGTCCATCTGGGGTTACAGTATCTACCGCAGAGGCCCAGGGAGCCTCGACTAAGATCATCACCGCCATGGGCTATGTATCATGAGTTACGACGGGGAGTGATGTATACCTCTGCTATGTCCAGGACATTAGAGAGAGACCCAGAGTTTAGTTCTGTGCCGGTAGTGAGGAGTTTCCTGATGTATTTCCTAAGGAACTGTCGGGCATGCCGCAGCACGAGAGGTTGAGTTTGAGATTGACTTAGTTCCGGGCACCGGACCCATTGCGAAAGCGCCTTATCGTATGGCTCCAGCAGAGATGACAGAGCTCAAGGTAGCAGCTGAGAGACCTACTCGACAAGGGCTTTATCAGCCCTAGTGTTTTCACACATGGGGAGCGACGGTCCTCTTCGTGAAAGAGAAGGAACGGTAGCCTCCGCCTGTGATGATTATCGGAGCTGAATGCTGTTACGGGAAGAGAACCGTACCCTTTACCGCGCATCGACGATCTACTTTGATCAGCTGAGGGGAGCATCAGATATCGTCCAAGATAAACCTACGTTCCGGATACCACCAGATTGCCATCCGTGACAGTGATATCGAAAAAACAGCATTCAGAACTAGGTATAGGCATTATGAGTTCACAGTTATGCCGTTGGCTTGTCAAATGCACCAGCAAAGTTCATGGATTAATGAACGTTTGTTCCAAGATCAGTTGGACAAATCAGTGGTAGTCTTCATCGATGACATACTGTGTGTATTCGAAGTCGAGAGGTGAGCATGAAAGCCACCTGAGAGCTGGTATTGCAGACATTGAGAAAAGAATCAGTGTATGCGCTAAATTTTATAAGTGTGTGAATTTTGGTTGAACCAAGATCCTTCCTGGACATGTGATTTCTGAGGTGGGATCGCTGTTGATCCGGCAAAGATAGATGCAGTGCGCACCTGGATAGGCCGAAGACAGTTACCGATATCTGGCTTCCTCGGTCTGGCAGGTTACTATAGGAGGTTTGTGAAGGACTTCTCCACGTGTGTCTCGAAGCCGATGACTTCCTTGATGAAAAAGGATGACCATGCGAGTGGACAGTCGACTGTGAGAGTTCTTTCGCGAGTCTCAAGATGCTCTGACATCGCAACGGTTTGACATTACTAGACGGGTCCAGATGGTTTTGAGGTCTATTGCGACGCATCAGGCAGGGGTATATGGGTTTGTGTTGATGCAACACGGGAAGGTCGTAGCTTACACCTCCCGACAGCTGAAGAAGCATGAGGAGAACTACCCTACCCACGACTTAGAATTGGGTGCCATCGTCTTCGCATTGAAGATATGGCGACATCATTTGTATGGGGTAAGCGTGACAATCTATTCCGACCATAAGAGTTTGAAATACTTGTTCACTCAGAAAGAATTGAACATGAGGCAAAGGAGGTAGGTCGAGTTCTTAAATGATTATGACATCAACTTACAGTATAAGGAGGGTAAGGCAAACGTGGTAGCTAACGCATTGAGTCGCCGAGCACACTCTCTCCATTCGCTAGTCTCTCATACTGGCTTGGTTGAAGAGGTGCGGAGTGCTCAGATGACGGATCAGTACATGATGGAGATTAGGCAGAAGCTTATTGATGGCACATTCGAGGGTCAGAAGTACGACTTCAGACTCCACGATGATGACCTGATTAGGCTTAATGGCCGACTGTGTATACCCAGGAGTAGCGCTGAGTTGAAGGAGCGCATACTGAGTGAATCCCATTGTTCTACTACTTCGATTCACCCCGGAGCTTCAAAGATGTATAAGGTATGAAAAGATATTTTTGGTGGACTGGAATGAAAAAGGATGTGAATGACTATGTGTTGAGGTGTCTCACTTGTCAAAAGGTCAAGTTTGAGCACCGACGGCCTGGTGGTATGGTACAGCCAATGCCAGTGCCTGAGTGGAAGTTCCATGATATCTCCATGGACTTCGTAGTAGGGCTTCCGCCTACAAGGGGAGGTCTGAATATGATTTGGGTTGTTGTTGACCGACTGACCAAGGTGGCCCGATTCATTCCGATGAAGGACACCTGGAAAGTGGCAAAACTGGCAGAACTCTTGATAAAGAAATTGGACATCATGGTGTACCGAAAACGATTGTATCTGACAGAGATACCAGGTTCTTATCCAGATATTGGAAGTCTACACGAGAAGCATTGGGTGCCGAACTGAAATTGAGTACAGCGTTTAACCCACAGACCGATAGTCAGAGTGAGCGCACCATTCAGACACTTGAGGATATGCTACGAGCATGTGCACTTGACTTTCAGACCAGCTGGATTGACAAGTTACATCTGATCGAGTTTAGCTACAACAACAGTTACCATGCTTCGATCAAGATGTCTCCCTTCCAGGCCTTGTACGGTAGACCATGCCGCACACCATTATGCTGGGTGATCGAGTGAGACGGTCATTATAGGACCAGAGTATCTTGAGCAAGTTCAGACAGAAGTTCGCCAGATCCGGGCTAATATGAAAGCAGCTCAGGATAGACAGAAGTCGTACGCAAATGTGCGCCGACGCGACCTGGAGTTCGCCGTGGGCGATCAGATATTTTTGAGAGTATCCCCCATGAAGGGAGTATTTCGTTTTGGCCAGAAAGGCAAGTTGAGCCCAAAATATGTGGGGCCTTATGTTGTGACGGAGCGGATCGGCCCGGTAGCTTATAGACTTGATTTACCCCGCCGAGCTGGGCAAGGTACATGATGTGTTTCATGTGTCCCAGTTGAAGAAGTATATGTCTCATCCGTCTCATGTGCTTCAGCCTGAAAGGCTAACTTTAGAGCCGACCATGCGATCAGTGGAGACTCCCGTACAGATTCTGGATACTAAGACTCGAGACACTCGCCATAAGTCCATGAGACTGGTGAAGGTCCTCTGGTCTAACCAGGACGTCGAGGAGGCCACTTGGGAGCTGAAGATAAGATGAAGGCGAAGTACCCGTCATTGTTTACTTCTTAGTGTTTGTATGTATAGGGTACGGGCGTACCCCTATTTAAGGGGGGTAGAGCCGTTTCGGTTATGGTTGTGTGCGACATGTATATGTATACATTGTCTATGTTATGTTACAGACCGCTGATCTGAATGATGTTGTGATGTTTTATTGTTTGGACCATGTGTCCGATGTGATGTAAAGATGTTGTTAATGTGATATGGAAGTGTTGTTGATATGTGTTTCTCGTTTCTAATTTAGGATATGTGGAAGTATGAACTTTGGGGACAAAGTTCTTTTAAGGGGGGTAGATTGAAATACCCCAAACCTAGTTATGTTGTTTAAACACCTAAATATGGTGTATTAAGACTAAAAAGAGTCTTAGAAACATTAGTAACAAATTTAACAAAAGAAACACAAAATGTGCTTTAAAGTCTATAGAGCCAAAAAGGTGCTCTAAGCTTGGGATAAACTTGGTCAAGACCTAATGACTTACCAAGACCTCATTATATACTAATGGACTTATTAAACCAATTACCAAAGAAAATCAAGCTTGAAAACAAGTTAAAACACAAAATGTGCTTTAAGAAGTCTTAAAGCACATTTTTGAAAAATTGTCTTGTAAATGAGTTTTGAGTGGCTAAATGTCCATCATTACTCTTAAATATATGTGTACTATATAGTATCACATTTGGGTGGCTATATTAATGGAAATAAAAAATTTCACTTCTAAGTGCCTTGTTTAGGTGAATAGTGATTTTTTATAAGCTAGTTTGTAACATATGTTGTGTTAAGTAATTAAATTGACAAACAAAGACTAAAACACCCTCATTATAATATAGGGGGCCGGTTTTCTAAGTGTGACTCACCACTCTCTAGTTTAATATAATAAGTAAGTAAGAAATAATTAAAACTACTTTTTACTTTATTACTACAAATATCTTCTTAAAAGCAAATTCTATCTTCATTCTCATTTCTTTCTTCATTTCCCACGGTTCCAAACACCATCTTCAACCTCTCTTCTTCATTCTCTCACGGTTTGCAATAGTACACACCACCATCTCCATCTTTGACCACTTGTAAAATCTAGCTCACTTGTCCAATCAAAAACAAACACCACCAATCTCTTCCTCTCATCAAGCTCTTCATTCCTATCTTCTTAAAATTCCAAGACCACCATTTCGGTGCCAAGGAGTTCCACCATTGAAGGAGCTTGAGCTTGTATTTTTACATATTGTGTACTCTCCTTTGCTTCTAGGTAAGGAATCTCAAATAAAAACTTCATTCCCTTCATGTTTTGTGTGACCGAAAATACCCATTGAAGGTGCTCTTTATATGGCTTTGTTTTAGCTTCATTCCAACCTTTCATGGACTAGGTGGAGTCCCTCTTCATAGATATTCAAACCCTCTTCAAAGACCAAGGTAAAACAACTACATTAATGTTTTGAAACAATGTAAAATTAGGGTTTACAATGAGATGAAGCTTAAAGCTTGAATACTCATTATGATGTTTTGTATATGTTTAGACTTGACAAGGAATCAAATACCTTACCGGTTTTTATAAGGAAACAAGAAAGAAGTTGTTTGGAAAAGAGGTAAATATACTAACCTAATGTTGTTTTAATGCCTTAGGAGAAATGAGCTTATAATGCTTGTTAAAACTACCTAAAGAGCAAAAGGTGAATGACCTAGTAAATGTTCTCAAGGAGACTAGTAAAAGAACATATGTCTTGTTGTATGTATTCGCAGGTCAAAGGCATATATATTGTGGAAATTCGGTGTTTATGATTTAAGCACTTTAAGGGCCTAAGAGCCATGCATTTTAAGGGCCTAAGTGCCAAGCAATTTAAGTTATGCACTATATTGTGATGTAGTGCTTTATGAGTGAAGATTGTGTATAATAAAGTGTTTGATGGATTTTTAGTGTTCTTGTGTGTTTAATGGTGAGAACAATGTGCTTTGGTGTAACAAAATGCTAGGAGAACCTATGTCAAAATTTAGGAAATGCATAAGGAGTTCAAGATGTTTTAAAGGAATTTTGATGAATTAGGAGGTGTTCTAGAGTGTAATAAGGACTTAGGCATTATCTTGAGGTTTTAGTATGTACCAAAGTCATTTTGGACTTAGGTTGAGACTTAGGCAAACTTTGGTAAAATAAGGAGAAAGTGTAAGCTTAGAAAAAAGGGATTTCAAGGATGACATAAGGAGTTTTAGTTTATAAGAAATGATGTTCAAGTAATGATGTTGTGTGGAAGGAATATCTTGGTATAATGGTTAGAATAGGCATGAAACATCACTTAGGAACCTAGGGAGTAGATACTATAAGTGTTGGAGGCTTTGGAGAAGTTTGGCTAAGTGTTTAAGGTTGTAGAAAATGAGTATAATGGCACGTCCGAACTTCCGTCCGAATTTGGAAGCTCGGACATGCCCTGTTACGCTTACAGTTTTCTGGGTTTTAGGTAGTGTCCGAACTACCGTCCGAATTTGGAAGTTCGGACGCAGCCATTTCTTTCTCTGGATTTAGCTTCGACCTGTGTCCGAACTTGGGGAAGCTCGGACACAAGTTCGGACGCACCTGCTCCTTTTGTTGGTTATTCTCGACCCATGTCCGAACTTCCGAAGTCCGGACACAAGTTCGGACATGTGTCTGATTTCAGTTTAGAGTCCCGACTTGCGTCCGAACTTGGAAGCTCGGACACAAGTTCGGACAGGCCACTGTATGGACCAAAAATTATTGTTTTAAGATGGGAATTGCTATCTAAAAATGGTAGTTGGTTAGTAATGATATTATAAGGTTATGTAAGACATGTTAGGTGGGTTTTAAAGGCAATTAAAAGGATGAAAAGTTGTAACAAGTGTAAAATAAAATAAACTAGTAATGTGGAGTAGATAATGTTAATAATGGACTAGTGCGTAAATTAACCGACGTTACTAATGTGTTTAGGATTCTCTCAAGGTGGAAACCAGTCGAGGCAAGGACCAAGGTATGGTTTTCTTGCAGTCTGTTGCCTACCGGTTTACACCGGCTTGTGTGTTGTTTGTTTTTCTGTGTGTTTATGACTTTGTAAGATTAAACCATGTAAAGAGTTTACTGTTGTTAAATATTATTATGTTGTTAAGTATGACTCTCTCTTCCCTTGTGTGTGTCTAACAAGACCTGACCTATTATTGTGAATTGTTTGTTGAGTTAAATGGTGAATTACTAACAAGGGCTAACGGGGGAAGTGAGGAGTCCGGTCTGTTCCGGCCACGCGTGTGAGTATGGGAGTCGATGTCATAACCGGTTCGATTCTCTCTGTATGTTATGGTTGTGTTTCCAATTTGGTTTCCAACCTTCCCTTTAGCTTAACCAAGGCTATTTTACTGACTCACGTCGGGCCACAGGGACATACTATGTGTTATTTCGGTGGGCTTGGGCCACTATATCCGAGGCACCTTGTGTTAAGTTAACCGTTCAATCTAACAGGACGGTAACGAGTTATGTAATGAGCTTAGCATGAGCATGGCAACATTCTCTAGGCTCTCAATGGGGACTAACTGTGTTGGTTCTCTTCCTAAAAGGAATTGTATGTGTGTGATGTGTGTTATTGATGAGTGTCTAAATGAGCATGTTTTAGGGGAGTATTTCATATGTTTAATCAACACTTTTCATGCTCATTTCTCCACTCTGGCTTGTTTTCCTCTAGTTTTATGTTTCATTGGTGTCTTACACATTTATTGTTTAAACAGGAGGAATAACCAAGATAGGAGTAAAGTAGATGAAGAGACAAACGCGTGGGCGCAAACTGATTCAAAATCGGAGCTAGAACGAAGAAGATACAACATTTTGAAGTTAGCCTGCCTATAGGACCGACCCACCGACCGACCCATGGGTGGGTCGGTCGGACTTAAAAACGCGTTTTCGGCCCCGAAATTGCTTCGGGACTCGACCGACCCACGGGACCGACCCAGGGTGGGTCGGTCGGTCGCAAAAAATGCCCAGATTTGAGATTTTAAACGCAGAAAAAGAGAGAGAGAGAGGGGGAGTCGCAACCAGACGAAAAACGACGCAAAAGGAAGAAAAAGAAGGGGAAAAGAGGAAGAAGAGAAGAGAAGAAGGAGAGGAGGAAGACCCACCTCATTGAAGCTCCCAAGCTCCATTAATGGCCATTTCTTACTCTCTCCCTTCTTTACTCTCTAATGGTTGTTTAGACTCCTTGTAGCTTGGGATTTGGGGATTTTGCCCCAAAATCCCTAAACTCCATTGTTGATTCTTGAACTCGTTTATGATTTTATTTCAGTTCTTGTGCTGAATACCGATAACGATTGTGTGTTTGTGGCTCTTGAACTTGTCACCCATGATTTGGGGATTTGTTGAGGGTTTTGCCCAATTTGTTATCTTTGTGTGAAATTGGTTGGTTTGCCTTGAATTTGTTGAAATGAGATTCTGAGATAGATTCTAGGTTGCTGATTAATTAGCACTATGTGTTAAACTGGTTGGTTTGGCCTACCGATTAGTTGAGCATTATTGTGGATTTCTGTCAACATGTGATTCTGAGATAGAAATCTAGACCGTGAGGACTGAATCAGTGCATTCTAATATCGAGGATTTCGAGATTAGACTACACTGCAACTTAAGGGGAATTTGTGCTTAATGCCATCAATTGACTAGGTACTTGGAAGATCCACCAGGTTCCATTCTGTTGGTTAGGATTAGTAGACCTTGATTAGGATATTAGTTAGTTTAGCGTTCCCGTTGTTTAGCCATGAGTTCGAGAATTGACCATTGGTAGTAAAGGGAGGACGGGTGCAAATATCCATCCCGAGCTACACCTATCCTAGATTAGTTAGTCTAGTTTTACTGCTTTCCTTCGTTTTCCGATTATCTATCCAACCAACAAAACTCCCAAAACATTTACATTTATGCACTTTTGTATATATCCTCTTGCACATTTACTAAGCTTATAATTAGCTAGACAGTTACGAAGTCCCTGTGGATACGACCTTGTTGTACTACAATGATTGGGTTCACTGCCCATAGTTAGCAGAGTAGTCTCACCACTATTTTGCCCAACAAGTTTTTGGCGCCGTTGCCGGGGACTTCGGTCCAACTATCTGTTTATTATCTGTTTAGTTTCTGTGCATATTTTTCATTTCCTTTATTTCCCCTTTTGTGTATAAATTTGTGTTACTTTTTTTTAGGAACCTATCTCTGATGGATGGTCTTGATGATCAAGCAGAAGATTGTTACGGCTACACCTCTGGAGCAACCTACGACCAATACATTGATTGTCAAGGGTGTGGATCCTTTCATATGTGCCCTCCTTGTGAGGATCTAATCTCAAGATCGGAGACTCTCATGGAGAACCGGTTCTTATCTGTCAATCCAAACCCCACTGAACAAGACATCAGTCGATGGATCAGGTGCCAAGAGAGTGGAGGAGACCAGAAGAGTGCTTATTGTTCTGAGATCACGGAAAGGGTAGATTCACCCACTCTGGAGGATCTTAGTGCTAGAATGAACACCATCGACATGAACCAGCTCATTACACTAGCTCGAAGGGAGCAACAACCAGAGAGTGAAATGGTCCATGAAGTGGAGCAGGGACTAAGGAAAAAGACCTCGACATGAACCAACTGAAGCTCTATGCCAAATTAGTAGAGATGAACGCGATGATGGAAGGTCTACTAAACCTTGCATCGCAGCAACCGGAGAGCGAAATGGTTCATAAAGTGGATCACCTTACTGAGGACTTGAGTTGCTCTCTATCACCTCCCCCGTTCGAACCTGAGCAAACATCATTCAACCATCTGCCTGAGTTCGAAGACAAGCCATCAGAGGACCGCTTCCACCTTGACTTCATGGAGTCTCCTCCCTCTGAAGTCAACTACCGTTATTTCCCCTCCTTCTCTGTGCTCCACCCAGAAGATGAGGATGGACACATCCTCAACCTTGAGGAGGAGGAGATGCCGCCTCCCTCCGAGCCATTAGAGGAGAGTGCTATAATCAACTTCAAGGAGCCACCTCCCTCTGAAGTTGATTTTCATCAAGGCTCTTCCCATGAGCCTCACCAAGAAGTTGAGGACATTTACATCCTCGAATTTGAGGAGGAGGAGGAGCCATCAAACTTTGATCTTCACTTGAAGGATCGAGGCCCCCACCCGTGCACTAATGAAGTTGGGTGGAAGCTCAACGTACACCCGCTAAGTGTGGAGGCCACCTTCCCATTTGATCCGGGACCAAAGATTGAAGACAAAGTCCGCTCCGGAGTTCACCCTGCACCGCTCACTGAAGATAAGGATGCTTACATTCTTGAATTTGAAGAGGAGGCTCCACCACAGTTTGATCCTCGTACCAAGGATCACCCACCTCAACACTTCCACCTGATGAACGACGGTGGAGTTTACACTTTCACATCCTAAGTGTTGAGGCCACATTTCCTTTTGATCCGGGTCGTTCTTCATTGCTAGATGATGCCCGCCCAACCCACCCGTTGAACGACTTCAACGTTCATATTCGATCCCGGATGACTTCACGGTGGTATGGTCTAGCCAAAGACCTTAAAGAAGGGCCGCTTACCGGGAGGCAACCCGGATTTCATTTCGTGTCTGTCTTTTAAATTCTGTTAGTTTAGATTTTGCATTGTTTTCAATAATGGGCTATTTTGGCATTCTTTGGACTTGCCCTTTTACGCCCAATTGGTGGCGTCTGTGTTGTGAATATTTTGGAAACAGGTAAGCCCCTCTGAAAAAGGGATGGAATTAGGAACAATTACAAAGGAACCTCTGGCGAAATTTACCAAGAGGACCTTCATCTCCAACGATTGAAGGTAGCACCTCAACGACCCCTCCCACTAGCAATTGTGCGGGCACCCTATCTTCCATCCGCATCTTATCGGGGAGTACTCGTTTCACCCTTCCTTTAATATTTGCCCACAACGACTCCACTATTTTTATTTCCTGTTTTTGTTTTCGTTCTCCTTTGGTTTTGTTTTTGCTAACCCTTAACTCCAGTTGTAGTTTGGTTGCTTCTAGTGTTTTATGGGTGCAACTTCAAGTCCACACCGCAAGCTACGCTACTTGAGGCTGAAGCTCAAGTGGGGAGTTCTACAAACTGATAGCAATAGCAATCTCAGGGGAGTACTAGTTCCTTTTAGTTTTCGTTCTCTCTTCTCTAATTTTGAATCTGCAAATTGGGGATAGCTTCTGTGCTATACTGTTTGTTTGTGTCCCGTGTGATTTTCCTTTTGTCTGCTTCCCGCAAAGGTCTTCTGGAACCTTCCCCGGTTTTGATTGGTGAACAATGGGGACATTGTTCAATTTAAGTGTGGGGGAGTGACCTTTTCGGTGAATTGTGTGCTTAAATGCTTAATACTTCATGCTTATCTTGCGATTGTCCAAAATAAAAAACTTGGACCCTTGTGTTGTGAGTTGTTCTCATTAAGAACAAATACTGTTATGAATTGTGGGATAAATGCTTAAATTTTTCATTTTGATTGCTTTTGAGGAGCATTTTACATGCGGTGTGGCCAAGTGATCTTGTATGGTTGGATTTTTATTGCTTTGGGGTTCCTTCTGTCTTCTTTCTTAGGGATTGCTAAGGGGTGCTTCTTTGTGAAAATCTGGGAAGGGTGTGAGACGCCATTGTTAACCAACAATGAGAGTTGAGTGTTCTTAAATGCAAAGGCATGATGCCAAAATTTTATCTTCTCATCTCTTATGCAAAAGTGAAACAATTGCATAAATCTATTTTTCCTTTTGTTTTCTTCTCAATGCCCATTCTTGAGAGAAGTTGGACATGGTAAAAGCTCTCCAAGTCACCTAATCTTTAGAACTTTGAAGCACTTCGGATCATACCCCGAAACTCTAGATTTTGTTTTGCCCTAAGCACACCCATGCCACCACTAAGAGATGGTTCACACTCCTCAAAGGTTTTAATCACTTTTTGCTTCTTCTTTTATCCTACAATTCATGTTAGTGTTTGTTAGTCTTGAGCATTCCTTACTTGCATGGGTGCTTGGTTTTGCTTGAGGACAAGCAAAAAGGTAAGTGTGGGGGTGTGATGAGTGTCAAATGAGCATGTTTTAGGGGAGTATTTCATATGTTTAATCAACACTTTTCATGCTCATTTCTCCACTCTAGCTTGTTTTCCTCTAGTTTTATGTTTCATTGGTGTCTTACACATTTATTGTTTAAACAGGAGGAATAACCAAGATAGGAGTAAAGTAGATGAAGAGACAAACGGTGGGCGCAAACGGATTCAAAATCGGAGCTAGAACGAAGAAGATACAACATTTTGAAGTTAGCCTGCCTATAGGACCGACCCACCGACCGACCCATGGGTGGGTCGGTCGGACTTAAAAACGCGTTTTCGGCCCCGAAATTGCTTCGGGACTCGACCGACCCACGGGACCGACCCAGGGTGGGTCGGTCGGTCGCAAAAAATGCCCAGATTTGAGATTTTAAACGCAGAAAAAGAGAGAGGAGGGGGAGTCGCAACCCAGACGAAAAACGACGCAAAAGGAAGAAAAAGAAGGGGAAAAGAGGAAGAAGAAGAAGAGAAGAAGGAGAGGAGGAAGACCCACCTCCATTGAAGCTCCCAAGCTCCATTAATGGCCATTTCTTACTCTCTCTCCCTTCTTTACTCTCTAATGGTTGTTTAGACTCCTTGTAGCTTGGGATTTGGGGATTTTGCCCCAAAATCCCTAAACTCCATTGTTGATTCTTGAACTCGTTTATGATTTTATTTCAGTTCTTGTGCTGAATACTGATATAATTGTGTTTGTGGCTCTTGAACTTGTCACCCAGGATTTGGGGATTGTTGAGGGTTTTGCCCAATTTGTTATCTTTGTGTGAAATTGGTTGGTTTGCCTTGAATTTGTTGAAATGAGATTCTGAGATAGATTCTAGGTTGTTGATTAATTAGCACTATGTGTTAAACTGGTTGGTTTGGCCTACCGATTAGTTGAGCATTATTGTGGATTTCTGTCAACATGTGATTCTGAGATAGAAATCTAGACCGTGAGGACTGAATCAATGCATTCTAATATCGAGGATTTCGAGATTAGACTACACTGCAACTTAGGGGAATTTATGCTTAATGCCATCAATTGACTAGGGACTTGGAAGATCCACCAGGTTCCATTCCGTTGGTTAGGATTAGTAGACCTTGATTAGGCTATTAGTCAGTTTAGCGTTCCCGTTGTTTAGCCATGAGTTCGAGGGACAATTGGTAGTAAGGGGAGGACGGGTGCAAATAACCATCCCGAGCTACACCTATCCTAGATAGTTAGTCTAGTTTTACTGCTTTCCTTTATTTTCTATCAACAACTAAAATCCCAAAAACCCCAGTTTACATGTATGCACCTTTGTATATATTCTGCACAGTTACTAAGATTATAATTAGCTAGATAGTTACGAAGTCCCTGTGGATACGACCTTGTTGTACTACAATGATTGGGTTCACTGCCCATAGTTAGCAGAGTAGTCTCACCACTATTTTGCCCAACAGTTATGATGTGTACAATACCCATATTATGTTATATATGATAAGTTGTGTTTTAAAATAAATACCATGTCATCATGACAAATAGTTTGCGCGCATCCCTGTAGCCGATGGGCTGCGTGTTAACCATACCAGCCAAGGGTTGCTGACCCCCTCGGGGGATCCATATTTCTTTTACTGCAGGATGAGGATCAAAGAAGCGGAGTGGCTCTAGATCCTAGGTTGTAGTTTACTTTGAGTACTTTTGGATGTTGGCCCGGGATGGCGCCTGTGCTCCCGTAGGTGTTATGTATTTGGTTATGACGGTTTACAGTGACAGTATACAGTGAAGGATTTATGTAAACACTCGGTATTTTGTTGATGTATATATATGGTTATTAGTTCTATGCTCGGGAGTCTGATCATCAGACCGGTACACTTGTATCTATTCAGCTGTTAACCACGTGGGTGGTTGACGGCGTTGTAGCACCAATCGTTTAGGTACTGTTTAGTGTTTATATTCCGCTGCGATTCCAAGTAATGTGATGTGCGTAGTAGGGGTGTTACATACAGTGTAAATGTTATATTGGATATGGGTAACCTATTAAATATATAGGTTGGGTATGGGTTACAAGTCTTAACCCGAATTTAATCTGACGCGTTTACTTAATTTAATTGAAAATAAATAAATTTATAATTATGTAAATATGTTTATTGGATATGTACTAGTTCTATAACTATTAATATAATAGTAAACAAAAATACTATTACTTATTTAGGCCCACACATATATTTTTTTAAATCCAAATACATTCTCTAGGCCATTATATCCACCACACTCTTTGTTTGAAAACCTAAATAATATGTCATTCATTCTTACAGTTGCACAAAACTCCAGCGTTCACATCATTTCATCCGCACAAATAACATATGGGTTAAGATTATCCACCCATTTAACATAATGTTGACATTTGGAAAAACAACACACAATAATTCAAAATAAATGACCGTCATGTGCATGCCTTTAGGGGCGAATGATCATTTTGTAGAAAAACACGAGTATTTGTATTTAAACGGGTTGGGTTTAGGTACTATGATTTTATATAGGTTGGGTATAGGTTGAAAATTTGTAACCCGATTATCTTTGGGTCGGGTATGGGTCAACACAATTTTAATTGGGTAGGGTATGGGTGAGTTTCAACCCAATCCATCAACCTGAATTGCACCCCTAGCTAAACAGCGATGGTGATGCGAAGAAGAAGATGGAGGAGGAGAGAGTTTGGAGGGGCTCCCCCTACGCAACTTATGAGTTTCCTAATTAGAAAAATTAGGAGAGGGGAGATAGGAAAGTATGAGAAAATGATTGAGAGACAAAAAAGGAAGAATTTTTCAACGTTTCGATTATGGGTAATCAGACCAATTCTTATAAGCAGGAAAGCTTAACACATGAACTCATATTATATAAAAAAATCATATCATTTTTTCTATACATATTGAAACAAATAATTATATGACCATACAAACAAAAGAAGATGTCATTGGTGGAACGGAACCCTTTAATTACGGTCCAAAACCGTGTATAATTACGGTTGTGGACCGTAATCTACGCGGGCATCAATAAAGATGGCGACGTCTTTAATTACGGTTTTAAACCGTAATTAAAGGCCCTTTTCCGGCCCGCGTGTCATTGACTTTACATTACGGTTATTGGTAAAACCGTGATCTAAAGTCCTTTGGCGCGCGCGCGCCAAAGGACTTTAGATCACGGTTTTACCAATAACCGTAATGTAAAGTCGACACTTTAGATGACGGTTATTGTTAGAACCGTCATCTAAAGTGTATTTTTTTTATTATTTTTTTTACAAATCTACACAATTGCAACAGAGACAGAATTGTAACAGATAAGCAACAGAGGGCAGAAACTGCACAATTGAACCACCTGAATCAAATACCAACAACACAAATTCATTCTCTGCGCACAATTGCAACAGAGATAACATCTAATAAAGCACCAGATCGAAAATCTGTAACATATTCAATTGCATATTCAATCTGTTACACAATTGCAACAGAGATAACAATTGCAAATTCATTCTCTGCGCACAATTGCAACAGAAATATTCAATACAACAGCTAGAATCTGTTACAGCAGCAGCAGCTAGCAATTCATTACAAAAAATATAATCTGTTACAGCAGCAAACTAACAGAATCAGAGGGCTACAAAGGTAGCAGTGTAACCTATACATGGTAGATACAGCTAGGATGACTCCCAGCAAGAAATAGCATAAAACAGAAGCGTAAAACAGTACAAAAACGGTGCAGAAAACTGTAAAAAACAAAATCCATGATAGCAGCATCAAAGCTAGCTAGTCTACCACTCCATTCTCATAAACATGGCTGCCATGCTCTCTCTGACATGCAACAAGTCGGCAGGAGCATAAGTCTTGAATCTGGCATAATGCTCTTTAATCTGCAACAAGAAAAGGAATGGAACACATAATGAGATTAAGATAAAGACACAAAAAATCTGCCGAAAGAATTAAATACAAGACAGCGTTCGTATTACCTTGTCTATATCATTCTTAAAACCTGGGAAGTACCCGCAGAACTCGTACATATACCGCATCACGTAGTACCCGCAACTCTTAGAATCCTTTGGGTAGGGCACTAAATCACCAAAATTCACAAATGTAAAACAATTGTACAAAGATAATAGCAGCACGAATGAAATACATGAATTACCAAACCTTGATGTAATCGACGGTCAAATCACCAAACTCTCCCTGAGGGGTTTTTTTGTAACAACTGTTACATATATTAACAAAAGCGTTTAGCAAAATGAACAAGTACATTAATTTTGGTTCAAAAAACTTACAAACAATTAAATAGTAATAAAAACTTACTCTTTGATTAAGTCTTCAGTGTTGAATTCTGTCCACTGCCCTAGTGGATCTAGAACGAGCAGAGTAGCGGTGGCAGCGCAGAATATAAACAAAGCCCAGTGGTGGCTACAATGTCAAATACAAAATGAAATGAGAAATGAAGGTAAAAAAGTTAGCTAATTAGTATGTAATTTTATATTAGAACTCACGTTTGGTGATACGGCATTAGAATGAATAATTTATTCTGTTGATCAACAACATTGAAGCAATGAATCATGTATTCACAAAACCTCCCCGGGTCCCTAGTGACTGAGTCGTACGATAAACGCTCCGGGCACACCGCAGTAATGGAGGTCATGTCCTTCTCAGCACATCTCTCAAGCAGACATCTATTATATCACATGTACTATAAAAAGTTAGCCAATGCAACTTCATAGATACTTATTCTATATGTTTTTACAGTATGAGGAAAGAACACTTACTTTAGATAAGCTTGAATAATGTTAATGTTCAGATAATCTCCACACATCATCTCTCTGATGTCCTCAAAGTTGATTGCGTGATCATATCTTCTTCGTAGTGAAACATCGACTTTGGAAGCGTCATCATGAAGTTGTTAGTTTGAGATGACTTCAACATGATCTTGTCGTAGAGATTCATCTGCTTGGCCCCCAAAACATTAACAAGTTTTTGTGGCAGTGCGAGCTTATTTTTAGGCGCCTCAGAAGTCCTGGTGCGACCCCGGACGGGCGCTGGATTCTTACCTTTCGCACCCCGACTCACTGGATTCTTACCCTTCACACACAAACAGTAAAGCATAAATGTAAAGATAATTACTAATTGATTATTATAGTAACATTAAACATTTATCTAGAACATACCCTTGTACTTCTGACAGGATTCGCCGGCGCGCAGATCTCTTCTTCTCTGGGCCGGGATACGCGGCGAGGAAGCTCAGGGATCTCAGGATTCGCCGGCGCGCTGGTCTCTTCTAGTCTGGGCCGGGTTACGCGGCGAGGAAGCTCAGGGATCTATAATAGATTAGATTAGACACTTAATGCTAAATAATGCATTTTATTAGATACTAAATGGTTGTCAAACAGTCTTACCTCATCGGTGACAACAATATAACATGCTGGCCAGGGCAATATGTCTCCCTTCGCTTCGATCAGCGTGCATTTGTTGTCAAACGCCATCGGAAGGTATGCATGCTCAAATCCATCAACTATCAGGTCCAAGGTCACACGCGCGTAGAATGGGGGTAGACGTACGAAACTGATGAGCGTGAGTGGACCTGATGGCAACACCGTCCCGTAGGCCGCATCTACAGGGTGCCCTTCTAATGGTATTTGGAGACGACATTTTTTTTGCTCCTTTAATAAACAGAGATAATACGTGAAATAAATAAGTGAGTCCAATCTAATACTATTTAAATAACTTTATTTTAGGAGAAAAATAGTTAAACAAAGTTAACCTGGATGTTGGCAAACGGGTACGGGTCAGGCGGGAGCACAACTAGACGAGGAAGACAGTCGAGGAGGATCTAGCTGCTGCTGAGTAGTCGCATGTGCAATCGCATTCAACGCTTCCTGCAGCCTCTCCTCGATAGCCCGGCGCTCAGCAGCCTGTTTCTCGTCATTAGCTTGGCGCTCAGCAGCGAACTTACGCTCTACCATCGCCTCGACTTCAGCAGCACTCATCTGACCCTTCCTAGCAGATGGCGGGAATACGTTCTTCTGACGTACTTCTCCCCCAAATCCTCTAACACGCCCCGGGTGATCCTTCTTCCCAAGCATTTGATTGAGCGCGTCGTCTTGAGAAGGAGGAGCGTGTAAGTCTACTTCTCCTCTCTGTGCCGCTTCGTACTGTCCAATTTTCAAAGAAGTTAACACTAAATTTAAGATCAACAAACACTTGAGTATATAAGTAAATTATTTAACAGCTACTTTCAAATACTTACAATTTGGTTAGCCAGTTGTTCCATCGCAGCATTAGGAAATATCCTCTGACCTTCGCTGGTCATTTTCTGGCGTCCCAGTATGTACATCTGCACCCTCCTCGCCTCAGAGACATCCTCGATCGGGCATTCACTTCCATCCTCGTTCCTCCGTGTCAGCAAACCAGCTTCTTTCCATCCCTCGAGGCTGCCCACATATCCCCTTCGTCCCATGGTGTGGGGTAGAGATTAGCTTCACGGTTTTGCCGTGCTTGTCTTGTATTGCTGTTAAGAAAGTACAACAGGAAATTAATTAGAAAATCAGGGATAAAGCATTATGAGCATTAATTAAGAAAAGAGTACACACAAACATACCCTGAACTCGGGGGTGGCGTGCCGCTCAACGAACTCCTTCCACTCCTCTTCAGTGATCATGCCATTGTACACAACATACGGCGGAGGCTCACGTGGGGGCACCCTGTTGATCCAATGCTCAACCAAGTAGTGGCGGAATGATTTAGCTTTGCCGGACACCAAAGAAAGAACGGTCTTCTTCACTTCTTCTGGATCTTGTATCGTTCTTGCACTTCTTCCAGATGGTCTCCTTAACTTCTTCCGGGACTTGTTTCCATGTGTGGTTGATGCAGCAATGTGATCTGGCCAGAGTCCCTAGCATACTAGCGAACTCTGACCTGCTGCCCCCACCATACCTCCCATACTTGTCCCACAGAAGACTAATCTGATCCGGTTTCTGCAGTTTCAACCCACGGGTCGGACCTCTACCTCTGGGGTCTATGAGTAGCACTTGTAGAAGGTGCACTCATGGAAGGGCCAACAGCAGCAGCGGCAGATGTGAGATGGGGCAACAGCAGCAGCGGCAGATGTAGATGGGACCGGTACCATTTGCTGCTCATTTTCCTCCTCCTGACGACAAAATAAATCGAACTCTTCATCAGCCATGTCCGGATCAGCCATGCCTGCAAGGATTGAAATACAATTTGAATTAAATTAAGCATTTCATAATGGTCATAAACAAGCAATAAATAAAAGAGTGTTAATTTCATATAAATTTTTATAGTAATAACTTACATACACCATTATCTCTCAACCCACATTCCCTCGTTATGGTCTGATCGTATATACTCACGATGACCTGTGACCTCAGCCTCTTCCAATGAAATAGGAACAGTTGGAGGTTCATCTTCTGCATCATACTCATCCTCATCAACCACACCATCCACACCAACTATTCCTCTTCTCCCTTTAAGCACAACAGACCATCTAGGATTACAGGGATCAGTTACATAAAATATCTGCTTAACCTTCGTCCCAACAACGAATGGCTCAACCGTGGGAGTAGCTCTAGACAGATCAACCAGTTTCATACCATGCTCCTCCTCACGGTAGCCATGATTGTTGTTAACCCAGTTACAGCGGAAAACACACATTTCGTAGCTGTTGTAGTCCAATACCCAGATGTCTTGTATAACACCGAAATATGATTGTTGTACTGAGACAGGACTATGACCCACGACACCGATGTCATATAAGTTTTGATAAGCTTCAAGCTCTACACCACTGTTTTGATTCGTTGACTTCTGATCCTGACGTTCTGTGAAAAAGGTGAATCCGTTGACATCGTACCCCTCATAAGAAATTACATCCAGATTTGGTCCAAATGCAACTACTTTAATCAGTTCAGGCACATTCGTGGACTGATCGGACAACACTCTCTTTTGAACCATCGGACAAATGTCCTATTCTGCTCATTTTGTAGTCTAACGTCACTCATGTTTGGATATTGTGCTCTTAAAACACACAAGTGTTCATCAAAGTATGGTTCAACATCTTCAAGATGACTTAGCACAACTAAATGAGCTTTGTTAAGAGTGTCTATGTCAATTCTTTTCAGTTTCCTTCCAACCGTGCCAACACCCTTCAATCTGCCCTCGTGTCTAGAACGTGGAAGTCCAATGGTATCGACACCTTCTAGGTAATTGGTGCAGAAGTCTACAACTTCCTCTGTGATAGTGCCCTCTATAATACCCTCTGGGTGACGACGGTTCTTCATTTTCTTCTTCAGGACACCCATGTACCTTTCGAACGGATACATGTAGCGAAGGTACAAAGGACCACACATCAGAATCTCTCTTACAAGATGCACGAGGAGATGTATCATTATGTCGAAGAACGATGGAGGAAAATACATCTCCAGCTGGCACATTGTCACAATAAGATCCTTTTGTAATTTAGACAGAGTGTCCACATCAAGAACCTTAGACGAAATGGATTTGAGGAAGACACTGACGTTTGTGATTGTGTGTCTGACAGCATCCGGCAAGATCCCACGTAGTGCAATTGGCAAAAATTCTTGAAGTAGGACATGATAATCGTGAGATTTCATTCCTACTAATTTGAAATCTGTCATGGACACTAGGTTTCTTATGTTTGAGGAGTAACCTGATGGCACCTTGATGTTGTAAAGGGTACTGCATAGACTATGTTTCTCTTCTTTAGACAGAGTGTGACAGGCAGGAGGCAAGAATGTGCGTTTTCCACGTTCTTGCGGGCCAAGCTCTGTGCGTATGCCCAACTCAATTAAATCTTTTCTTCCTTTCAAATGATCCTTTGTCTTTCCTTTTATGTTCAAAAGGGTGCTAGTGATACTTTCACCCACGTTCTTCTCGACATGCATCCCATCGATACAATGTCTAACCTCCAGATGCTGCCAGTACTGTAGTTCCCAAAATATTGATTTCTTTTTCCAGACACTTTTTTCACCACTTTTGGTTGGCGGCCCGAAGTTGTTCACAATATTATCCAACTTTTTGTAAATCTCTGTACCTGTCAAAGGCTGGCGCGCCATGCTGTGATCAGTTTTCCCATCGAACTCTTTCGCCATCTTTCGATACTTATGTCCTTTTGGAAGCATTTTTCGGTGGCCCATATACACGGTTTTCCCACTATGTTTCAAGCGAATGCTACAAGTGTTTTCACCACAAATCGGACACGCCAACGCCCCCTTGATTGAATAGCCTGAAAGATTACCATAGGCGGGGAAATCATTGATTGTGCAGTACAACATAGCACGCAAATTGAAGTCCTCTTTACTGAATGAGTCGTAAACCGTAGCCCCTTCATTCCACAAGAGTTGTAGATCCTCTATCAAAGGTTGTAGGAATACGTCAATTTTGTTGCCCGGTTGCTTTGGACCAGATATTAACAAAGACAACAAGATGTGTCTTGGTTTCATGCATAACCACGGCGGTAGATTGTAAATAACCAAAAGCACAGGCCAGGTACTATGTATGCTACTCAAAGTACCGTAAGGGTTCATCCCATCTGTGCACAAGCCTAGCCTTAGGTTTCTCGGTTCGTTACCAAACTCAGGAAATTTTACGTCTATGTTTCTCCACTGTGGTGCATCAGCGGGATGTCTCAATCTGCCATCCTTTTTCCTGTGAACTGAATGCCACCGAAGATTCTCTGCGTCTTTCTCAATGGAGAACAAACGTCTGAACCTTGGAATGATGGGCAGGTACCACAGTACCTTAGCTGGTGAACCTTTCTTACTACCGCTGATGTGAGTTTGTTGTTTCTTATACCGTGACGCTCCACATGCTGAACAGCTTTCAGCAAATTCATCCGATTTCCAAAACAGCATGCAACCATTTGGACAAGCATGAATTTTCTGGTACCCCATACCCATTGGGCACATCATTTTTTTGGCTGAGTACGTAGTCGTTGGTAAAACGTTGTCCACCGGAAGAACGTATTTCAATAGTTCCAGGAGGTCAGTGAAACTTACGTCGCTCCAGCCATGTTTCGCTTTCAAGTTGAATAGCTTGAGGACGACACTCAACTTGCTTAACTTTGTAGGGTCACACCCGGGGTACAACGGTGTTTTGGATGAATCCAACAAATTTTCATGCTTGTCTGGCGTGTTAGAGTAATGTCGTTCCACATCTTCGAGCATAGTCTCAATGTCATCATCCCAGAAATCTGGCTCAACGTTCGCTGTAACGTCTTCTGGATCACCAGCAACTGTATCATCTCCAAGTTCTGTTTCTGTGTTTGCCTGACCATTATCCCCTTCGTCAGGCTTAATAACATCGAACGCACTCTGACCATGCCATCGGATTATGTCTTGGAAATCTTTTGTAAAACCGCGGCGGATCAGATGTTCCTTAATTGTTTCAACGCCGCGATATCTCAGATTGTTTTGGCAGTCGATACACGGACAAAATATGTATCCCTTGTCTGTAGGTTTCAGATTGTTCGCCAACACCGTGCATAACTTATCAACTCCTTCTAAAAACTTGTCGTCCAAATTTCCGCTGTAAATCCACGAACGTTCCATCTCCTTCTAGCTATTTATATGAAGGCAGCCATTTCATACCGTCACCCGTGGCAGAGTCTTTACACTTTTGTATCTTATCAACCTAAATCCATCCATGAGTATTAAATCCCACCGGTGAACGTGTTTTTAATATGTAATTTATTGAAAATTTCGGCAGCATCTCCCTACAGTTCTTCAAATGCACGATATTATGATATTAATCAATAATATATGCATTCGAAGAACAATAAAGAGATACTGCTGAAATAATCAATAAAGTACATATTAAAAGCACATTCACACCCTAGGTGTGTGATTTAACAATCGTGGACAGTCCCGACAGGGACTGCCGAAGATATACCTCTATTAGGTATATCTTGGGCGGATAACTATGTTTGGTAGTTTGTCAAATATTATATGTATATATATAAATCTTACCTCTGGTAGACGATTAGCCGATGCTAAGACGGTTGAGGTCGGAAGCCTAAATAAAGTCGTAGTCCTGATGCATAAATGAAAAACGACAACATTAGAATTCATCAAAAAATCAAGGTTAAATGCTAGCTAAACCGCGGAAAAAAATCGACAGCATCTCCCCTATATTTCTAACGTCTCCAAATCAGTTTTATCAAAGTCAAATTCGCACGCACTATCTAGAACTGGTAACATACATAAACTTATCTTCACTGATGTATTTAGTTTACAGAAACAGAAGTCTAAGTTTTAAAACTGAAACTGAGGTCGATGTTCCTTCCTTCTGTTATTTAATTCAATCTATTATATTGGCTAGCCCTTCTCAATGTGTTTATGTCTGAGCTATTAGGTTCAATAGTTTTTCACTTCTCTAAACAGCCCCAACATCTTTCTGTTGCCTCTACTGAACAGATTCACACAGAACTCAAACAGAAATAGAAACTGAAAGAAAAGAAACAGACAGACAGAGATGGTGTATGACTCCTCTCTGTTTGTTCACGTGTTTGAATTCTCAAACCTTTCTAAACTGTCGATCCTGTCAATTTGGTGTGTTATAAAGTTTCTAACTCAACTAAACCCAAGGCAACTTTGTTACAGATGCAGAATTAGTCAGAACCTGATCTGATAGGAAACTGAAGCTGAAATCCAAACTGAAATCAAAACAGAAACTGAGTTGTGTTCTTGCTTTCTTCCCTGTCTGTTTTTTTTTCTTTCAACTGATTATACTTCTCCTAACTCCTTACCCAGTTACTTAAATATTCCATTAAGCTTTTAAATCCAGACCAAAACTCAAACAACTTGTTACAGTTCTGTTCCATTCATGAAACTGAGATATGCTACAGTTCTGTTCCATTCATTTTTCAGGAATCGGTAATATACTTGAACTTACTTTCTTTCCTGTGGCAGTTTTAAGTAGTAGCATTTTTAAAACTACACTATTATGTATTAATTGTAATACTAAATGCTAAGAATAAATAAATACAGCAGTTTACAGATTGGTTTGCAAAGTTACCGTAACTAAGCACCGAAGTGGGCAAGTAGTGTAGAAATCAGCCCACGAACTAGGTCGCAATTAACTGTGAATCTGGGCACAAATATATGAACAAGGTTAGAACATTTGCCATTACACTCTCAGGATTCGATACAAACGAGGTTAGAACTTGCAATCGAAATGCATGTATATGAACAAAGTTAGAAAAAAACGACAATCAATCGATCGCATACCCAATACGCGATAGAGACGTCGACGGTGAGACCAGTGGTAGATGGGTGGTGACCGGCGGCGATGGGAGTGACAAAGGTGGTGGGAGCGACGGCGGCGATGGCCGTTAGCAAGGTGACGGGAGAGAGGAGGCGATTTCAGTGAGGAAGATAGCGCGAAAGAGAAGAAGAGTTACTGTGAGTAGAGTGTGCAGAGTGTAGGTAAATGTTTAAATGGACTTTAGATTACGGTTTACATGTAAACCGTAAACTAAAGTCACACTTTACATGACGGTTCCCAAAAAAACCGTAATCTAAAGTGTAACGAAATTAAAAAAAAAGCGCGATAATTATTTGGCATATGTTGGGTTTCAAACATAGGTAACACATTAATATAAAGTTTTTATTAATCTAAAATACACTGGTAAAACGACGTCGTTAACCGTAATCTAAAGTGTAACGAAATTAAAAAAATAGCGCGATAATTATTTGGCATATGTTGGGTTTCAAACATAGGTAACACATTAATATAAAGTTTTTATTAATCTAAAATACACTGGTAAAACGACGTCGTTAACTGTAATTTAGATTACGCGCGGAGTCAAAAAAATCAAATAATACGGGAAATATTTGGCGTCAGGTCAAAACGACGTCGTTGACCATCAGTCGGAGGTAGGCGCGCCTTTTTTAGGACGGACTTTAGATGACGGTTATTAGTGAAACCGTAATCTAAAGTCCGTTGACCGTAAAGCGCGCGTCAACACGGGACTTTAGATTACGGTTTCACTAATAACCGTCATCTAAAGTCCGTCCTAAAAAAGGCGCGCCTACCTCCGATCGATTATTGATTACGGTTAATTCAATCATCGTCGCTAATTAATTCCGGCCTTCCTATTAATCACGGTGTCTGTTAAAGCCGTGATTAAACCACCGTCATTAAAGGCTCACGTTCCACCAGTGTGTAACAAAATAGTTTTTTTGGTACATTCCTAATATGCAAGATATGCACGGTTGGGTATCAAATTGTAACTTATTGTCATAAGTGTAAAATAGCTCAAAATTCAATTTATCTAACTATCTTTTTTTAAGAGGTGTGACAACAGTTAATATTGTAGAAACTAGAAATCAAACAAAACTATTGTTTTTCATCAAAGATGAAGACCAAACTTCAAGAAATATATAAAAAATGAGAAGACGAGTAGATGAGCTATGCTCCACATGTGAAAATAGGTGACAGGTAACATCCTACCCCATAGATTGTAGTAATAAAAATTTCAGAAGTTCGCTGAATGAAGAACTTTGTGGATACCTCTCTTTCCCTCTCTAGGCGGGGGTGTCTTCCTCATCGTGCTGTGGTGTGTGTCTTCCTGCTCACTCTTATTCTCTTCATCTTCTTTCAAATCTGATTGCGTGTCTTGGTTTTTGTAAAGCTTTTCCAATTCTGTTTTCTTTCTACAACTTTCTCCTCTAGCTCTTTCTTTTTAACTTGGTTTAGTTTTTTTTCGGGTGTGTAAGTCTTAGGTTTTATTTCCAAAGCAACTTTTTATTCAGATTCTCTTAGAGTCTTGCATGCAATGATTAATCTGGCTTTTTGCATGTTTTGAATCTCCGCCCTTTTGTGTTCCTCCTCTACTTGGCTCTATAAGTTTCCTTTTCTTCTTCTTTTGTTTTGTTTCCTGTCTCTTTTACCTTTGCTCCTCTCCTCTCTTCTCACTTCTGCATGGCTTCAAAATCAAAGGATATCGATGATCTTGTGCCCCGTTGTGCTGATCTTGCCCTCATAGCTGAAGAAGAAGTGTGCATGGATAATGAGGGGCTAATAGATGCCACTTCGAGCTCACTATATAGTTGTTGCCTCATTGGTAAGTTGTTTCTAGCTAAAATTGTTGATGTTAAGGCGATGGTTCATACTCTGGGGCATGTATGGCAGATGGAGGACAAGTTAAAGGTGCGCAATCTGGGTATGGGTTTGTTCTTGTTTGAGTTTGAGGACGAGGAAAATTTGCATGGTGTTCTAGAGAGGGGTCCTTGGACTTTTGATGGTTGTTTACTAGCTCTGGTTGCGGTCGATCTTACAAAGGCCTCAAGAGATCATGTCTTCTAGTGGATTCTTTTTTGGGTTCAGGTTCACGACGTCCCTTTCTTGTTTCTGCATGAGGGTTTTGCTAAAAGGGTAGGGGACAGAATATGTTTTACCCTGAAGAGGAAAGGCGAGGGAGTGGGGACTACATGCACATTAAAGTGTTGGTGGATATCACCAAACCGATCCATCGCTATATCACAGTTCCTCTGCATGGAGAGACAACTTTGTTGCGACTCACATACGAACGCCTACCGAGTATTTGTTTTCATTGTGGTCTCTTCTTGCATGGCACACGCGATTGCCCAAATCGGACGGAATCTTCAAGTACCAATTTTTCTTATGGTCCTTGAATTCGTGCGGGTGGAGTGGGTGGTGGTCGCCTTCATTTGAAGCCGCAGGATGACGTTTCCCTTGTGCGTCGTGCTGGCCTGGCGGCGGTTTGTGAACGGGATGCGGTTCCCCAGGCTACTTCTTTGGGTGAACGGTCGCACAACTTCTCTGAGATGGGCCATGAATCTTTAGTTGGGGGGCTCCTCTCCTGCTTTGGGTGAAGGGAATGATGGAGATGATGCGAATGACGGTGATTGTCTTGGTCCAAATCGATCAGCCTGAGACGGAGCGTAGTGGACGCAAGAGGAAAATGAAGTGGGTGGAGCATGATGCTTCTTTGGAGGAGTTTATTGAGAAGGAGAAACTAGAGCTTGGTTCAAAGAAAGGTCGGAATTCTTCTGATTCCTCTTCATCGGTGCCCCTGGGGGAGACTCAGGGCTGCCGAGAGTAATGAATTGTTTAGCTGTTAATTGTCGGGGACTTGGTGACCCCCGGGAAGTACGTTGGCTCTGGCACTTGATCTGGGAGCAATCACCAGTGATGGTTTTTCTATCAGAGACTAGGCTAATTGGTTATGAGAAGGGTAGGGTAGCTTTATCTTGTGGCCGCTTTCAATGGTTTGTTGAGGATAGTCTGGGGAGAAGTGGAGGTGTGTGTCTGATGTGGCTGGAGGACCTGGACATTGCACTTTTCTCTTATTCAAGCAGGCATGTTGATTGCTTGGTGCGGGGTATTTGGGGGCGTGAGTGGCGCTTTACTGGGGTCTATGGCTGGCCACGCAGACAGGATAGATGGCGGACATGGAGACTCTTGGAGGAATTGTACATGCTTTGGGAAGGTTCGTGGTCGCTAAGGGGAGACCTGAATGAGGTTATGTTTTCGTCAGAGCAGTGGGGCATGGCGGTCCGCAGCCGTGTGAGCATGCGTGCATTTCGGGAATGTGTCATGTGTGGGCTGCGGGATTTAGGCTTTGTTGATGAGGTTTATACTTTCAATAACCGCCGGTGGGGCCATAGGAACACGCTCAGTCATTTGGACAGATTCTTGGCTAATGACGAACGGTTGACCCTCTTCCCTGAAGCCACTAATTTCCATCTTAGATGGTCATGCTCGGACCACAAGCCCATTAAATTAATCTTCAGGCCCATGAGGCATCGAGGAGCTAAGCCCTTTTGCTTTGAGGACTGCTGGGCCAGCACTATGGGGTGTAGGGATATTGTGCGGAGAGTGTGGAAAAGGCGAATGCCGAGGGTTGACTCTTATTTGGCAAAGGCAAGGTTTGTGGGAAGGAGTTACGAAAGTGGGGAGAGTTGTTTTGCAGGAGGAGAGGAGGTCTCTGGAGCGGATTGAGCTGGAGATTGATAATCTCTCTGGGGCTATGTCTACTGAGGATTTGGCACGTGTTTTATCTTCTCTGCATAAGCAACGAGATCGGCTTCTCCTTAAGGATGAAATTCGATGGTGCCAGCGAGCTAGAACTAAGTGGTTGCGAGAAGGTGATAAACATTCTTCCTTTATCTTTCAACAGTTTAAGTCAAAGGCTCGTCAAAAGTCTATTTTTGTTTTGCAAGACTCTCTTGGAAACTTGGTTTTTGACTGGAATGGTATTGAAAATATTTCACGAGGTTTTTCTGAAAATTTGTTTCCGTCTTCTGGAGTTTTTTCAAATTTACACCTTAATGCCTGTGTTGAGAATCGGATTCCAAATGATGTTGTTTTAGCACTGGGAGCTTCTTATACTAGGGAGGAGGTGGTGTTGGCAATGCGCAGTATGCACCTGAGGAAGGCGCCTGGTCCTGATGGGATTAACGGTACCTTTTTTACACACTTTCTGGGACATTGTTGGGGATGACTTTGTTGATACTGTCCTTCATTTCTTGAATACGGATTACAATCCTCCTGGTTTAAATCACACTTTTCTTCTCCTCATTCCTAAGAAGCAGGGTGCTTGTTCAATGACAGATTTTCGACCTATCTCCTTGTGTAACACAGTTTATCGTGTAATTGCAAAGACAATTGTGAATCGCCTTAAGCAAGCCATGCCCTATGTTATTTCTACGGATCAAGGTACTTTTGTTTCTGGTCTGCAGATTAATAAATATTGTGGTTGCCCATGAGATTCTTCACATGATGAGAACATCTAAGGCTAAAGTTGGTGGTGTTTTTGCGTATAAAATAGACATGTCAAAAGCTTTTGATAGACTAGAGTGGGATTTTGTTCTTGGTATCATGACAAGCATGAGGTTTAATCCTAGATGTGTGGATTTGATCAGGTGGTGTATTTCTACTGTTTCAATGTCTGTTCTTATTAATGGCTATCCAGGTCAGGTTTTTAGCCCTAGTTGTGGTGTGAGGTAGGGGGACTCTCTCTCCCCTTACTTGTTTATCTGTTGCATGAAAGCTCTTTCTTCAGCTATTTCTTTTGCTACCTCGGTGGGCCTCTACAAGGGTTTTAGGATGAGGGGTTCAGATGAGGATATTACTAGTCTCTTCTTTGCTGATGATTGTGTTTTGTTTGGGATAGCCTCTGAGGATAATTGTTGGGAAAATTACAAACATAGTAATTAAACCTAGCTAAAATGGGCAAGTGCACCCAATTCGTTGTAATAAAACAAGTGTCGTATCCACAAGGAAATTGGATTCTAAATCCCGAGCTTCGGTATAATAGTTAAGTGCGAATAAACAGTAAAATGGGGTTCAGCCAGAGGCAAGCTTGGTTGTTTGTTAATTGAAATGCAATAAAAACAGTAAAGTGTTTGTGTATAGAATGGATAGGGAGAGTACCCTAGGATAGTGGGAATCACCCAATTCACTCAAAGAACTTCAAAACCATAACTCATCATCTCAGCGTCTATTAGAGTTTAGCTCATGAATCCCCAAATCATGGGAGATCCAATTCTTACCTAAATAATCAAACCCCTTAATTAAAGGAGGTTCAAATCAACAAATAGCATTAAGCAAGCACTCTCAATCAACAGCCCTAAGCATTTACTTCCAAAATCAAGAAAGCAAAAGTTAGGGTTTACTCCCTTCTTGGTCTAGTACCCAACTCAAGCTCAAATATTGAATGGAACCACCATAAATGCAATAAGAGATCAATTTAGTGCATTAATTGATATTGAAGGAAATAAAACGAGAGTAACAAATGAGTTAGGTTTCTAGCATTCAATGAGCAAAATGGGTTCAAACCCTCATCCTAGGATACAAATAGAACTACTCAGCCATAGCTAAAGAAAAGAGCAAGGAAAAGGGAGAATCAGCCATTAGAGGAGCTTTCAAGCTTCAATGGAGGTAGAAATCTTCACTTTCTTCTTCCTTCTTTCTTCTCTTCTTTTCTCCTCTTCTTTTCTCCTCTATTTTCACCTCTCTCTCGTCTGTTTAGGGTTGAAGTCGTGTGTGTTTGATAATCCCCTAAGAGTCCCCAAAATCAGCTTTTAAAAACGCAGATCTGGGCAGATTTTCCGTCCGACCGACCCAGTCGGTCGGTCTCCGAAGAAGAAAGCACGTGAGTCATTTTAAGTATGACCGACCCAGGTCCGACCCAGGCTTATGGGTCGGTCGATTCCAGTAGCTTGGGTATCCGGAAAAACCAATCCGACCGACCCAGAGTGGGTCGGTCCTGCTCCAGAGATTTGCTCTAACTTGCTCTGGACCTAGAATCTTCATTGTGGCTCAGAATTGCTCCCCGTTTATGGCGTTGGAAAGCTTGAGAGATGAGGAATCCGTTGATGCATGCCACTAACTCAAAGGGAACTCAAAAGTATGATCAAAATGAGCTTTTACCTATCAAGAGATCAAACTCTATAAGTTCACTATTAATCACTAAAACACTCTATTAAGTGGTGAAACAAGTTATGCATCCAATAGAATAAAGGTGAATGAAGCTCTTAAAATAGCATTATTTCACCACTTATCAACTCCCCCACACTTATCTATTTGCTTGTCCTCAAGCAAAATTATCTAGGAACCTATGGCAAGAAGGAACATTTATAGCAAGCAAGTATTTAGATGAATTCTTGAACTTAGGTGAGCAAAATTGTGAAAAATCTCAAGAGGAGTACAACCAACCTTCTCATGGTGACATGGGTGTGCTTAGGGTAAATAAAAAATATAGAGCTTCGGGGTATGATCTAGAGTGTTTCCAAGTGCTTAAAGATCTTTGGACTTGGAGAACTTTTACCATGGCTAACTTCTCTCAAGAATGGGCATTGAGGAGAAACAAAAGGGAAAATAGAGATTGCATTTGATCTCTTCTTTTGCAACAAGAGATGAGAAGAAATAATTTGGAATTGTGCCTTTGGCATTTTGCCTTGCTGCACAGAACACTCCACTCTCATTTATTGGTTACCGATGGTGCCTCTCAAGTCCTTTTAAAAATTTCCACGAGGAAACACCCCTTAGCAATCCCTAGATGAGAAGATTAGAAAGGACCCCTAAGCAATAAAAATTCACCAAGAAAGGGATTTATGGAAGCACCGCAATTAATTGCTCCTCAAGTGAGAAATTTTTTGAAAATTTTGGTGGAAAGTTTGAAGCATTCATGGAAAGACTTGCTTACTACAAATGAAACTTCTTTATGGCAGCAATAGGTATGTATAAGGAGATGGAGAAGTGCATCAAAAAGAAAAGGTCGTTTCCCCCACACTTGAGTAGGACAATGTCCTCATTGTTCAAAGCAAAACCCAAAGGGAAACAAACAGGAGACCTTTTTCGAAGCACGAAACATAGAGTACTTATTTTTGGTGCGTTTAAGTATTAAGCGAACTAGTACTCCCCTGATAAGACGTGTAGTGGGCAAAGGGTTCCCCCACACTTGAGAGTGTCCGGGGTCGTTGAATCGCTACCTCCGACGGGAAGAAGTCCAGAAAAAATTTGGCAAAGTTCCTCTTGCATGTGTCGTATGTTGCCTTGAAGGTGCTTGCATGCAGCGTGTATGTTTCTACAATACATAGACAAAAATAAACGATGCGCAATAGGATTCCGAGGAATACGCTAATAGCCCATGGTTAGATATAAAAATGAGACTCATCGATGAGGCTAAGAGCATAATATCCGAAAAGGTTGCATACAACATAACAGTAAAAGGAACAAGAAAGTACGAGACAAGTAATTTGGAACAGAATTCGTAAGAACATAAACAGAATAATTCTCCAAAAGCAACAGAACAGTGTTTGTAACGACAAGACTCGGGTAGCGGACAGCAAGAACTGGCTACTGAGGTGGGGGTGCATCAGACCGGAACTCGTCTCGCATGCGCTGCATCCTGACCTCCATCTCGGCCTACATCTGGCGCTGATAAGCGGTCATGCGCTCCTCGAACTCCTGCCTAGAGATAGTGTCAGGCGGTGGCGGGGGCAGAGCAAAGAGGGGGGCGCTAGAGGCTGCTGCTTCGGAGGAGGAGGAACCAGCACTCGGCTGATCGTCGTCGATAGTCCCCTTCACCCAAGTCGTCTCGTCCCAAGAGAAGCCCATCCTCTGCATGGCGTAGCCATGAATGTAGTCCATGGGGTCTGACACCGGCTCACCAGCAGCCGAGACGCCCTGGTGGACAATCTGGCTGTGCAGGAAATGAGGGAAGCCCAGATGGTGAGAACTCCTCTGCTTCACTATGTGCTACAGGTGGCGGAACATCAACCCGGAGAGAGAGAGAGGATGGTCGGGGTCCGGGGTGACCATGTAATCCATCATATAGCAATCCATGGAATTGAGGTCTTTGCTGTCCCGTGGGAGGATGTTATGGCGAAGTAGCGCGAGCATGACCCTCCTCACTAGGTCAGTGACCATTTTCAGGGTCATGGTGACCCGAACCTTTGTCCCAGCTTGATTCTTCTTTTTGCGCTGGACAGGGAGGATGCTTAAGTAGTGCCTCCGGTGAGCGCCTAGATCGCCGACGGAGATGCAGGTGGTGTACTGGAGATCCTCGATCGGGAGTCTGAAGAATTGTAGAAAGGTCTCCGTGGTGACTCGGATGCGCCGGCCCCTGACATGGGAGATGACAGTAGTGGTCCCGTACTCCATCTCGATGGTCGCACTGGCATAAAATTCTTTGACCAACCGAGGGCAGTATTGACCCCCCATGTTCAGGACACACCCCCAGCCGGTGCGCTCCATCACCTCCTGAAGGCTGAGGTCGGAAACGAGTTCGGGGTCGACCGTGCGCTCTCGCACAAATTCCCGAACGCGAGGGTGGTTGTACTAGCTCCGCGCCTCCTCACTGATAAAGCGGCCGTCAAGAAGGCCCGAGGTGGGATTGGAAGGCACAGGGGCGAGCTCGATCGCCTGAGACGAACTGGCGCCACTCTTGCGCTTCTGGTTTCTTCGGGGTCGTCCACTCATGGTTCTGAAGCATCAAAATCAAACAAAGGAAAACACAACAAAAGGAAACAAACAACAGAGATAGAGTTAGATGAAAGGTTAAAATCAGCGAAATAAAAGGTACAAGTGCAACGGAAATGTAAAAATTTGGACAGAGTCTCCCCCGTTTTTCTACCTTTTCCCGGTTCTAAGAACCTCCACATATCAACCAAAAGGTGGGCATTCAGATAGTTAAACACCCCAGTAACCCAATTCATCCAATAAGGTCTAAATTTATGAAGCAAATCCACATTGTACCCATTTTCTCATATTTGCCAACTCCAAGTCTCAACATTAGTGCAGTACCCTAGGCATAGAGATTCAATTGTGCTCACGCATTATCCAAATAGGCCAACAAAGTCATAACATAATTTTACAACAAGTAAATAATGCTAAACAAGGAATTATGAAATTTAGAGCATTAAGACAAAAATCATGCGTAAACCACCAAATTACAACAAACACCCCATAATTAACAATAAGAGCTATCCCAAACACTAAATTTGTAAAATTCTCAAATTGGCAGTGAAGGCTTCGTTTGGTTCGAGTTGAATTTAGCCCAAAGTGTAACTTGCATTAAAAGTTCAAAAAAAAGAAAAATTGACACATTAGGGGTAGAATGTCATACCGTGGTGGTTGGAGAGGGTAAATGAGGAGAAAAGGACAAGTTTTTTTGGCACAATTTAAGTTTGGGGGCGATTTAGAGAGGGTTAGGGATTTGGGGCGATTAGGGTGGGCTGGTTCAGGTGGAAGGCGACGTGTGAGGTCTGGGTGGTGGCGTGATTCGGCGGTGCGTGCGCGGCGGTTGAGGGTGGCGCGGAGGTCACGGAGGACGGAGGCGGTACACGAGCTGGGCGGCGGTGCGGTGGTTGTGTGGGCGCGCGAGAAAGGAGAGCAGGAGGGGGTAATGGGTTCTGGGTTTGGGGAAGGTTTGTCGGGGGCGAGGTTGAAGAATAGGGGAGAAAGAAGATGGGTTAAAAAAAACGACGCATTTTTGTTTTTTTTTCAAAATATTTCAACCGACCGACCCAGGTCCGACCCAGGGCTATGGGTCGGTCCATTCCAGAAAGTTGCCTCTGTGAAGAACAAGCCAGACCGACCCACAGTGGGTCGGTCGGGTGGGTCGGTCAAAAATTTCCCAAATCCTTTTGTTTTGCTCCTCAAAACATTAACAGTCACCACAAGACCATAGAAACCATAAAAACAAGCCAAAACAGCTAAAATAAACAACCACCCATGCAAAAAGGATCTACAAACATTACTACATTAGAATTGCTTAAAGAGATGGAAAGGAGTCTGGGTTGCCTCCCGGAAAGCTGCCCGTCTTTTTAAGGTCTTTGGCTAGACCATAGTGAGGGTTAGAAGGAACCTGGAGGGTCCCTTAAGTAAAGGGCCCGAGCTTCAACCTTTTGAATGTCTCCTCCATGATAATGCTTTAGTCGGGAACCGTTGACCATGAAAGTCCCCCCTTGACATTCTTCAGCTCATAAGCTCCATAAGGGGTGACCTTTGTGACAGTAAAAGGGCCAGCCCAATGAGACTTTAACTTCCCGGGGAATAACTTCAACCTTGAGTTGTAGAGGAGAACCCGGTCACCTTCGTGAAACTCCCGCTTCATAATCATCTTATCATGCCATTACTTGGCCTTTTCCTTGTATATGCGGTTATTTTCATAGGGATCCTCCCGAATTTCTTCTAAATCGGTCGATTGGAACCGTCTCTTGTCACCAGCGCTCTAGAGATCATAGTTGAGGGCCTTCACCGCCCAATATGACTTATGTGATAATTCGACCGGCAAGTGACAAGCCTTCCCATAGACAAGCCGGAACGAGGACATACCGATTGGAGTTTTGTAGGCGGTCCTATATGCCCACAATGCATCATCGAGCTTCATGGACCAATCTTTCCTTGAGGAGTTGACTGTCTTTTGAAGGATCCATTTAAGCTCTCTGTTGGTGACCTCAGCTTGGCCATTACATTGAGGGTGATAAGGAAGGGCAACCTTGTGTCTCACTCCATATTTACTCATCAGCGCTTCAAATTGTTTGTTCCAAAAATGAGACCCGCCATCACTCAATATGGCTCGCAGTACCCCGAACCGTGTGAAAATATTTTTCTTCAGAAATTTGATCACAACCTTGGCGTCATTAGTCGGGGTTGCAATTGCTTCAACCCACTTGGTCACATAGTCGACCGCCACAAGAATAAACAAGTTGGAGAAAGAAGATGGGAAGGAGCCCATGAAATCGATACCCCACAAATCAAACGGCTCAACCTCTATCATTATGTTGAGCGGCATCTCATGCTTGCGTGAGGTGTTCCCAAGCCTTTGACATTGGTCACATGAGGCAACGAACGAGTGGCAGTCCTTATGAAGGGTTTTCCAGAAAAATCCGGCTTGAAGTACCTTGGCTGCTGTTCGTGCTGGACCGTGGTGTCCTCCGGCTTCACCCGAGTGATAATGAATCAGAATTTCCTGCGCTTCACTCATGGGCACACATCTCCGGATCACCCCGTCAGCACAAACTTTGAAAAGGAAAGGGTCCTCCCAGAAATACCTCTTGACATCGGAGAAAAATTTCTTTCGTTGCTGATAGGTCATCTCCAGTGGGACCACTCCCCTTGCCAAATAATTTGCAAAGTCTGCATACCATGGGTCTCCGGTCTCTGCAATCATGTAGATGCTCTCGTATGGGAAAAATTCATTGATTGGCACACCATCATCAGGGACCTCCATTCGAGATAGATTATCAGCTACTACATTCTGCACACCCGGTTTATCCCGGATCTCTATCTCAAATTCCTGTAGGAGTAAAATCCATCGGAGAAGTCTAGGTTTCGCATCACCTTTGTTGAACAAGTACTTCAGTGCTGAGTGGTCTGTGTGCACCACAACCTTACTGCCCAAGAGGTAGGATCGGAATTTGTCGAGGGCGAAAACCACAGCTAACAGCTCCTTTTTGGTGGTGGCGTAATTCTTTTAAGCATCATTGAGAGTTCTACTAGCGTAGTAGATACTCCTCAATATCTTTTCCTTCTTCTGACAAAGGACGGCCCCCACCGCATAGTCGCTGGCGTCGCACATGATCTCAAACGGTAAACTCCAATCGGGGGAAACCACGATAGGTGCAGATATAAGGCACTGTTTTAGGGTGTTGAAGGCACCTAAGCACTCTTCGGTGAATTCAAATATAACATCCTTGGCCAAGAGGTCGCAGAGGGGTTTTGAGATTTTGGAGAAGTCTTTTATGAACCTTCTGTAGAAACTGGCATGACCCAAGAAGCTACGAATATCCTTCACTGATGTTGGAGGAGGTAGCTTTTCAATTACTTCAATTTTAGCCTTGTCTACCTCAATACCCTCTGAAGAGATCTTGTGCCCCAAGACAATTCCTTCTTTTACCATAAAATGGCATTTTTCCCAATTGAGCACAAGATTTGTCTCCTCACACCGGATCAAGATAGCGTCGAGGTTGTCCAAGCAAGTGTCGAAGGAGGTGCCGAAGACGGAGAAGTCATCCATAAAGACCTCAATGCTTTTTTCTAGGAAGTCGGAGAAGATCGCCATCATGCATCTCTAAAATGTGGCTGGGGCGTTGCAAAGCCCGAAAGGCATCCGTGTGTAGGCAAACGTCCCATATGGGCATGTAAACGTCGTCTTTTCCTGATCCTCGGGGGCTATTGGGATTTGGAGATACCCTGAATATCCATCCAGAAAGCAGTAACAGTCTTGCCCCGCCAACCTCTCGAGCATTTGATCAATGAATGGGAGAGGGAAGTGGTCTTTTCTGGTGGCGGTGTTCAGCTTCCGGTAGTCGATGCAGACTCTCCAACCAGTGGTAGTCCTCTGAGACACCAGCTCACCCTTTTCGTTGGGGACGATGGTAATTCCTCCTTTCTTTGGGACCACTTGCACGGGGCTAACCCATTTGCTGTCGGAGATGGCATAGATAATCCCTGCATCTAAGAGTTTAAGAACTTCCTTTTTGACAACCTCTTTCATATTGGGATTCTCCTCTGAGGTTGGACCAACGGCTTGTAGTCATCTTCCATGAATATCCGGTGGGTGCAGAAATGAGGGCTGATCCCTTTGATGTCGGCTATAGTCCACCCGATAGCCCGTTTATGGTTTCGGAGCACCCTCATCAGACTTTCCTCTTACGCACCTGTCAAGGAAGAAGAAATAATAACAGGTAGAACACACGGATCAGTCAAATAAGCATATTTAAAATGAGAAGGCAGAGGTTTCATCTCCACAGTGGGAGGCTTCTCAACCGAAGGCAATGGCTTCTGAGAAGCTCGTTCCAATGGTTCGGGTGGCAGATAGCGTGGTCTATAGCCAGAAAATCTGCTGTTCAACTCAGCCACCATTTCAATAATTTCTGGGTGGAATTCCTGTTCAACACAAGCCTCAAACAAAGCTAATTCAAGGGCATCAGATTTAACAAGAGAGAGAGAGTGATCCTGCACAATTGAGTCTATGACATCTATAGCAAAAATAGCCTCAGCTTGTGACGGTCTCTTCACTACTTTAGACATGTCAAATTCTAATTTTTCATCATGAAGTCGCAGAATTATTTTTCCTTTCTCCACATCTATAAGGGCCCTAGCAGTTCTCATGAAAGGTCTGCCCAAAATTAGCGGCACTCTCTGGTCTTCTTCAATATCTATCACAATGAAATCAGCTGGGAAAACAAATGTACCAACAGTTACTACCAAGTCCTCTACCTTCCCTTTAGGGATAACCAAAGATCTATCCGCTAATTGCAATTGCATGGGAGTGGGAGTGCATTTACCAATTCCAAGCTTATTAAAAGTGGAGAGGAGCATAAGATTTATACTAGCACCTAAATCACATAACCCACTACCGCAGTCAATTTACCAATAAAGCAAGGAACGATAGGTAAACCGGGATCTCCAAGCTTTGGAGGTAGGCTTCTTTGTAGAACCGCTGAAACTTCTTCGGTGAGGTGAATAGTTTCCGCTTCCTCCAGCGATCTCTTGTTTGCCATGATGTCCTTCATGAACTTAGCATAAATCGGCATCTGTTTCAAAGCATCAGAAAAAGGAATGTTAATCGTTAATTTCTTGAAAATGTTTAGAAACTTCCCAAATTGTTCATCCAAATTTTTCTTTTTGAGTCTATTAGGAAAAGGAAGAGGGGGAAGATGCTTTGTAAGAGTAGTAGAAGTAGAAGGTTCAGGAGGCCCCTTCTCCTTGAAAACTTCCTTAGGTGGAGGTGGTGGTTCCTCAACAATCTCTTGCCCTTCTTCTTGAGCTTCATCTTCTTGGGACTCCATGTCCTCATGTGAGCATGACGGATCAAGGAGTCTCCCACTCCTTAGTGTTACCGCTTTTGCTTGCTCTCTTGCATTGGGCTTCGCTTGACTTGGAAGAACACCCGGTTGTCTTTGAGCAAGTTGTTGAGAGATGTTTTCAAGTTGGGCTTCAACCCTTTTGTTGGTGGCGTCTTGGCTTGCTTTAAAAGTATCCAAATCATCCGTTTTAGTGTGCATAGACGAGACAAGATTTTTCATCAGGTCTCTTAGCTCGGCATTGGCATCCGTGGATAGAGAAGGTTGTTGATGTGGTTGGTGTTGTTGTTGTTGTTGTTGATGTGGTTGGTGTTGTTGTTGTTGTTGTTGAAAGCCCGGAGGTGCTCCTAGTGGTCGGTAACCCATTTGTGGGTTGGACATTTGAGACGACCCTTGTGACCGATAGCCTGTGGGATTATTGGAAGCATTGCTAACCCCCCCTTGGGTTTGGTTGTTATTTCTCCATGAGAAGTTTGGATGGTTCCTCCATGGGGTGTTTTGTTGGTTGTAGTTGTATCCGGGGCGGTTGCCTACAAAGTTTACATCCTCATGTGGATTGGCATAAACCTTGCCTTCACAGAAGTGGGTCTCATGAGGACCCGCACAAATTGCACACCCCTCTTGGACTGAAGTAGAAGTAGATGGAGAGGGTGATGATGAAGAAGCTATAGACTTTGTTGTTTCTTTTTGAGCTATAGCTAGTTTCTCCACCATCTTGGTGAGTGAAGATAGTTGAGCGGAAAGGTGGTCGGTGGGCTCAACATGTAAGAGACCAGCTGCTCTTGGTGCTCTCCCCTTTTGCCTAGACCATTGCCTTATGTTACTAGTCATCACCTATAGGAGTTCCATCCCCTCTTGAGGTGACTTAGTCATAAAGCTTCCTCCAGCTGAGGAGTTCACAAGTAGTCTATTCGAGTCGTCGAGACCGTTGAAAAATGATAGACATAGTGATTGGTCGTCCAAACCGTGGTGGGAACAATTCATCAACATGTCTTTGAATCTATCCCATGCATCGTACAACGTCTCTCCCGACTCTTGGAAAAAGGTATTAATCTCTCCAATTAATTGCCTCGTTCTACTAGTGGGGTAATACTTGGCAAGAAATTTTTGAGCCATTTGTGCCCAAGTATGGATTGATTTTGACGGTAAACTCCTATACCATCTTGATGCAGCGTCGGACAGTGAGTGAGGGAAAAGCTGCAGGCGTATCCTCTGGTCAACATTTCCAGTTCTACCAAATGAGTTGCAAAAGTCAAGGAATTGACTTAGGTGGTTAGGAGCTTCATCGGGATTTGCTCCACTGAATTTTCCTAAGTCCCGAACAGCAGTGATGTTGTGGGTTTTGAACACCCATTGTCCGGTCTCTTGAGGCGTCAACTCTGGTAGGACTATGGCCAACGGTCTCCCTTCGGTGTCCGGCTGGTTGTAGTCTTTGAGAGCCATTTGTTGTTGGTTTCCGTTATCTTCTAAACCCCCGTGTTGGTCTAGATAAGCCATGATTGAATTTTTCACAGTTCGAATAACTCTCAACAATGAGCGCTCGAGCTCGGGTCTCGGACTAACAAGTGGAGATCCTTTGGCTCGAGTGTTTGGCATACACCGAGAAAACAGAAGGTACCTAAACCGCACCAACACCAAATACTCTTAAGTAGAAGGAAATGTAAAAATATAGACAACAACTAAAAACATAAATACCACAAATTAAATAAAATAGATAAAAGTACTAAATGCACAAAAAACTAAAGTACCGAACCAAGGGAAATTGAATAATCAATTTCCCCGGCAACGACGCCAAAAACTTGTTGGGAAAATTACAAACATAGTAATTAAACCTAGCTAAAATGGGCAAGTGCACCCAATTCGTTGTAATAAAACAAGTGTCGTATCCACAAGGAAATTGGATTCTAAATCCCGAGCTTCGGTATAATAGTTAAGTGCGAATAAACAGTAAAATAGGGTTCAGCTAGAGGCAAGCTTGGTTGTTTATTAATTGAAATACAATAAAAACAGTAAAGTGTTTGTGTATGGAATGGATGGGGAGAGTACCCTAGGATAGTGGGAATCACCCAATTCACTCAAAGAACTTCAAAACCATAACTCATCATCTCAGCGCCTATTAGAGTTTAGCTCATGAATCCCCAAATCATGGGAGATCCAATTCTTACCTAAATAATCAAACCCCTTAATTAAAGGAGGTTCAAATCAACAAATAGCATTAAGCAAGCACTCTCAATCAACAACCCTAAGCATTTACTTCCAAAATCAAGAAAGAAAAAGTTTAGGGTTTACTCCCTTCTTGGTCTAGTTCCAAACTCAAGCTCAAATATTGAATGGAACCACCATAAATGCAATAAGAGATCAATTTAGTGCATTAATTGATATTGAAGGAAATAAAACTAGAGTAACAAATGAGTTAGGTTTCTAGCATTCAATGAGCAAAATGGGTTCAAACCCTCATCCTAGGATACAAATAGAACTACTCAGCCATAGCTAAAGGAAAGAGCAAGGAAAAGGGAGAATCAGCCATTAGAGGAGCTTCCAAGCTTCAATGGAGGTAAAAATCTTCACTTTCTTCTTCCTCCTTTCTTCTCTTCTTTTCTCCTCTTCTTTTCTCCTCTATTTTCGCCTCTCTCTCTCTCTCTCTGTCTGTCTGTTAGGGTTGAAGTCGTGTGTGTTTGATAATCCCCAAAGAGTCCCCAAAATCAGCTTTTAAAAACGCAGATCTGGGCAAATTTTCCGTCCGACCGACCCAAACTGGGTCGGTCCCGTGGGTCGGCCGGTCTCCGAAGAAGAAAGCACGTGAGTCATTTTAAGTATGACCGACCCAGGTCCGACCCAGGCTTATGGGTCGGTCGATTCCAGTAGCTTGGGTATCCAGAAAAACCAATCCGACCGATCCAGAGTGGGTCGGTCCTGTGGGTCGGTCCTGCTCCAGAGATTTGCTCTAACTTGCTCTAGACCTAGAATCTTCATTGTGGCTCGGAATTGCTCCCCGTTTGCGGCGTTGGAAAGCTTGAGAGATGAGGAATCCGTTGATGCATGCCATTAACTCAAAGAGAACTCAAAAGTATGCTCAAAATGAGCTTTTACCTATCAAGAGATCAAACTCTATAAGTTCACTATTAATCACTAAAACACTCTATTAAGTGGTGAAACAAGTTATGCATCCAATAGAATAAAGGTGAATGAAGCTCTTAAAATAGCATTATTTCACCACTTATCAATAATGCAAGTTCTCTGAGGGATATCCTTCTGAAGTTTTTAGAAGCATCGGGTCAATCTATAAACCCATAAAAGTCTAGTCTCATGTTTTCTGCAAGAGTTCCTAATCATGTTGGAACTAGTATTGTATCCTTGTTTGGTTCCAGGGAGGTGAGTGATTTTGGGCATTACCTGGGTTTTCCAAGTAAGATTGGTAGAAACAAAAGAATGGTTTTTGACTATATTCGTGAGAGGGTTCAGAGGAAAGTTCAAGGTTGGGGGCGGTTGGTTTCGTAGGCTGGTCGCAGTATTCTAAAAAAAATGCTTTACAGTCAATTCCAGTCTATGTTATGAGTGTTGTTAAGCTTCCTTTGACCCTAATAAGGGATTTGCACTCCCTCTTGGCTAGATTTTGGTGGACAGGCCCGGTTAATAGGAGGGGTTTGCATTGGAGTAAGTGGTTGTCTCCGTGTCAGCCTCTCTCACTTAGGGGTTTGGGTTTCAGGATCTGGGGGTTTTTAATAAGGCGCTGCTTACCCGGCAGCTTTGAAGAATTGTGTCTTATCCAGATTCAACTTTAGCCAAGGTGCTCAAAGCTAGATATTTCAAGGATGGTTCTCTATTGTCGGCTACATTGAGGAGTAGACCAAGTCCTATTTGGAGGAGTTTTTTCTCTTGTATTAGTTTATTTAAATCTGGAGTTAGGCAGGTTATTGGTAATGGGCACTCTATTGGTCTCTTGTCTCTCTGGATGCCAAATAAGCCTGGAGGCTGCCCTTCTCAAGTTAACTTGCCAGATTTGGCCTTAAAGGAGGGGAAGGTTTCTTGGCTATTTAATCCAATTGATAGAAGCTGGCGTTTGACTCTCCTTAGGGATTGGTTTAGGGATGAAGATGTTAAGGAGATTGAGGCTATAGATTTGGGTAATGAGGGGGCGAGGATAAGTGGGTCTGGAGAGGTACCAAATATGGGTTGTTTGCAATTCGATCTGCTTATCATATGACAATGTCTTTCAAGATAGCTAGTTTGTCACAGAGTTCTGGGGGAGGCTATGTGGGGCGGGCTCTGAGGAAAGTTTGGCACTCCTTTGTGCCACTGCGAGTTAGGGTGTTTTGGTGGAAGCTTATTCGTGGTTTTATGGTGTGTAATGCCCTGTTATCTTATAATTTCAAGGACGGCAGAGCAACCTCTTGTTTCTGTGGTGGTGTTGAATCCTTCAAGCATGTTTTCCTCTTTTGCAAGTTGGTCTCCCCTCTCTGGTGTCGCATTCTTTTTGAAAGGCCCATGCACTTATCTAATGACGGAGCCCTTCTTGACTGGTTGTTACATTGTGTTTTGAGCTTTTCTGGTTTGGATTATATCTGCTTGATTTTGTTTATGTGGCAAATTTGGTTCTCTAGATGCCAGTTTAGTTATGGGAAGGCGCATACCATGGTTGATGGGTGGTATCAAGCGGAGGCATACCTTGCAGTCACATGTGTTGCAGGCAAAGGGAACATCCAGGTTCAAGGGAGGGTGCCATTTGCGGGGAAGGAGGCAATAGCTGTGTTTGTTGATGGCAGCTTCAAACCCGGTTCGGGTGCGGGCATTGGGGTAGTTGGATATGCAGACGGCAGAGTTGTGATGGTAGGGTCAAAGCGGGTGTTTTTGATGCGGGTTGAGGAATCCTCTGTTTTTGTTGAAGCTAACGCGCTTAATATGGCTGTGGATTGGGCAAAAGATGCAGGATTGGTGGATGTTTGTTTCTTTTCTGATTGTAAATAGTTAGTGGATATTTTGAATGGTGATACTCAAGGAGATCCAAATCAGACCATGTTGGCTGATGATATTTTATGAAAATTTACACGCTTTAGGAAGATTTCTTGATCTTTTGTTTCAAGAGATGAGAATGTGGTAGCACATATGTTAGCAAATTTGGGAAGGGGTGATAGTTTGGATGGGTTTTGGACTGATATGATACCTGACTATATAGGCTTCGTTCGGACATGTCACAAATGTGGCATAAATGTGTCATTTTTGATTTTGGCATTTTTGACCCAAAATGCTAAACCGTCATCACCGAACAACAATTTTCAAAACAGCCACAAATATACATTTTCAAAACAACCACAAAACAACCACAATTTATGCTGCAAATAGAATTAATACCGTAAACAGAGGCGGAGCAGAAAACTGTAATTAATGGGGCGAGAATATTTTAATAATAATTAATATTTAAAAATTAATTTTTAATAAATTAATTTAAATTTTCAATACTTATAATTATATTTTAAAAATGATTTTATATGCTATATATGTTATTTTTATTTCTCGGCATATCCAGTATTTAAATTTAAATTTGTTTTTGAATTTCATAAGTAATATTTAATTGATTAGAATATATTGTTTTAACTACAAATATATGTTTAAAATAAATATTTTATCAATAATTAAATAATATATAATAATAAAATAATAAGTGATAGTTTATATATATATATATATATTCGGTTACAGTCAATTATTTTATTATTAGAAAGAATTATTTTTTCAATTCACTGATATTATTTATTCCATTAAAAATTAAAATAATCTTAAGTATTAATACATTTGAAATGTTATATTAAATACTAATATGTAATCCATAAAATTTTATTTTTATATGTAACATCTAATATATTTGCTCTAAACACAATGGTTTATTTTTTCTAATATATGTAAAAAAATTATTGATAAATTAATATGTATACATATTATAAATTAATTGTCACTAAAATGTTAATAAATAATAATAATAATTAAAGTATATAATTGAATATCTACATATATTTTAACTTTATTAACAAAAAATTGTTTTAAAATGTAATATAAAATTTTTAATTGTAACACTAAAAACGGTAAACGCACCGCACAAAACTAACTTATTCAAAACAGCCAGACGAAACCGCCGCCTGCCGAACACTATTTTTCAAAACAACCAACACAAAACAACCGACAAAACTACCACAAAACAACCAACAAAACTACCACAAAACAACCAGACCAAAACAACCACAAAACTACCACGTTTATACCACCTGAACCAGCTATAATGACACTATGCTCTTAGTTAATATAGTATGCTATCTTTCAAAAAAGTAGTAATAAAAATTTCAAAAATATTATACAACGTAACAAAACTACTAATATTAATTTTTTTTCCTACACCTCGGTAATTTCCCTCAAATTGTATCAGTCCTTTTTTGTGACCCAAAAGAAGGCAAACAACAAATTCGCATATAGAAGAACTACCGTCACTTCTAAATTTGAGACTTCAATTCTACACTTGAGTTTGATGTATCGGCGTATCGCATTATCTGTGGATGCCACATACAAATGTGAAATGACTGAACTGACGACGAAGTCTCGGCTGCATTGAATCTTTGGTTTTCAGATCTCTTCTACTCCGCTTTCCCTTTCTTCCCTCGTTTCGAACATTCAAACGTCCCCTTCCTCCTACCCTTCAGATGGCGGCTAAGCAAATGGAAGATATACAAAGGAAGTTGACAATGCTCGAGTATCCGAGAGCAAACGCCCCTGCCCAGTCTCTACTCTTCGCTGGCATGGAGCGTTACGCCCTGCTTGAGTGGCTCTTCTTTAGGTTCTTGTACACTTAACCTTTTCCTTATCTCCTTTTTAGCTCCATCCAGTTGCTCGATCTCACTCTTCTACCTACCCTTCAATCCGTGTTTCACTTTCCGTCGTCGAGTGTTTGGCATTACAATTTTCTTTGCACAACTAGGGGTTTTCAGATTACTTTGACATAATCTTGATTTCGCACAAGTGGAGTGCTGAGATTAGTAATTTGCACGCTAGACGCCGATTTGAAGCCATGTGATGAGAACACTTCTATCAAATTGCGGGTTGTGTAAACTGCACATGCTTGATAGGCTCTGACTATATTGCTTCAATTATGACGAATGACAATTTCCGAAAAAAATTGATTCCAAACACTCGACGAGAAACTGGACAATTCGAGAGAACAGTTAAATATCAATTGCGGGTTCTGGTTATTCTTAAACTGCATTTGCTCGATAAGCTCTGATTACTTCAATTTTGACGCTGACAAATTCTAAATATTTGTGAGCTGAATCTACACTTCCAAAACTCCCAACATGAATGAACAATATCAACGACCTTGCTTGACAGAAATCATCAGGTTGGAGCCTGTTTGATCCTGAGGGTTGTTTTCCTCCTATTTTCATTTCAGGCTCTTGGGTGATAAATCACCTTTCTCTCAACAAAATCTTCAGGGGGAGGGTGTTGACCGAGATGAAGAGACTTCTCGTATTCAATGTATGCTGTTTTAGAGTTCTGTCTCTTTTTTTATACAAACACATTTGAATCTTGTTGGGCGGTGGAACTCTTTTGTTAGTTGCTCTGCCATGATAAGTTTTTGTTTTCTTTTCCTGCTGGCAGACTTGGCTGAAATTGCGAAGTTCCTGGGTATTACAACAACTGTAGATACTGAGGCCATTCAGGTGAGTTTGTTTTAACATTGGAGTTAGAAATTTCTTTGATCAAGAGGTATGCTCCCCTGGCAATTGAATTTGAATTCACCCAGAATGAGCAAAGAACCAGGAATGAAACTATTAGCAAGACTTCTCAGCATCAACCTGATATCCTTCTCCTGGTGTCATTGCAGTAGTTTTTGAATTTGAGGCTATCCCTTTTGAATGGCGGAAATCCACCCTTCTTTTTGTCCTACAATGGTCCTAAAGTCCTTGTCAACCTATCTTTAGTTTAATCAATTCATGTTTTATCTATTTGTGGGTGGTGCAACTGCTAAACATCATCTCTACATCAATTTTGATCAAGTTCTTTTATTTCTCAAATGGTTTCAGTACAGAGGTGTAGCTGATTTGGTCCCAAACAGAACTTTTAAACTTGCATACCAAGCAGAAGACTTGTCACCCCCATTGTTCAAGCATGTGCTTCTCTTACCATATATTTCCGGATTGGCTAGATATTTGTTATTTACTGTAGTTTGAGAGGGTTTTATTCTTGATTGAAGATGTACAAAATAGATATACAATCCTATATTTATAGTAGAGTCATCTAAGGGAAGAGACACTTAGGAAGAGTGTAGAATAAACCCCTTGAAGTGTCTATCTAGGAACTATAAATAAAAAGTAAAGAATCTGAACAGGTATAATTAATTATAACCTGAACAGCCACTAGAGACTAATAATTACAGAATTAATAAATAAACTATTTCCTAGACTAATGGTGTCTGTTCGGTATATATTCCTTAACTGATATATCAACACTCCCCCTCAAGCTAGGTTTGTAGATATCATTCATACCTAGCTTGACGATAAGACTACGAAACCTAGGACTGTGAAGAGGTTTGGTAAACGCATCTGCAATTTGATCTTCAGATGGAGTGTTGCATAGATCAATCAAACCTCCTTCAACTTTCTCTTTGATGAAGTGTCGGTCAATCTCAATATGCTTGGTACGATCATGTTGGACAGGATCATGGGCTATGCTGATTGTTGATTTGTTATCACACCTCAGCTCCATCGGTCCCTTCCATTTGATTTTTAAATCAGAAAGGATAATTCTGATCCAGAGAAGTTCACAAAGACCATGGGCAAGAGCTCTTAATTCAGATTCAGCAGAGGATCGGGCCACTACATTCTGTTTTTTGCTTCTCCATGTCACAAGATTTCCTGCTAGAAATACACAAAAACCTGTAGTAGACCTTCGATCCACAAGTGAGCCACAAAAACCTGTAGTAAACCTTCGATCCACAAGTGAGCCACAAAAACCTGTAGTAGACCTTCGATCCACAAGTGAGCCACCATAGTCAGCATCGGTAAAGGCTTGAACTGTTAACTGCTCCCCCTTCTTAAACAAAATTCTTTGTCCTGGACTTCCTTTTAGGTAGTGCAGAACCCTATAGGCTGCTTCCAGATGTGGTTTCCTTGGGTCATGCATGAATTGACTTAGCACACTAACCGTATAGGCGATGTCCGGTCTGGTATGGGAGAGATAAATAAGCTTGCCACATAGACGTTGATACGTAGCTGAATCAACCTTGGGTTCATCATGGGCAATGTCAAGCTTTTGATTGGGATCCATTGGTGAAGTAGCTGGTCTACAAGCACTCTTTCCTGTCTCACTTAGCAAGTCTGTGATATACTTTTGTTGACTGATAAAGATGCCTTGTGATGAGCGAGCAACTTCAATCCCAAGGAAATACTTGAGAGAGCCAAGGGATTTCATCTCAAATTTTGATTTGAGTTGCTTTTCTAGACATTGTCTCTCTGTTGGATCATTACCAGTGACAATAATGTCATCAACATATACAAGAAGAATAGTCACTCCCCCTGGGCGAGAGTGCTTGAAGAATAGAGTATGATCGCCCTGACTTTGACTATACCCAGCAGCGCGAACAACCTTGGAAAAGCGGTCAAACCAAGCTCGAGGGGATTGCTTGAGGCCATATAAAGCCTTTTTCAATCTACATACTTTGGAGGAGGTAGATGTTGATGCTGAATCATCATTGAAGCCCGGGGGAATGCACATGTAAATCTCATCATGTAGATATCCATGGAGGAAAGCATTCTTGACATCAAATTGTGATAATGGCCAATCGAAGTAGGATGCCAAGGATAAAAGAATGCGGACAGTATTGAGTTTGGCCACAGGAGCAAAGGTTTCCTGATAGTCAATGCCATATGTCTGAGTATACCCTTTAGCCACAAGACGAGCTTTGTACCTCTCGAGTGAACCATCAGCATTGTATTTGACATTAAAGATCCACCTGCAACCAACAACATGCTTGCCAGGAGGTTTAGTCACAATTTCCTAAGTATGATTTTGTTCAAGAGCTCGAATTTCCTCCTGCATAGCATCCCTCCACTCTTTCTTGCTCAATGCTTCAGAAATGGAATTAGGTATTCGGATATCATTAAGGCTTTGAACGAACAAGGCATGAGAAGGAGAAAAATTGTTAAAGGTAACAAAATTAGCCAAAGGATAGAGAGGAGCTTTGGTGCACTGACGTACACCTTTGCGTAAGGCAATTGGTGGAGAGGACTCTTGAGGGAGAGAATCATTACCTGGGTTAAACGCTTGGTCCTGCGTCAGCCACGGAGTCGACCTGTGCTCTCTTGAATACACCCGTGTCACATTAGGTGGGGTTGTTTGGTCTTGGTTGGAGGATTCGGTGGAAGATGGAGTAGGTTGAGTTGGTGGTGAATTTGGGGTTCGTAAGTTAGGAGATGATGATTGTTGGTCAGATTGAGAAGGTTGTGAATCAAGTGTGAGTGGTGATATGTTTGATGATGATGGTTGTGAATTAGGCAGATTTGGCGAAGAGGGTGTAATAGTGTAGGTAGGGAGTGGTGGAGCAGTCTGAGGATCCTGAGTAGAGGACAAAGAAGTGGTAGAGTTGGGGTAAAATGGGTCAGCTTCATGAAAGGTAACGTCAGCAGTGATGTAGCTTCTTTTTGTGGCGGGATTGTAGCACTTGTATCCTTTTTGGGTTGGAGAATAGCCCAAAAAGATACACTTAGTAGATCGTGGGTCCAATTTCCCCCTTTGAGGTGGAGGAATATGAACAAAAACTGTACAACCGAACACTTGTAGACTAAGATCAGAAGAGATTTTGGTATGGGGGAAGAAGTGACGAAGGCAATCAAGAGGGGATTTATTTTGAAGCACACGAGTGGGCAGTTTATTGATAAGGTGACAGGCTGTGAGAGTAGCTTCCCCCCAATAATGTTTAGGAGTATTGGACTGGAAGAGTAGGGCACGACTTACTTCAATAAGGTGGCGGTTTTTTCTCTCAGCAATACCATTTTGTTGAGGTGTGTATGGACAAGAAGACTCATGGACAATACCTTTTGACATGAAAAAGGATGTGACATTTTGAATGAAATAATCGAGGGCATTATCAGAACGGAAGCGTTTTATAGTGGTGGAAAATTGATTGTGAATCATATTGCAGAAGATGGGAATAATTGTACTCACTTCACTTTTGTGTTTCATTAGAAAGACCTACATAAAACGAGTGCAGTCATCAATAAATGTTATGTACCAACGTGCACCAGAAATGTTAGCAACCGGAGAAGGACCTCAAACATCACTATGAATAAGATCAAAAGGAGAATGACTTATTGTATTGCTTTGTGGAAAAGATACACGAGAATGTTTAGCAAGTTCACACATGTCACATTGGAAGGTGGAAATATCAATACCACTAAAAAGATTAGGAAATATGGTTTTGAGAACATGAAAGGATGGATGACCAAGGCGCTGATGGTGGAGTCAAATGGTGTTGATATCAGCAGTGACGGTGGTAAGAGCTTTTTGTGGGGGGTTGGCGACAACCAGTGTATCAAGATAGTACAGTCCTTCTCGTTGCTTAGCAGTTCCAATCGTCCTCCCTGTGCGCAGATCCTGTAGGATACACCATGAAGGAAAGAAAACAGCAAAGCAATTAAGGTCCACGGTTAGTTTGTAGATAGAGGCAAGATTCATGGCCAAGTTAGGAACATGTAGGGTATTTTTCAGATGCAGCTGATCTGGAAAAAATAACGGTGCCATGTCCAACAACACGTGTAGAGCTTCCATCAGCAGTGGTAATGTGTTCAGGTGAGGAACATGGGTGATAATGAGAAAATAAAGAGGAAACAACAGTCATATGAGAGGTGGCACCTGAGTCCAAGATCCATTTGGAGGGAGAGGTTTGTTCTGAAGCATTAAGACAAAAATGAGTAGAGGTCTTACCTTGCAAGGCCAAAGAGCTATGACCAGAATCATTTGAGGCATCAAGAGACTCCAACATCACACGAAGTTTATGTATTTCCTCCACAGAAATGGGTGAAGGAGTAGCAGAGTTGCCTGCTGTATAACGGGATGAGGGAGTGGCTGAGTTAGCACGCCCAGCACTAGATCCACGCCTTTCCTGGCCCTTCTTTTCTTTTTGTAGATGGGGATATAGTTTCCAGCATTGGTTCACATTATGATTAGATCTTTTGCAATGTTCACACCATCGTCCTCCCTTATTTTCCTTAGTCGCCTTAGCATCTAAAATAGCAGATTTGGCAGCGAGAGCAGTGTTGTCAACTGTCTTGGTGCTCATCATGATATTACGCCTACTTTCTTCATGTTTGACAGTAGCAATGGCAGAAGATATAGCTGGAAGAGGAGTGGTGTTGAGGATCTGTGCTCGAATCTGATCATATTCTGGATTTAAACCAGACAAGAAACAGTAGAGGCGTTGCTGATTTATATAGTTCTTGTGGAGGGTTACATCAGCAGCATTAGACCACCTCATTGTTTGACACTAGTCAAGTTCAGACCACCGTCGCTGGAGGTCTGTAGCATATTCTGTGACAGACTGCGAATCTTGCTTAAGATTCATTGTTTGGAGCCATTCATAGATAAACGCACCATCTTTGGCAGCAGAATAGGACTGCTTTATGAAATCCCAAATGTCTTTGGCTGTATCCATATAGAGACATGTGCCGCTGATATTGGGATCCATCGAGTCCCATAACCAGACCCGTATATTGGCATTCATTTTTTCCCAGCTAGCAGCATCTGTACCTTCTTCTGGTGTAGAAGCAGAGAGATGCGCTTCAAGATCCTTGCCGCGGAGAAGAGTGTAGACCAGCTTTGACCATCCAAGGTAATTCTTACCATTGAAACGGTATGATGGCTGGATAGGAGGAAGATCAAATTTTTGTTGTCGAAGAACAGTTGCTGCTGCAGCAGCAGCTGAGACAATAGTTGAGTGGTCAAGGTGATTTGTGGGTGAATCAGTTTCTGTAACATGATCGAACCCTTGGTGAGGAGACTCACGCTGATAGTGAAGAAAAAAAAGAATTGAAGGCAGCAAAGGGGTGGAGACACCCAAAGAGATTCTATATGCGTAGAAAGTTGAGATGCAGAGGGGTGGAGACACCCAGAAAATTAGAACATAGACAGGAATGAATAAAGGCTGCTCAAAGGGCAGAGATCAGATGAGTTTGGATCAGATTAGGCTCTGATACCATGTAGTTTGAGAGGGTTTTATTCTTGATTGAAGATTTACAAAACAAATATACAATCCTATATTTATAGTAGAGTCATCTAAGGGAAGAGACACTTAGGAAGAGTCTAGAATAAACCCCTTGAAGTGCCTATCTAGGAACTATAAATAAAAAGTAAAGAATCTGAACAGGTATAATTAATTATAACCTGAACAGTCACTAGAGACTAATAATTACAGAATTAATAAAAAAACTATTTCCTAGACTAATGGTGTCTGTTCGGTATATATTCCTTAACTGATATATCAACATTTACCATTTCCTTGAAAATCATACATTATATTGGCAATAGTTATTCGACAATTCTTGCTTCCCTTTTGAGATTGTCAAACCTGGATAGTGATAACGCCTAAAAGAAGATGTATCTCCTCAGTTATGTTTTATGGTTACTTTCAGGGACGAGGAAGTTATGAGGACCGTACTGAAATGCTTCAGCTCATTGTCGATCTTGTGGAGGCAAGCATGTTTGCTGACAATCCTGACTGGAGGTTGTGATGATTATTTGTCCGGGGTGATTATTATTTTTGGTGCACAGATCTGAATTTACACCACGTGATCCCTTTAGGTCGTGCTCAATTACAAGCCTTTTACCCAATTGTGATGTACTTTATTTTCTCCTTGATGCAGTGTTGATGAGCAGGTAGGCAAGGACATTCAGCTGATTGATTCTATTGCTGAAAAGCAAGCTCAGATTTTCTCAGAAGAGTGCAAATTGTTTCCAGCTGATGTTCAGATCCAATCCATATATCCATTGTAATGTATCTCATGCTTTCTGCTGTTACAGTTTTGAACAAATATAGTACTTGGTATCTAGGTCCGATTGGATCATGGAGTAGCAGCTGTGACATGGGTTCTTTTGTGGAATCTCATGGTTAATGCTAGGATTTTCTTATTTTTCATCTTGATTGGCACTTGCAAGTCAGTGAATGCGTCTTCTATTCTTCTTCCCATGCTCTTTGTGCAGCTTAGCTTGAATATATTTTCATTCCTGCTTACGATGAATGATTTTCTTGTCTAATCTAATGCTCTATCAATCAACCTTTGCTTGCTTACTGCTCTCTTATGAGTGTAAAACCTCAGTGTTTGGTGACCTTCTCCATGTGCTCCTGCTGCCCGCTCTTGATGTCACTGTAATACATCCTAGAGCGTAGTAGTAAAGCTTTTGTGTCGAAAATTTCACATGTCTTCCTAATGTATCAACTCCAATCCAATGTTGTTTTCTTTTCTTAATTTTACTGAAGTTCTATTTTCTTTCGCCTATTTAAAAGTTGAAGCATTGCAACTTTTAGATGAATAAGAGATCAGCATCCTAAGTCATTGGATATTCATTGTATTTTGAGGAAGTTATTGACATGTCAGGTTATGATTATAATATTGGTTGTTAGGCTTGTTTCCCGTTATATTTCACTGATGCCACTTAGCAGTGACTTCCTAAGATTCTATTTTGGTTGCAGACTTGTCTTATTATCTTATGAAGGATTAGTTTTTGCTGGATATTTTCATGTGAATGCTGTTACCGTACTTAAGTTTGTGGCATGCTGTAACAGATGCTGAAGCTGAGCTGTTTTATTTAATTTTCTCTTCTTACAATATATCTACAGGCCTGAAATTTCTGACTTGGAGTCTAAGCTATCAGAACTTTCAAAGAAGCTTCTGACGCTTCAACAAAATGTTGATGACCTGGCTTCAAAGGTTTGTTTCCAAGCTCACCACCTTACCTCTCTTATCATTACACTTAGAATTATGCACTTTTTTACTTGCTTCAAATGGTATCAATAATCAATCATGTTCTTCTAGCTATTCTTATTCTGTATGGAGGTGGTATTATGGGAAGGTTTTGAAAACTCTATCCTGAAACACTCACTCATTCTGCTATGAGAGTGTTTCACTACCTTTTAAATGGGCAACACTGGATTCATTCTGTTCATTTTAAAAATCAGTTTTCAAGCTCTACTTCAGTATGTGCAAATTTGACTATGCTACCTTTGATATTTTTCTAAATATATTGCTAAGACAGTTACTGCAACAACCCACCTTCTTTTCTCCTATTTCTCTCCACTAACTTGTATCTCATATCTAGCATGCTTACAACCCAGATGAAGATTATACTGAGGTGGAAAGTCAGCTTCGCTCACATTTGGAATCTTTTCTTGAAACTGCAAGAACCTTCAACCTAATCTACACCAAGGTCGCATTTCTGTTCCCTTCTCTGTCGAGTTAAATGTCATAGTGATTATATGGTTTCATTGCATTGAAGAACTTCTTATGGCTGATTTTCTTTAACATAGAATTTATGCCTGTAGGGAAGAACCTTCACTGATCTGTGCCCCTGGTTGAATATCTCTACTTTTTTTTTTTTTTGCAGGAAATTCGACCTTGGACTCACATGATGGAAGTCCCTCAGCTTCATGGTTTTGGCCCAGCTGCCAATCGGCTTCTCGAGGCATATAAGATGCTACTGAAGGTACAATATTATTTATCACTTCCACCATGCTACTATACTTCTTCAAGTTTACGTGCAAAAGAAGGTGAAGTATAAACAAACTGGGTGCGGAAAGCTATATATTAATTCTCTATTTGCGCCCGTTGGATAAATGCGTTGCTGTTGTTTTTAAATTATAGTTACTCCGGATCTCTGGTACTCTCCTAAATAAACAATGCTAGAATCTCCCGTCATCTATTCTCTAGAACTCTTAATTCCAGGGGAAGTGGTTGGTTGGTCCCTTTGACATGAATCTTGATTGCTTTATTGTGCTTAACTTTTCATTGTGATCAGTCATCTGTATATTGTGACCTTTATGTAATGACAGGCAGCAGTATTAATAATGCGTTTGTGATGTTCAGTTTCTAGGAAACCTGAGAAATCTGCGAGATTCACACGCAGCAGTGGCTGCTGGATCTTCTGAAACGATAGCCGGCGAGCCTTCCTCAGTCATGAGAATAATCTCAGACTGTGAAACCGCTCTGACATCTTTGAACCGAGATTTGGGGATTCTATCTGCATCTATTGCTCGTGAGCAGGGGCATCCTACTTGTTGAAACCTTTGTAGACTAGGATTGTCCTCTGGTGATGGAATCTAGCAACGTTTTTTTTCTTCTTTTGTATAGATTTTCTTTTCATTGATTTTTTGTGTGAAAAATTATCAACACTGTTTACCTCCTTCGCGCTGTGTAAAGATAGGTTGATTCTGTTGAGATTGAATCTAAGTATTGGAATCACAAAGATAGGCTGGCTTCAGAAGGGTACAACCTGATAAGGACTTGGCTCCCTTCTTCCACACTCAAACATCCCGTGTTCATTTGTGATAAAATATTAATATTAAGCCAAAAATGTGAGGAGAAAGATAATGACCAGAAAAACAGTGCAAAACATTTTTTTAAAAATAACAAATTCTAAAATATCATCTATGGGTAATCGGATGGCAAGTCTTTTGATATAAGGATCAATTGGATGGCAAGCCTTTGACATCTGATATCAGACGAAAGATAATGATGTTTCTAGTTCTATACTTGGTAGATATCGGCCAGATCCATAACCATAAGAGTTGTATAAGAATAGAAGCAAATATAAGACAAACACATACTAATCTTACCCCAATTATCTTACTTTCCTATCCTGCTAATCTTTCACTTTTGTCCTCTCTGTTTTTTTAATTCCCCCATCCATCTTCTCTGATATACGGGAAGTTCAATTCAATTCACTCGGCCTCGAACTTATATTTTCCTTCTCACCGTAGGATAACAAGAAACTCGCCATCTCTTTGTCACATCACATTGTACTTGTTTAAAAGCCTTTCGATCTTCTTCTCATCCATCATTCAGATCATTTGTGTTGTCAATACTCACTACTCAGGCTGGGCGTGGCTCATATGCTGCGGAGAGATTACGCAGGACTGCTGCAATAAACTAAACACTTAATTTAGAAATAAAAAATAGACTACTTTTGACAGGTAAACACAACAGAATTTACTTCTAGGTCGTTTTCTTCCTTTTAGTCCCGATTTATGCTCTCACTTCCTCCTCCTCATTACAGCTCTCACTTCCTCCTAGTCCAAAATTTGTGAAACCACGGTAGATTCCTCGTTCGAGCCAGGAGCCAGCACTAATCTCACCTCGTTCTTCACCAATTCGTGAAAGAACTGGTGGAAATCGTTCGCGAGCCCTGTGAAAGTGAAGATACAGATAAGGGAGCTGGGTAAGAGCGTGCAAGAACAATTAACGAGATAAAAGTAAGTGTCTTTCTGTATTTCTTTTTTTAATTTAGTAAAGACCAATCTAAATTCCTAATTCAGTTTGTCCCCAAATCTTGTTCTCTCCGTCGATTGTGTTCGTAAATAATGTCACGATGAAGAAAAAAAAGAGTGTTGTGTTCATTATTTTAATGGCTTTAAATTCCAGTGGGAATTTGTTCAATATTTTGTTGTTAAGCCGTCACTCTAAATTAGTTAACCTATAATTTTTTTCATTAACCTGTCATTCTAAATCTGTTAACCTGTGATTGTGACATGCAATTCGTTAACCTGTAACTTGTAATCTGTTAACCTGTAACTTGTAATCCGTTAACCTGTCATTCTAAATCCGTTAACCTGTCATTCTAAAACTGTTAACCTATCATTCTAAATCCGTTAACATGTTATTCTAAATCTGTTAATCTGTCACTTTTTCCTTACATTTGATACCTTTATCCATGATTTGTTGATTTCTGGTGAGTTAAACAGATTGATTTGATCTACAGAGAAAGGTACTATGAGTGAACATCAAGACAATCAGCTAAAATGTCAAATTATTTATTCTCACAATAATGTATTATATGCAATGGTTTTATGAAATGAATAAATGTTGAATTTGTAGCTAACTAAATTTATTTTTTTATAGGTCAAACCAGAAAGTATAAGATGTAGAAGCATGGTAAAAATATTGAATGAAATATCTGAAAAATTGGCTAAAGACCCTAGTCAAAACAACAAAAGAAATACAATAAACAATGTGGGGTTTGGGGCATTATTGGGGCTGCCCAAAAATGTGCACATACTACAAGAACTAGGCATCTGGTTATACAAAAATTTTGACAACTATGAATCAACATTGAGGTTGGATAGAAACAAATGGCTAAGGGTGACAACAAATGACGTGGATAGAGTTTATGGGCTGCCTAGAGGAAATTTAAGGATAGAAAAACAAATAGAGAGAAAAGAAGATGTTGTGAAGTGTAAAGAACAAGTTAAAAGTCTAGCTGGTGAGTTGGGAGTTAAAGTAACACAACATGCACATGTAAAGATTGAAGAGCTGATGGATAAATTTTTAAAGTGCAAAGATTTAGTGATCTGTCAAGCTCTTCATACTCATTGTGATTGGTTCTCTGTTGAAGCCAAATTCCAGTTATCAGCAAGAAGTTTATGGATTTCTACAGAAACCGTATTGCTGCACGATTGCTGTATCAATATGGAGATCTTATCAAATTTGTAGAAAAACGGACAGAGAAGGCATTACTTTACATTCAAGAAAAGGGAAGATGCAAAAGACAAAAGAGTGGGGCCAAAAAATAAAGAAAATGAGTAACGTTCATTGTATTCCTAGCCTTGTTTCACAAATCTGTTTCAACATATGGTTTTTTCAATTGAGATGTCTCTTGACAAATCAGTGTCAACGTTTGTAATGGTACAAATTGTGTTGTGTAATCATGATTGACATTGGTATCATGAATTAGTGTGGTGCCCTTTGAATTAACAGGTTCGGTTTTTGGTGTATTGATATTGCATTTTAAGTTGTATATGAAAGCCAACATGTAAATTTGAAAAGAAGAAATATTTTCTGTCAATCTTAAATTATGGTAAATGATTAACCTATCACTTGAAAATGGTTAAACTGTCACTTGAAAATGGTTAACCTGTCACTTGAAAATGGTTAACCTGTCACTTGAAAATGGTTAACCTGTCGTATTTAAATGGTTTTCACTTGTAAATGGTTAACCTGTCAATCATAAATGGTTAACCAGTAGACTGTAAATGGTTAACATGTAGCTTATAAAAGGTTAACCTGTAGCTTGTAAATGGTTCAACCTATTATTAGCAAAGTTAAAAAATGAATTGAGTAGTTTTTACATATTAATGATATGAAATCATGGCTAGTATTATGTAAACTTATGGCATATTTATTTCTGTATGAATGACATATAATTCTGAAACTAATAAATAACAAATTGTAATTGATAATTTATTTTTGAGATTTGTATTTCGTTAACCTGTAACTCATACTTTGTTAACCTGCCAGTCATATTTCGTTAAGATTTATGATCTATGATAGCCATAAAGATTTACAATTCATGATAGCCAGTACTTCCATTACACGCAAAATGTGACAACAAAGGATCCTGAAGCTCTCAAAAAGTAAACATGAACAATGCAACATAGTAGAATCAAAGTCAGAAGCACAAATACCCACTGAGACAATACATTCATCCAAGTGAGAACCATCATCACATACTTTAAACACACGGAAGCGACGTAGCTGCTCATTGTCATTAGCATCCATCGGAATAGAGTTGTATGCAAAAATACCACTAAACTGATGTTTGAAGCTTGCAAATATCCTAGGGGTATAAAGTTTAGCCGCTTGTGATGCAATCAAGCTATGCATAAAAGAAGTATCTGGAACTTGGTTCATTGAATAGAAGTCGAGCTTCAACTCAATGTGTCTCTTTTCAGCAACCAGCCTCTCAAAATGTGGAAAAAACTAAACCAAGTTATAATCTGGTTGCAAGTAGTCTCGAAAGTACCCATTAAAAGATTCACATAGAATTTCCTTACTTCTTCAATAGAGGCAACTCCAACCTCTTTCATGACTCTTCATCATTAGGGCTTACAAAATCTACAAATTAAAAGTTGACTTATCAAAACACAAACTAATTTAAACATTAACCTGATAAGAGAAAAACGTTAACCTGATAAGAAAAAAATGTTAACCTGATAAGAGAAAAACATTAACCTGATAAGAACAAAATGTTAACCTGATAAGAACAAGAGGTTAACCTGATGCAGATGATGTGAGTTACTCAGATTGTGCATTTTCAACAGAGTTAACAGAGACATGATCATCACCAACTAAGGGTGGAGATATATTTCCATCAAGAACAACAATATTAGAAGAAGATGGAGCACACTGTTCATAAACAATGACATAATTAGAAGAATAGGGGCATTCGGTTCAATCACCACTGTCGACCCCCATCTTCAACTAATTGATGAGCTACGTTAAAAAAATTAAAAAAAGATTAGACATAGAGAATAAAAGTAGTGTAAAAACAAAACAAAACTTAAAACAATAGAACTTTATATAAATGATGAGTTTAATGAATACCGTTATCATTTTCTTCATCTTCAACAAGAGCCTTGTTGAGCAAAATTTACACATTATTATATATGGATTTATAGCAAACTAACAGGCAAGTGTACCTAGTCGGAGTAGTACAACAAGTGTCGTATCCTCAGGGAAATTGTTCAATTTTCCTAGTTTCGGTATTTAATAAACAGTAAATAAAAGGGGATTTAGCCAGTGGCAATCTTAGTGTTTTTGGGTTGGACAGATAAAAACAATAAAAAGCTTAAATAAAACAATTGTGTATCAAATGGATGGAAAATATGCTAAGGAAGGTGAAATCGCCTAAATATACTTCAGACTTTAGTTATAATCCTAATTTGCTCTATTTGTCTGTTTAAGAATTTATCTTGTGGCCTCCCTAAAGAATAGGTAAGGTCAACTCTTAATTAATACAATAGACTTTTTACTAGCAGAAAAAGTCTAAAATCATTAATTAGCATTAAACAAAAATTCTTTTAATAACAGCGATGGATTTTATCAACGAATTAAGGAGATAATATCTAACGTTTGTCTCTCTTTGTGGTCTATTCTCAAATTTACAAAATCATTGGAATAAGAGAAACCGTAAATGCGTAAAAATGATCAGTTCTTAAGCATTTAATAATTTAGAGAGACAAAACAAATATTTCTAAGCAAACTCGATATTATAGATAAGTCTAAATTATTTGGGGTCAAACACCCATCCTAAGCACAAATATAAGTTTACTCAGACATTGACAAAAATAAACATACAGTAAAGATAGACATTAAAACAAAGTAAAGTTTAAGGAAAGAAAGAACTCTATTTTGGGAGAGTTGTTTCGCTTTCGGGCTTGTCTCCGTGATGATGCCGACCTCAAAACGATGATAGATAGGTAGAACTAAGAAAACAAACAAAACAGGTACAAGTTGGTCCTGTCCGGGTGGGGCACGCGGACACAAACGCGGACAACTCCTGTCCGTGTGGGGGCTGTGCGGACACAAACGCGGACACGACCTTGTTTTGTGCAGATCGTCTTCTTCATCTGGTTTTCTGGAAAATGGAAGAGTTAGGCTTATTTGGTGATGGGAAATGATGGAAATGAAGTGGAGATGTGGATGTATGGAGAATGGAATTTGGATGGAGTGAGAGTGAATTTTGGTGAGCGTTGAGTTCTGATCGATTGTCTGTAATTGATGAAGAAGCAGGAAGAAGACAAGGCTGGAGCATGCGTGAAGAAATTAAGGAGTGCGGCGCCTGATATTGCTGATGGGGTAGATCGATATGTTTGTAGGCGCCGCAAATGAGGAAAAACAGCGAAGGCGGTGCAGATCTATCAGTCGCTTGATTTCTGGACTTGGCGCAGTCATTTACACGTGTCCGGATTTGTGTCTGGATAGGGGCTCATCAGGACGTGAGACGTCCGTGTTTCTGTCCACATAAGGACACAAATGTCCTAGAGAGATCTGTTCGTGTCCGAGTTTGAGTCCGCGTAAGGACACAATCGCTTGCTTCCTGTCCGCGTAAGGACACAATCGCTTGTTTCCTGTCCTCGTGGGCGTCCGCGTAAAGACACAATCTCTTATTCCTGTCCGCGTGGGCGTCCGCGTAAGGACACAATCTCTTGTTTCCTGTCCGCGTTTGCGTCCGTGTAGGGCCTACGCGGACACATGTATTTTGTCTCATCTTGTTCTGTAAACTTCGACAAGCTCCAGATTCTTCGTTTGAGCTCCATTTTTAGATCCATTTGTGCCTATGCGTTCGTCTCTTCGTCTACTTTGCCCCTAGCTTGGTTTTCCTCATGTTTAACCAATAAATATGTAAGATAGCCAATAAAACATAAACTAGAGGAAAACTAACCAAAGTGAAGAAATGAGCAAGAAAAGTGCTAATATAACATATAAAATACACCCATAAAACATGCTCATTTGGACACTTATCACCCCCCACACTTACCTTTTTGCTTGTCCTCAAGCAAAACCATGTACCCAAGAAAGTAGGAATGCTCAATACTAACAAATATTAGTATGAAGGGTAGGATAAGGAGGTGAACAGTTCATGATCTTAAACTTTTTGAGGAGTGTGATCCATCAACTACTGGTGGCACAGGTGTGCTCAGGGTAAAAACAAAATATAGACTTTTAGGGTATGATCCAAGGTGCTTCAATGCTTCTCAGTTTATGTGACTTTGAGAACTTTTACCACGGCCAACTTCTCTCAAGAATGGGCATTGAGGAGAAAACAAAAGGAAAAATAGATTTATGCATTTGTTTTACTTTTACATAAGAGATGGGGAGATAATATGTAGGCATCAAGTCTTTGTATTTAAGAACACTCAACTCTCATTTGTTGGTTATCAATGGTGTCTCGCAAGTCCCTTGTTATTATTTTTATTTTTGGACAAAGAAGCACCCCTTAGCAATCCCTAAGAGAGAAGACAGAAAGAACCGCTGAGCAATAAAAATCCAACCATTGCAGATCATTTGGTCACACCGCGTAAAAACGCTCCTCAAGAGCAATCATTAATCAAAAATTTTGTACCATTTATCCCACAATTCATAATAGTATTTGTTCTTAAAGAGAACAATCTACATCAGCAGGGTCCATAATTTTTTTTGGACAAACGCAAGATAAGTAGAGAGATTATAACATTAGACTTCATAACAAAATATAACCTATGGTTTTAATAAAAACCATATTATTGCCGTAAGGCATATGTATCAATATGTTGATTTTCTTCATCTTCTAATATTTCCAATATTACAATATTATCACATATTTAATGATAATGTTATACATATCATATGTTACAACATTTTAACTTTATAATAAACATAACATATTGTTTTATTACTAACCACTCACAGTGCCAGTTTGGCATATACATTTCTATTTCATTTTCCTTCATATTATATACTTTTCTTTTATTCCCTTCTATACCACACATATTATATAATGTAACACATACTTTATATTATATCATTTCAACTTTATAATCAATATTATCTATGGTCATATTTCCTGAAATTTCCGAACAGCCCTTAGCTGTTCTTATTTATTTTCCGGCACATCATTACTTCTTATAATTACTATGTTGCCACATATATTATACAATGTTACTTATACTATATATTATAGTATTTTATTTCATAAATCATTATAACCTATAGTTTTCTAATTGTTTAATTAATTGTCGAGAAGGCACTAATAACATAAGTCTACATAAGTCTGATTTTTATCAACTTCCCATACTTGTCTATTATTACCATATTGCCACAAATTTTACATAATGTTATACACATCTTATATTATACATTTTAAACTTTATAACAAATATAACTTATAGTTTTATTATAAGTTGGTTATATTGCCGAGTAGGCACATATAGTATAACTCTATTTTTCTTTTCATAACAATACCCGACTTACACAGAGCGCTAGTTACGATTAGTATTTTTTTTAATTCCTCTAATCAGATTTAACTAAAGTTATTAATTCATTTATACTTTCTACCGGTTAATCTAACCAATTGATTCAGAATAGATTAACATATGCTTACTAAGTTAACACCAATTTAACAAATCACCACATACAATGAAAACCATTCATACAAAAGTCATTATATATATACACACGTATATACATATATAAAATTCACTTGCCGATAATACAAATTTATAGAACATTTACAGCTAGTATTATAATTATTACTAACCATTTAAATTTATAAAACAGTCACCTTACTAAAATTACTAGTCCCATCACAAGTTACTAACTTCTTATATGATCAGCCCAACTCTTCACTTTGATTTTCTAAGTCCGGTTAATTGACTTACCCAGATTATTTATTCTCATTTTTGACTAAGGTTCAATTTTGACCAGCTTCAACCAATCCTAATCTCAAATTAATCTTACCCCAACTCCATCAAATTATCTTAACCCCAACTTCAATTAAGTTTCCAGATTACAATTAGGGTTAGTTTTCTGGACATTACCAAATCACCCCAAAGTTTTTGTATTTATGTTCCTGCCCTTGTATCTTAAAATTTCGGTTTTGCCCCTCAATCTTCTGATTGAATTTCCAGAATCCATAATTTGATTTCTAAACCTAATTTCACAATTTCGAACACTGCCCAAATGCCAATTTCGATTTTTTTTTCCACATAAAAATTCCTCTTGAGATTTTGAAACCCCCATTTGATTCTCGTAACCCTAAAACAAATTCAAACACTAATTTCAACTTCTGGAACCTAATCGATTTCCAAGAATTAGCCCCAATTTTTTTTAATTTCAAACTCAGAACCCAAATTTCAGATTTAGGAAATCCTAAATCAATTTCTCCTAATCAAATTCCAAAATCGTACCCGAACTCTAATATTTTTTTTTTTCAGTTCGAACAACCTCAAATCAATTTCAATACCAAAAACCCTAAATCGATTTTAATTGCAGAAACCCTATTTTACCAAATTCCATTCATAACCCCATGTTCTCAAAATTCAAAACCCAGTAAACACCCAACAGACTCCTGAAATTCGAACACACGCCAAAACCAGTAAACCTTCAATTCGAACTAAGTCAGAAATACCAAAATTACTCTATCAAAATCCTGATTTTCGGATTCAATAAAATAAACAAACAAACCCTACTATTTGAACTAAGTGAGGACACCAAAATCACTAAATAGGTCCTAATTTTCGGACAGAACAGAGACGAAACGGGGAGAAGGAAAGATAACTGGTATAAACCTTCGGCTCCAGGAGTGTTTGGCTTTAATCTCGGCTCCAACCGCGGCTCAACTCGCTGCAGATAGGCCTCCCTCTTCGTTTTTGCTCGTGGTTCCTCCAGTTCTAGCCAAGAAAGTGAGGTTTGGTGGTCTCAGAAGAATGAAGAGGACGCAGAGCTATGTTGTTGTTTGACTGTGGCAGAATTGAAAGAGAAGGAGGATTGAAGAGAGGCAGCGTGAATGTTCCTTATTACCAGTTAAGGTTCGCAAGTTACCGTGAGTGAAGAGGGGGAAGATTAGAGAAGGTAAGGTTGGGAGAACAGAATGAAGAAGTGCGGCGTGGATGTTTCCATCGCCAGTTAGGGTTATGAATTACTATGTATTGAGATAGAAGTAGAGTGGAGATAAGAAGAGAATGAAGTAAGGCCTAAATTTGAGTCTCCCTTTTTTTTTTTAATTGGACTGGACCATTACTGTAAATGAAGAGAATCACTGGCTCGGCCCAGTTCCACTGGGCGGGTCGGCCCCATTCTTCTTATTTTTTTCCAAACACTTATAATGTCGTTTCTAGCTTGTTTTATATTCGTTTTTCGTGTCGTTCGTGACACAATGTTCCATTTAACGAGATGAACCATTTAACGAATCCAAACTTATATTTTTAATCAATAATTATTATTGTTATTTATAATTTCTCTTAATTAATATTTATTTTCGAATTGGTTTGTGTTTCACCATTTTAGATGAAAACACGACGTCTTTTATTCCGACTGTTTAACCAATTTTCGAATGCCCCTAAAATTACCCAAATAACTTTTTAAGGTGTCTAAGACCTCGATTTTACTTCTAAAATGTTTATGACACGTTTTTCGATGTAAAAATGATTCTTTATATTTTCGTTTATATTTTTTTTCCTAAACCTTCACAATGTCGTTTTAGGTTTCGTTAATGTTTCCTAACGACTTTTTAGGGTATAATTAAATATTATATTATCCCCTTTACTTATTTAAGGATATTTAATCCCTTGATCTCTCATTAATTACTTTTATTTAATTAATTCATTATTAATTAAAGTAATTAATATTTGGGATATTTCATTCATGGCCCAGAAGGATTTGTGCACGAGCTCGACCGATAAATGACAAGCTTTTCCGAAGACCAATCGATACGGGGACATTCCAATGGGTGTCTTGTAGGCTGTTCTATATGCCCAGAGTGCATCATCCAGCTTCAGGGACCATTCTTTTCTTGAAGAATTAACCGTCTTCTGTAGGATCCACTTCAATTCTCGGTTAGAGACCTCAGCCTGGCCATTTGTTTGAGGGTGATAAGATAAGGATACTTTGTGTCTTACCCCGTATTTTGTGCTGTGAACTGCTTATTACAGAAGTGGGATCCTCCATCACTGATTATAGCACGTGGGACTCCAAACCTTGTAAATATGTTCTTTTTCAAGAACTTAAGCACTACCTTTGCATCATTTGTGGGAGAGGAGATAGCTTTCACCCACTTAGTCACATAGTCGACTGCTACCAAGATGTAGAGGTTTGAGCAAGATGAAGGAAAGGGTCCCATGAAGTCATTGCCCCACACGTCGAATGGTTCTACCTCAAGTATAACATTGAGAGGCATCTCATGTTTTCTAGAGGTGTTCCCAAGTCTTTGGCACTCGTCGCAGGAAGCTACAAAGGAATGACAGTCTTTATGCAAGGTTTTCCAGAAGAAACCTGATTGAAGTACCTTAGCTGTTGTTCGTGCTGGCCCATGATGTCCTCCGACTTCAAGAGAGTGACAATGTCATAGAATGCTTTGTATTTCGTTTCGGGGCACACACCTTCTCACCATCCCGTCTGCACAGACCTTAAAAAGGAGAGGGTCCTCCCAGTAGTAATGTTTTACATCTGAAAAGAACTTCTTCTTCTGCTGGTAGGTTAGCCCGTGTGGTATTACTCCTCGTGCTAGGTAGTTGGCCATGTCAACGTACCATAGATCACTAGTGTCGCCAATCATAAAAATGCACTCATCTGGGAAGAATTCATTGATGGATGTGCCATCACTTGGTGCCTCTATGCGAGATAGGTGGTCTGCTACTACATTTTGCACTCCTGGCTTGTCTCTGATTTCAATCTCAAATTCTTGTAGTAGGAGTATCCACAGGAGGAGTCGAGGTTTGGTATCTTCTTTGGTGAATAGATACTTCAGAGCGGAATGATCGGTGTGAATTACCACTTTGCTTCCTAAGAGATATGATCGGAATTTATCCAGAGCAAAGACTACTGCTAGAAGTTCCTTCTCAGTAGTTGCATAATTCTTCTGAGCATCGTTGAGGGTTCTACTTGCATAGTAGATGGTTTTCAGGATCTTCTCCTTCTTTTTACATAAAGCGGCCCCCACTGCGTAGTCACTGGCGTCGCACATAATTTCGAATGGAAGACTCCAGTCTGGTGATATCACGATGGGGGCAGAGATGAGGCAATCTTTCAGTGTGTTGAAGGCTTGTAGGCATTTGTCAGTAAAATTGAACTGGACGTCTTTAGCTAGGAGATCACATAGAGGCTTTGAAATTTTGGAAAAATCCTTGATAAACCTTCTATAGAACCTAGTATGGCCAAGGAAGTTTCTGATGTCTTTCACCGTCGTAGGTGGTGTTAATTTTTCAATGACCTCGACCTTGGCTTTGTCAACTTCAATGCCTTTCGAAGATATTTTGTGCCCAAGAACTATTCCTTCTTTAACCATGAAATGACATTTTTCCCAGTTAAGCACAAGGTTTGTTTCTTCACACCGGGTGAGGATGACGTTCAGATTGTTTAAACAAGATTCGAATGTGATACCGAAGACTGAGAAGTCATCCATGAAGACCTTGCTCTTCTCAAGATAGTCGCTGAAGATTGACATCATGCATCTTTGAAATGTGGCTGGGGCATTGCATAGACCAAAAGGCATCCGATTATATGCAAATGTCCCGTATGGGCATGTGAATGTGGTCTTTTTCTTGGTCTTCTAAAGCAATGGGTATTTGAAAATATCCTGAATAGCGTCCGAGCAGAGTATAGCGTAGTAGTAATCTGCCCAGCCAACCTCTCCAGCATCTGATCAATGAAAGGCAAAGGGAAGTGGTCATTCCGTGTGGCGCTGTTTAGTTTCCTATAGTCGATCTCTCCAGCCCGTTGTGGTTCTCTGGGGGATTAAATCACCCTTGTCGTTGGGGTCCACAGTGAGACCTCCTTTTTTCGGGACAACTTGAACGGGGCTCACCCATTTGCTGTCAGAGATGGAGTAGATGATTCCAGCATCAAGCAGTTTGAGCACCTCTTTCTTTACCACGTCTTTCATGTTGGGATTCAGCCTTCTCTGTGGTTGGACTAATGGCTTATAGGTATCTTCCATGTATATGTGATGTGTGCAGAAATTTGGGTTGATACCTTTGATATCCGAGATGGACCAGCCTATCGCCTTCTTATGGTTCCGAAGGATCTTCACAAGACGTTCCTCCTGTGTACTTGTTAGGGATGAAGAAATAATAACAGGTAGAATACAAAGATCAGAAAGATAGACATACTTCAGGTGTGAAGGTAATGGTTTCATTTCTACGAGAGGGGGTTGTTCAATTGATGGTGGTATCTTTTGAGTAGAATGCTCTAATGGTTCTGGTGGTTGGCAGCGTGGTTTAGTATATGATTTTCTTTTATCCAGAGCTGCTACCATTTCAATTGTGTCAGGGTGTATTGGTCGGTTATCACAGGATTCTACTAAAGCATTTTCAAGAGCATCATTATGAATAATAGTAGAGGAATCATCATGCACAATAGAGTCTACGATGTCTATGGAAAAGGTTTGTCTTCTATATGAGCTGGTTTTTATGACTTTGGACATGTTGTATTCTAAAGTTTCATTATGCGGTCTTAAAATGATCTTTCCTTTTTCAACGTCGATTAATGCTCTAGCAGTTCTCATGAAAGGTCGTCCTAAGATTAAGGGCACCCTAGTGTCTTTTTCCATAACAATCACAATAAAATCAGCGGGGAGCACAAAAGTTCCTACAGTAACAATCAAGTCTTCTATTATCCCTTTCGGGAATAATACTAAAGATCTATCTGCTAATTGTAATTGAATAGAAGTAGGCATGCATTCACCAATCTTAAGTTTCTTGAAAGTTGAGAGTGGCATTAAATTGATACTAGCTCCTAGGTCACATAGCCCACTACCACAGTCAACATTATCAATGGAACATGGAATAATTGGCAAACCTGGGTCTCCAAGTTTTGGAGGGAGGTTCTTTAGAAGCACTGCTGACACTTCCTGCGTATGGTGCACAGTTTCCACTTCCTGCAACAATCTTTTGTTGGTGATGATATCCTTCATGAACTTTGCGTATATCGGCATTTGTTTCAAAGCATCTGCAAAAGGAATATTAATCGTTAGTTTCTTGAAGTGGGTTAGAAACTTTCCAAACTGTTCATCTAAAATTTTCTTTCTTATTCTGTTTGGAAAAGGAAGTGGGGGAAGAATCTTAGTTAGAGCGGAAGGAGTAGATTCAGGAGGCTCCTTCTCCTTGGAAATATTTTTCGGAGGAAGAGGGGCTTTTTCAGCATCTTCTTGCTCTTCTTCTTGATCTTCTTGAGGCTTGTGAGCTTGCTGTTCTTGATTATCAAATTTATCTCGGGGAAGGGATGAGTTGAGCGGCCTCCCACTTCTCAAAGTCACTACTTTGGCATGTTCTCTTGGATTTGGATTTGGATTTGGCTGACTAGGGAAGGTGCCAGGTGGCCTTTGTGTAAGCTGCTGGCTGATTTGCTCCAGCTGTTGGTTAGTTTGTTGTATCTGGGCTCCAACCCTTCTATTAATGGCTTCTTGATCCACGAGTCTGGTTTGGGTCGAAGTCACGAATCCCTTCATTAGGTTTCTGAATTCCTTATTTGGATCAACAGAGGATGAGGATGGTTGTTGTTGTTGGTGGAAACCTGGAGGGGCACCTTGTGCTCTATAACCCATGTTAGAGTTTGGTTGGGGTCTATTTCCCTGATAGGTATTGGAACTGTTGTTTTGCCCCCTTGGCTTTGATCGTTGTTTTTCCATGAGAAATTCCAGTGATTTATCCATGGGTAGTTGTTGTGATGGTATGTTGTGTAGGAATTACGGGGCGGGTTTCCTATGAGTGTCCATTCGTACTCGCTTTTACCTTCGCATTGATGGGTTTCATGAGGACCGGCGCATATGGCACATCCTTCTGCAGATGAACCTGGAGGTGAGGAAGCTATTATCTTTACGATTTTGTTTTGAGATGTTGTTAGCTTCTCCACCATCTTTGCAAGGGATGAGATCTGGGCTGATAAATGATCTGTAGGTTCAACATGGAGTAGGCCTGCTACTCGTGGGGTTCTTCCTTTGGATCTCTTCCACTGTCTTGTATTGCTCGTCATGGTTTCGAGAAGGTTCATCCCTTCTTGAGGAGATTTCATCATGAAACTTCCTCCTGCAGAGGAATTTACGAGTAGTAGGTTCCCATCATCCAGGCCATTGAAGAATGACAGGCAAAGGGATTGATCGTCGAGACCATGGTGGGAACACTTCATCAGCATATCCTTGAATCTGTCCCATGCGTCGTACAACGTTTCTCCCGGCTCCTGACAGAATGTGTTGATTTCTCAGATCAATTGTCTTGTTCTACTGGTTGGGTAGTATTTGGCAAGGAACTTCTTGGCCATTTGCAGCCATGTGTGGATTGATCGGGAAGGAAGACTTCGGTACCACCTGTTTGCTGAATCTAACAACGAGTGAGATAATAGTTGTAGACGGATTCTTTCTTTGAAGGTGCCGGTTTGACCAAAGGAATTACAGAAGTCTAGGAAGAGACTTAAATGATTCGGGGCTTCATCTGGATTTGCTCCACGAAACTTGCCTAAATCCCAGACGGCGGTGATGTAGTGGGTTTTGAAAGCCCATCGTTCGGTTTCTTGCGGTGTTAGTTCGGGGAGAACTATGGATGATGCCCTTCCTTCAGTATCTGGTTGGTGGTAATCAGAGAGGACACGGTGTTGTGGTTGCTTTTCATGGTCCTTTCATCTATGACTTGGTGTTCGGCCATGTCGTGATTTCTCTGGTTTCTTCGTGCTTGTAGTAGAGTGTGCTCGGGTTCAGGTCTCGAACTGATTGGTGGAGAACCTAGGGTTCGAGTGTTTGGCATGCACAGAAGATAATTTGATTTTTGAGAAATTACGAAATTAACATTAAATAGATAAATAAAAGCAGAAATATTTAATTAGGCTGAAACCGAAAACTAGGAGGAAATTGATGGAGTCAATTTCCCCGACAATGGCGCCAAAAACTTGTTGAGCAAAATCTACACATTATTATATATAGATTTATAGCAAACTAATAGGCAAGTGCACCTAGTCGAAGTAGTACAACAAGTGTCGTATCCTTAGGGAAATTGTTCAATTTTCCTAGTTTCGGTATTTAGTAAACAGTAAATAAAAGGGGGTTTAGCCAGTGGCAATCTTGGTGTTTTTGGGTTGGACAGATAAAAACAATAAAAAGCTTAAATAAAACAGTTGTGTATCAAATGGATGGAAAATGTGCTAAGGAAGGTGAAATCGCCCAAATATACTTCAGACTTTAATTATAATCCTAATTTGCTCTATTTGTCTGTTTAAGAATTTATCTTGTGGCCTCCCTAAAGAATAGGTAAGGTCAACTCTTAATTAATACAATAGACTTTTTACTAGCAGAAAAAGTCTAAAATCATTAATTAGCATTAAGCAAAAATTCTTTTAATAACAGCGATGGATTTTATCAGCGAATTAAGGATAATATCTAACGTTTGTCTTTCTTTGTGGTCTATTCTAAAATTTACAAAATCATAGGAATAAGAGAAACCGTAAATGCGTAAAAATGATCAGTTCTTAAGCATTTAATAATTTAGAGAGACAAAACAAATATTTCTAAGCAAACTCGATATTATAGATAAGTCTGAATTATTTGGGGTCAAACACCCATCCTAAGCACAAATATAAGTTTACTCAGACATTGACAGAAATAAACATAGAGTAAAGATAGACATTAAAACAAAGTAAAGTTTAAGGAAAGAAAGAACTCTATTTTGGGGAGAGTTGTTTCGCTTCCGGGCTTGTCTCCGTGATTATGCCGATCTCAAAACGATGATAGATAGGTAGAACGAAGAAAACGAACAAAATAGGTACAAGTTGGTCCTGTCCTGGTGGGGCCACGCGGACACAAATGCGGACAACTCCTGTCCGTATGGGGGCTGTGCGGACACAAACGCGGACACGGCCTGGTTTTGTGCAGATCGTCTTCTTCGTCTGGTTTTCTGGAAAATGGAAGAGTTAGGCTTATTTGGTGATGGGAAATGATGGAAATGAAGTGGAGATGTGGATGTATGGATGGAGAATGGAATTTGGATGGAGTGAGAGTGAATTTTGGTGAGCGTTGAGTTCTGATCGATTGTCTGTAATTGACGAAGAAGCAGTTGGTTTATATAGAAGTAAAGAGGAGGAAGAAGACACGGCTGGAGCATGCGTGAATAAATTAAGGAGTGCGGCGCCTGATATTGCTGATGGGGTAGATCGATATGTTTGTAGGCGCTGTAAATGAGAAAAAACAGCGAAGGCGGTGCAGATCTACCAGTCGCGTGATTTCTGGATTTGGCGCAGTCATTTACACGTGTCCGGATTTGTGTCCGGATAGAGGCTCATCAGGATGTGAGACGTCTGTGTTTCTGTCCGCGTAAGGACACAAATGTCAGCGAGATCTGTTCGTGTCCGAGTTTGAGTCCGCGTAAGGACACAATCGCTTGCTTCATGTCCGCGTTTGCGTCCGCGTAAGGACACAATCGCTTGTTTCCTGTCCGCGTGGGCGTCCGCGTAAGGACACAATCTCTTGTTTCCTGTCCGCGTGGGCATCCGCGTAAGGACACAATCTCTTGTTTCCTGTCCGCGTTTGCGTCCGCGTAGGGCCTACGCGGACACATGTATTTCGTCTCATCTTGTTCTGCAAACTTCGACAGGCTCCAGATTCTTCGTTTGAGCTCCGTTTTTAGATTCGTTTGCACCTATGCGTTCGTCTCTTCGTCTACTTTGCTCCTAGCTTGGTTTTCCTCATGTTTAACCAATAAATATGTAAGATAACCAATAAAATATAAACTAGAGGAAAACTAACCAAAGTGGAGAAATGAGCAAGAAATGTGCTAATATAACATATGAAATACACCCATAAAACATGCTCATTTGGACACTTATCAAGCCTTATAGTAAAGATTAATTACGAACACCATTGATCCTAAAGAAAGCTTTGTAACTAGTCGATTTTCCTTACTTTCAACGAGCAAGCTTTGATAATGTTTTAACTAAGCAAGGATCGATTCTCATTCAACGTGGAAGGATTACAACGTGGAAAGATTACAGTCAAGAAGGGAGAAATTACAGGAGGAAGAAGACGAACCCTAAGACTCTACCAATGCGGTATTACAGACTATACTCTCACCAGACAGATACCCACTTAGTCTGACTACCCTAATATACCAAACACGACACCAACTTAATACAAGAACAGACCGGCCCCGCTTCAACCCTGAATACAACCTTGGGAATAAATATAACATCATCGTAACAGCCCCCCTCAAATCATACAAGGAATGTATGATTTGAAAACTAACCAACCAACCCTCTTTGCCTCAACCAAAATCCTTTAAACCCATCTTCTTCAACAGCAAGGGATAACGATTTCCAGGAAGAGATTTAGTTAACAGATCCGCGACTTGATGTCTGGAATTAACAAACTCAACTGAGATTAATCCAGCCTGCAGCTTTTCTCTCACGAAATGGATGTCCAATTCTACATGTTTTGTTCTCTCATGCAGAACTGGATTCTTTGCGATGTGTATAGCAGCCTGGCTATCTGACTTCACGGGCACAGGTTCAATGTCTGAAATTCCCAGCTCATTCAGCAGTCTTGTCAACCAACTCAACTCGGCAGTGACTTGTCGCATAGCCCGGTATTCAGACTCTGCAGAGGACAAAGCAACACTGGTTTGTTTCTTAGACTTCCAAGATAAGGGGCTACCACCCAAGCAAATAAAATAGCCACTAATTGATCGTCTAGTATTTGGGCAACTAGCCCAATCAGCATCACAATATGCAAGCAAACTGAAATCTTTCTTGTCATTAAAAAGTAAACCATAACCCAAAGTTCCTTTAATATAACATAAAGTATGCAAAGCAGCCTTAAAATGCAAGTCCGTGGGACAGTCCAAGAACTGGCTCAGAACCTGTATGGAAAAGCACAGGTCTGGCCTACTGTGGGAAAGGAAACTAAGCCTTCCAACAAGCCTCCTATAAATGCTGGGGTTTTCCAGTAGCTTTCCCTCTCCTTTTCTTAGTTTCATATTCACATCCAAGGGGCTAGCTACAGCCTTCCTATTCAAACAATCAAATTCAGACAGCAAGTTCTCACAATAAGCCTTCTGCAACAAAATCAAGCCATCTGATGTATGCAGAAACTGCATGCCTAAGAAGTGACTTAAGTTACCCAAATCTTTGATCCTAAACCTTCGGTTAAGATCAGATTTAACAGAATTAATAAACTTAATGTCATCACCAGTCATAAGAATATCATCAACGTATACAGCTAAGAAACAAACTTTTCCATTTGAATTCTTAATAAACAGCGAGTAATCATTCATGGACTGTCTAAAACCTTGACCTTTGAGAAAATCACTCAACTTTTGATGCCATTGTCTAGACGCTTGCTTTAACCCATACAAAGACTTCCTTAACTTGCAGACTTTACCCGAATGTTCTAAAGCATGTCCTTCAGGAATCTCCATATAAACATCCTCAACGAGATCCCCATGAAGGAACGCATTATTGACATCCAACTGTGTTATTTTCCAACTCATTTTTACAGCAACAGAAACCAAAGCCTTTATAGTGGTGAATTTGACAACAGGGGAGAAAGTTTCTAAATAATCAATACCATACTTTTGGGTGAAACCTTTAGCAACCAACCTAGCCTTATATCTTTCTAAAGACCCATCAGCATGACGTTTAACTCTATAGACCCATTTGCATTTCACAGCCTTCTTTCCTAGGGGTAGGTCAACAAGATCCCATGTTTTATTTCTATCCAAGGCTTTAAATTCCTCAGTCATAGCATCTACCCACCTAGGGTCCTTCACAGCTTCAACAAACAAGGTAGGTTCACAATGCTCATGCATATTAACACTAAGACAAGTATGAGTAAGTCTCTGATCAGGAAGGAAACAACGATTCTGCCCAGTAAGTACAGAGGAAACAATGGTGTCATTTTCATCCAAAGAAATCAGATTGAAATCAGTCTCAGAATTTTCAATAAATCTAGAAGTCATGCAGTGAGTCTTTGATATTCTGTCTAGCAAGATTTTGGAGAAAGAATCAGAGAGAAGCTTATCTTTTTCATAGATGGAAGATTGCCCTACAATGTAGTCTTCCAGATGTTTAGGAGGGTTTCTTTCTCTGGTAGAGCGCCTGAGAGCAGCTCCTTCCTCTGCACCTTCATGTTCATTTTGCTCCTCGTGACCCATGGGGTTAACTGAATCTGGTCCAGTTGTCTCAGCATCAGTGGATTCAGTGATCTGAACTGGTTCTTCAACACCCAAGAAATCATCTGATAGCATTTGTCTGTTGGAACCCTCTCTGCACAAATCTTTCTCTGCTTCTCTTGGGTGAACTGGTTCTTCAACACCCAAGAAATCATCTGATAGCATTTGTCTGTTGGAACCCTCTCTGCACAAATCTTTCTCTGCTTCTCTTGGGGTATTATTGCCAGACTCATAAACAAACATGTCAGTATTTTCTAAGGAAACAGAAACCTTCTCATTATCATTATTCATAAAGGGATAAAGATTCTCATAAAAGACAACATCACGATTGTAAATAATTCTGTTATTATCGATGTCCAGAAGTTTGTATCCTTTCTTCCCTTGGAGATATCCAAGAAATATACACTTAACAGACTTAGAGGCAAATTTGTCATGCTGAGACCTGTTTGTGTTAGCAAAACACAAACAACCAAAGCATTTCAGCTCATAGTAATCCGGTTTGGTTTGATAAATGATTTCAAAGGGACTTTTGTTGTCTATGCTGCTCAGAGGCATTCTGTTAATTAGGTAAGTAGCAGTCAGCACACTTTCTCCCCAAAACTTCAATGGCAGCCCAGAATGAAACATAAGGGACCTTGCTGTCTCAAGGATATGCCTATGTTTACGCTCCACAACACCATTTTGTTGTGGAGTGTAAACGCATGTCGTTTGATGCATTATTCCATTTCTTTTAAGAAAATCAGTAGCATATTGGGAACTTCCAAGTTCATAAGCATTGTCGGTTCTTAGAACTTTCACCTTTTTCTGAAATTGAGTTTCAACCATTTTAAAGAAAAGAATGATTATGTTAAAGGACTCAGCCTTGCTGGAACACAGGTGAGTCCATGTGGCCCTACTCTTATCATCAACAATCGTGAGAAAATAAAGATTTCCATCATGAGTTTTTAACTTGTACGGACCCCACAAATCAGCATGTATTAGATCAAAAATATCGTGACTTTTTATGCTACTGGATTTAAAAGGCAGCCTATGGCTCTTTGACCTACAGCAAGACTCACAAACGAGTTGCTTATCTCTGTACAAGGAATCAATGAGATTAAGTTTCAAGAGTTTATCTTTGGGCACATGTCCTAACCTATGATGCCAAAGATTTGCTTTGTCGCGAAAATCAAAGCCAAGACTAACAAGCCTATCTTTACATGCTAAGGAAGTATGATCTTCTTGGTTCCTTCTATCATAGTTCCAATCCAAGACATAAAGCCCCTTGTACAACTTTCCAATTCGGATGGGTTGACTCCTCTTAAAGTCCTGATAAAAACAACTTTGTGAGTTAAACAGAACCTGACCCATTAAGTCCTCAGAGAGCTTACTAACTGATATAAGGTTGAATCTGAAAGAGGGAACGAAAAGGACACCTTTTAAAACAAACATAGGATCTAATCTGACATCTCCTACAATTTTTACCAGTTGGGGATGCCCATCGGGCATGCCCACAGTATGAGGCTTGTCCAATTCATGATATTTACTAAATAAACTTAAGTCTCCGCACATATGGTCTGAGGCACCTGAGTCTATAATCCAATCAGAAATGGCAAAAACATCATGATTCTGATTCTTTGTACTGGAAGCAATCAAGTTTCTAGAACCTATGGAAGAGGCAGAAAAATTCATACAATAACCTTTCTGTTTGGCATCACAGGCATTCACATTTCTTAAGTTAACAGGGCGATCAGGAGGTTTTACATCATGCTCACACATATCCTCCATACAACCAGTATTAACAAGAAATCGCGCATCAGAGAAATCAGTTGCATTCACACCAGTTAAACAGAAAGAGAGATGGGAATCGTTACCAACAAAACCGCAGTTCGAGTACTCAGCAGTTTGCACATCTTTGTTGTTCGGGTGTGACTTGCTGATGTAGTCGTAGAGCTTGCTCATTTGGTCCGCTGAAAGAATTCCACCAAATGGATCTTTCTGAGGAGTCCCACTCGTCTCTTCACTTTTCACCTCTTGTGTGCCTACAGCATTAGCGTTGCTCTTCTTCCCTTTGGGGTTCCTCCATCCTGGTGGGAATCCAATTTTCTGGAAGCACCGCTCTTCCGTATGACCTAATTTGTTGCAATGTCCACACTGCAAGTTTGTCCGTCTGGTGTTTGCTTGGTAGGGTTTCCCAAACCCTCTCTTGTTTTGGTCAACCGCAAACGACAAGGAATTACCTCCATCGGTTGAGTTTGCAGTGGTGAGTTGTTTGGTTCTCTCTTCTTGAATCAACAGAGCGAAAATCGACTCAATTGAGGGAAGGGGAGAAATCATCAACACGTTCCCACGAATTGCAGCGAATTTATCGTTCAATCCCATCAAGAATTTGGTAGCTCTTCCTTTTCGGACATACTCCCCAAATTTTTCTGAGGCCTCGCAGGTGCATTTTTGGCATTCACAACTGGGAACTGTCTCGCTAGCATCGAGTTCGTCCCATATCTTCTTGATCTTGTTGAAGTAGTCGGTCACCGTATCACTTCCTTGAGTGGTGGTAGCCAATCTGTGCTCCAGCTCGTAAATTCGTGCCGCATCCGCCCCATCGTATCTTGAGCATAATTGTTTCCAGGAGTGCGCAGCCGTGGGAGCGAACAACACCGTCTCGGCGATGTTTTTCTCAAGGGCCATTAGGATCCACGCCCGAACCATCGAATCGCATCTGAACCACGCTTGCGCCTCGACTGGATTCTCCGTTGGCTTCTTCAGGGTCCCATTCACGAAGACCATCTTGTTCTTGGAGCTAAGGGCAATCGTCATTTGCATCTTCCAACACGCGAAGCCACGGCCATCGAATTTGTTCGCCAAGAGTAGCCCAGGGTTGTCCGCGCTACTGAGATACAGTGGATCTCCACATTGAATTCCAGCATCGGAATTGGATTTGTTCGCACTCTCGGCATCCTTGAGCTTCTCATTATTCTTTGACGGATCGTCATCATTCGCCATGAAATCAGGAGAATTAGGGTAAAACTTGTGAAGCTTGAAAGAAAGAGAAGGAGCGACGAAGATTGGAATCTGGCTAGGGATTGAAGAATGGAATCACTGCTCTGATACCATGATAATGTTTTAACTAAGCAAGGATCGATTCTCATTCAACGTGGAAGGATTACAACGTGGAAAGATTACAGTCAAGAAGGGAGAAATTACAGGAGGAAGAAGACGAACCCTAAGACTCTACCAATGCGGTATTACAGACTATACTCTCACCAGACAGATACCCACTTAGTCTGACTACCCTAATATACCAAACACGACACCAACTTAATACAAGAACAGACCGGAACAGACCGGCCCCGGTTCAACCCTGAATACAACCTTGGGAATAAATATAACATCATCGTAACAAGCTTCTTCTATTCAAAGCACCCACAAACATTAGCGAGGATAACGATCATACCAGGGCATAACAATTTACAGATACAACTCACCAAAAGATAAAACATAAGACATAATTTTGATTGATTGTAACTAGAATATAGAAGTGAGATGATCTCTTACTTTTTGACAGTGGCTTTGCAACTAATCCAAACCAAACAGCAGACTGAGCACTGCAGCAATTAGCAGGAGGAGTGAGCAATTAACAATTCACACTTTTAGGAACAATGAGAGCAGAGACATAGGCATACAATTGATTTTCTTCTTTGGGACCATGCCTCCATTAAGTGTATAAAAGAAATTCCTCAACATCTCAACATTGAATTGAGCTGTGTACTACAACACAACACAAAACATATAAATGCAATGAGCATATTGGATAAAACAGGACAACGCATTGAGGTATCTGCTCCAAATTGAGATAAATACAGTGTGTCTGTATTGATTGATCAAATTTCGCAAACCATTTGGTCTAGTTGTGAATACGCCAACACATATCAAGTCTGGATCAAGTCTTGATCGAAGAGAGTGAAGAATATATAGTGCGTGTGGCTGGTGTGTATTGATCGATCAAATTGGAGTGAAAAAACTGCATTGAGTTACCGTATTAATCAATCAATTTGGGGGAGAAAATTATCGGTCAAATTGGGGAGAAGCATCGATCGAATTGGGGAAAAAATGAGTTACTGTGAGTTACTATGAATTGGGATGAGATGTTGAAGAAGAAAGAGAAAAATAAAAGACGTAAGAGAATTCTAAAGGGGAGACTTACCGTGCAGATGTTAAGAGAGGAATATGATCTTTACACCGCGTTTTGATTATTGCAGGACTCCTACAAACATAAGCTTGCAGTATATGAGCCAAACAATAATTTCTCATTCCGTTGAAATATTGTTCCAAGCAAATGATAACTGGTGCGAGACACATGTGGATATTAAATGGATCGCACCATACTAGAGCCAAGGTCGAATGTAACACATGGCACACAAAAAGATGTCACAGGAATGGCTTGGCTGATGCAGGTGGGCTTATTAGAAACAATAAGGAGAGTGGCTCTATGGTTGATGTGTTAACTAAACTAGGAGATGTATCGGTTCTTACAGCAGGGCTCATGGGGGTTTTGTTTTCGATGCAGATAGCTTGGAGTTGGAGTATAAGATTGAAACTAGCTAATTATGAACATTCCATGCATTAGACTGATTCTTCGATCGGGCAACTAGTACCAAGAAACCTTAAAAGTTTCAACTCGTACATGCTGCATATAGGGTAGCAAACAGTAGCATATCAGATGCTATGCCTAAGGAAGCTCGGAATTCAAGAGCAAGGAACAATTTTACAATGGCGATTTGCTAGATACTCACGTGTCTCTCAAGGCTGCTTTTCGCCTCTCAAAGCTTCTTTTATTACCAGAAATAATAATGAAGAGGAGTTAAGGAGATTTGTGTTAAAAAGATTATGTGAAAGGTTAACAGAGTTTGAGGGCTTACTTATTTTATACTGATTGGTCAGTAATGGAGTGGTATCCTAGAACTAAAGGTCCTGAGTTCAAAACTTATCCACTACCATATTGTGGGAAATATTGATTTAAAACTTCAGAATCGCTCATCCTTCAGCCACTTATAAAAAAAACACCTTATACTTGTACAATTTCAATTTAATAGTGTACACCATCATCTCAACTAACCTAAATCAACTCATCAAAATTGAAAACATGCATTTATTTAGAAACTGAACATACTGTTTATGAAAAGTCAAGAGTTTTAAATTTATAGCTAGTAACCTAGTATAGAAAAGGTTTGGTAATTCCTTACTTTTTAAGCAAAAGAGGTCTTGTAAATCAATTATGCAGAGTAAGAATAGTTACCCGATCCTCTTAAATATTTATGATTTTATTCTCAAATATAGTGGCAATATTATATATAATGTATCATGACATAACAAATATAAATATTGTTTTTTTTTGAAGAAAAGGATAAGCTTCATTAAGGAAAAAAGAATAGAGTATTACAATCTATATTCAACTCTATACAAACCGTAACTATACCAACAAGTTATTTACCAAGGAACTCTAGTAAATCTAGACAATTAAGAATCCTATAATTCCTCCTAGTAACAGGGTATGAAAATTTCCCCCATCTCATTTTCAGATCAACTTTAATCTTTATTATTTCATTACAAACATCCGGCTTAACTCCTAAACAAATCATATCATTTCTACTCTCCAGATTGAATAAATCACCATTGCAACAGCAGGAGTTCTCATCCTGAAGATTAAGCTCCCCTTCTGTTTAGAATGCCAGAAAAACACCCCATACAATCCGAGAAATTCATAGGTAGCTTACATCGCATCCACCCATGAATAACAGCCTCAAAAACGTCTCGACTATACCCACATTCAAAGAATAAATGATTCCTATTCTTAGCAGACCCACAAAAAACACATTTCACATCAATCATTGGAGACCATTTCATAATTCTATCCTTAGTAGCTAACTTGTTATGACAAGCCATCCACCAAATAAAAGAAGCACGAGGAACACAATAAGTGTTTCAAATTATACTATCCCATACACCCCCACCAGGATGAGGATGAATGATGTCAAATATAGCATTAATAGAAGCTTTACCCTGCTCCGTAATCTCAATCAAGGATGGGAGAGTATTGTTCTCCATCATTTCATCTCTGAGATTTAAACAACACTTTAACCAGAATGCATGATCACCTCTCAAAAGCATGTTCCATATATCATTGTTTCTAAGTAAATATGCTCTACACCATCTGGTTAACACAGAGACATTGTTACCAGTTCGATCTAGCTGAACCAAAATATTAATCATACTTGCCTTATTCCAGGCAAGAACTTCCTTTATGCCTAAACCTCCATTACATTTGGGTCTACAAACATTCTTCCACGCCATAGGAGCTTTCCTCCCTGCAATTCCCCCACTCCAAAGAAAGTTTCTGAGAATGCTATTGATCTTCTGTATAATACTTATGGGAAATAAAAATATATTTGATCAAAAGCGTTGAATACTAATCAAAGTGCTTTGAATCAATTGAAGTTGCCCCGCATAAGACAGTTTCCTTGCAGCCCAATGATTTATTCTTGCTGTGATTTTAGCAATGAGAGGCAAAAAATCATTGCAGGAAAGCCTCTTATCTGAAAGAGGGACTCCAAGATATCGTACAGGGAGGTTTCCTTCTTCAAATTCCAAAACCTCCAGAATTTTCCTTTTTTCCTCCTCATTAACTCCCCTAAAATAAACTCTGCATTTTTGGTGACTAACAAGCAAGCCTGTTGTACCAGAAAACTTATCCAGAGTTTCCTTAATAATCTTCACCGACCCAACATCACCCCTACAGAAAATTAGCAGGTCATTAGCAAAACACAAGTGGTTAAGCCCAATTTTCCTGCATTTCGGATGAGGATTAAAATCAAGATTATCCTTCGATAGCGAGAGAAGTCTACTGAGATATTCCATACACAGCACAAATAGTAAGGGATAGAGGGGGTCACCCTGTCTGAGCCCTCGTTCTCCTTTAAAAAAAATCCATGAGACTGACCATTTATCAAGATAGAATAGAAAGGGGTTGATACACACTTCAATATTGTTTCAATACTCATCACATGAATTATGTTCAAATATCAACTTATATAATTTACTATATATATATATATATTATTCCATGACCTCCCTTTCATTATTACTACTACTGCTTCCTGTGCCTATACGTACTAAAACGGTACAACTTCATTTCTTATATAGAAAACCCCAGATGATTCACCTTTGGGCAACAACGCTAGTCTAACAGGGGGCTGAGCCCCTTCTTCCACAGTTAAGTGGCCAGAGTTTGCATTAATATCAGTTTTCACATAACCAGGGCAAACACAGTTGACATCAACACCATTGGGACGACAAGCCTTTGACATTATCCTTGTGTAGGCATTCATGGCTACTTTCGAGACAGTATACGCCGAGAAGAAATTTGGCCATCCCTTTTCAACTAACTGTCCTTCTTTGAAATCTTTCAAAAATTCACTCACAAGCTCATCGATCCTCTCCTCCTTCAAATCCTCCGCATTGTCTAGGACATTTCTTACCTTCTCATTTGGAATGTTCTAGGAGAACATGCAGCAATAACAATATGGAAGACAAACTAGTTTAATGAAAGATACAAGAAAATGTAACTTGATCAATGTAAATTATGCTTTGTTTTCTTTAATTTACCGCCAGTTTCCCTGCTGCAGAGGAGACATTGACAATTCTTGGAGAATCAGATAAGTAGAGTAGGGGAAGTAAGGCTTCAGTTGTTCTCTTTGCACCGTAGTAGTTTATGTTGATGCACTCTTCTGCCAACTCGTAAGTTGAAGTAAGTATTCCCTCGTAATTTCTATCCTTCACCGGCTGAACAATCGACGAATAACATTGAAAGAAACGAGATGAAATAAAGGAGGGATGGAAATGGAATGCAATTATAACGATTGGGAAATAAAATTCGTACTTGGGTTATTGCAACTTTTAGAAAATCAGGGTTGTTGATTACAGCTCCAATCACACCGGCATTATTCACCTGCAGAAACATCAAACTTAGATCCAGTTATCAGAGTATATGAGCATCGACCCGAGAATTATCTCATGATTAGGTGTGAATTGGGTTTGCTTTGATCCATCATCTTGAGCGTATTGCTCATTTAAATTGCTTATTATTATCAAACCCAAAATTAAACATTGGATTTTACCAAGATGTCAAGTTTGCCGAACTGGGTTTTGATGAATTGAGCCAGAGTATTAACACTGCTAGGATCAGCCACATCCAGCTGATGAAACCCCACTTTAAGTCCATCAGAACTCTTAATTAGCTTCTCTGCAGCTTCTCTTCCTCTATTCTCGTCTCTCGCTGTTAAAACAACAATCACACCTTTCGAAGCTAGCTGCCTGCATATCTCCAACCCTATCCCTTTGTTTCCTCCCGTCACAACTGCATATCTACACATTGATTTAACATAGATATACAGTACGATAATCATGTCAATGAGTAGTTGTCGTTTGTGTGTTTGCCTGAGAGAAACTTTTGTAAAATGTACGTACCTCTTTGTAGACAGAAAGCTTGAATCAGCAGTAGCCATTGGGAGAATCTGAGCAAGAAGTCTTCTCTTCTTAGAGAGGTTGTGATATGCCAGCAGATTATGGTGCGTAGATTAGGATCAGTAGCCGGCGAATTTTCAATCAAGCGGCTAAGGGCGGTATTCACCACTCATTTTTCATTTTGTCCTTTGCTTATTGTCCCTACCACCATCAGGCGATTCATGGAAATGTCAGTTTTTTGCATGGCTGAGGCTGTAATAGTCCCTCGTACTGGTGCGGGTCCTTGCTCTGTTCTTGTTTTACCCAAAACTCCACGTTTAAACCGCATGGTTTGATTGGATATAGTTTAGTGCTATGAGTTGTTATGTTAGGCCCTAAACCCCTTACAAACTGCCTTGACAGTGTCATCATTTCCAGGGTGGTTCATTTCATTGATGGGTATGCATTATTCAACTTTGCTGATCCCATTTTAAAGTCTTGGGGTTTAGAACTTAGGGTCATTAGACCTAATAATCTTTACTCTAAGCACTAGAAAGTCTCTGACAACTAGTAGAAAAAATATTTTTGAGGCGTTAATTTTGAGATGGTTTTACAGATTACTGCTGTAAAATAGTAAATTTGAGGCGTTCATAGGTTAAAATCGCTACAGATCTCAAGTTACAAGCTTGTTTCGAGGTTTTTTTCTTTGAAGTGCTTCAAAATATATTATAAATTAATGAGTGAGGCAGTTGCCAGTCACAAATGTCTCAATAGGTCCATTTGGTATCCATCTGTTCTTTATATTAGTTGTCGGAGTAAGGTAGGGAAGAAAGAGCGGATCCTACACTAAACACATACCCAAACGTAGGGGTGAGCATTTGGATAATTTGGTTAACCGAAATCCAAATTGTTAAATAGAAATTGGATTTTGGTTAAAAACTGAATTATCCAAATTAACACCAAAACCGAATTAACCGTTATCCAAATTATCCGAAATCCGAAATTTTTTTGAGTGAAAAACTGAAAACCGAACCAAAATCCAAATTTTAGCTAGTTCGGATTTCAACTAACCGAAATTTAGGGTTTGTGTTTGATTATTTGTCACTAAAGAATAGAATTAGAAAATATAATATTATTTTCAAACTTTTTTTTGGATAATTCGGTTGACCGAATTAGACAAAGTCAAAACCGAAATCCAAACCAAATTATAATTTGGATGATTCGGTTAACCGAAATTTAATCGGTTATGAAATTCGGTTAAAATCCAAAAAATAATTTGGTTAATTCACTTTTTGGATAAATCCAAAATATCCAAACTGAATGCTCACCCCTACAAACGCCGGGTGAATATAGGGTTTTTGAAAAGCGCTCACTAGTTGTGTCTTCTTTTTTCAGCATACGCAAATACTATTGTACAACAGGTTATACAGTGAGCATCGTATAACTATTCATTTAAGTTCAAATATTGTTTAAGTTAATGCATTGATTGTCCACTCTGATGCAGAAGTTATGTATTATTTTAAAGTTGGGAAAATTACTGGCAACCCCCTTCAGGTTTTGAGTTAATAGAAATTCCTCCTCTTGTTTATCATGGTTACTTATAACCATCCTGAGGTGATGGGGTCTTTGACTCCGAGCCCCCGAACGATAACTCTGTTATCAAAACATTAATTACATGTTCACTTGTCATCTTATATTACCACGGTGAAAAACATGCATACTGACCTGCCATCAACACCAACTTCTATTTCCCCCAATACCGTAAACCCTATCTTTAATCTTACCCAACCTATCCTCAAATCATAGTAACGAAATTTGAAATCATAAACCCTAATGTTGTTGAGTTTGTATTGCGCCAACCAATGTTCGAGAGCGTCAAACCTTCTTCTCTAAGATCGAAATCCAACCAGATCGTCGACGCAAGAACTGCGCAGATGGAGGTATGTTCTCAATCGAATCGATAACTCTAATGGTTGAATGTGATTTGATATGTTCTTCGCGCGGGTGTGGAATCGTCTCCCCGTAAATGCCCAAATTGAATTGTGAAATAACTCTAGTAATTGCATGTGATTTGAAATTATCTATGCTTGTGTGGTCGAAATCGTATTCCTACCCAACTCTTGCAATTCAGTGTAACCCAACAATAAAGTTTATTACGTGGGTGGAATCATCTTCCTACTCAACTGCTGCGAGTTGAATATGCTATTAATTTTTGTAAAGTCAAACCATTAAGATCTGTTTTGAGTGTTAGTCAAATGCTAAAGTGTTTTTCATATTTTTTACTGATTTTGTGGTTGCTGCCAAGAATGAACAATGAAGTGCGTCTATGGTTTAATTTATTGCCTTTTTTTATCATTGATGGCCTTTCTTCATGGATTCAGTTTGATATACATTGGCTAACGCTCCTCCAAATGGGCGTATTAGTATGACATTCTTGATATTGATCCAAATGAGTTCCTTTGTCTTGACTTACTTACTGCCCTACAAACAGAAGCGGTTAGACAAGGCGTGCTCCCTGTAAGACACCCATCATTAAGTTCAAGCATCCACAATCCGGGAAGTTGCTACCTATCAACAGTGATAGAAAATTAATGGAAATGGTTTGGCTGCATCAGGGTCAAAGACACATTGACATATACGATGAAGCAAGCCCTGCGCCGTCCGTGTTGGTGAAACTTTGGATGGATTGAAGAAACAAGAATAAAGATAAGGAGACGAGAAGAGCTGAGTGCTCCAGTGATTCAAACAGTGAGGACTCAAGGGATTTTAGAGATGAGATGCCCAATGATTTCGGTAGCGAGGACAGTGCGGAAATCCTATAGGTTGAGTCTTCTGTCAGCCTTGGGCGTATAGATGGGGATGAGTGGATTAAGCTGAATGGTCATGACATAAACAATTATATAAGGATTTACAAAGAAGCAAATGCTCCTAACAACGATGTACCTTTCTCAAATCAGCTTGAACAAGATGTATTGGATGCAGCTGAGTTAACCCAAGCTTCTAATGCCAAACCAACTCAAGAACTGAATGCTGAAAAACTCAATGAACAATGTAGCGCAGAATTTGAAAACGGTCAAAGTGAGGATATCGGTGGAGATGAATTTTCAGAGGATTCTTAGCATGACAATGCTAATGAAAATGATTGGGCAGATGATGATGAAGTACATGATGTTGTATGCGATGTAATTGACAAGGGTGTCCTAGTTGAGGTTGAGACTGGGGGTTATAGCATGTCCAAGAAGGTGGCTACCTCTTAGGCGACAAGGAAGATGAGATTTCACTAACTGCTCCATACATAAAGAACAATAAGTGGTTTTAATTTGCAAGTGATGGGTCTATCGCTTTGAAAGTTGGAAAGTTGTTTACGAATAAGAATTAGTTATTGAAAGTGATGGATGAATATTGTTGTGGATAAGGATTTAAAATGCTGAAGCAAAAGAATGAAAGAGATAGGTTTACCGTTGTTTGCAACAATAATGTTGAATGCCCTTAGAGGATACACACTAGTCTTTTGCAGGACGCGGTAACCTTTTAGATTAACACTTTGTCCTGAGCACACATGCGCAAGGGTTGCATACAACAAAGCGGTGAAAGTTACTTGGACTGTGGAGCACATAAAGGAGGACGTTAAAGCTAATAGAAACACTTCTATCAACACTCTGAAAGCGATTCTTCAAAGAAAAAAGGGTGTTGAAGCACCACAAGCTCTGAAGGGTGTTGATGACTCATTCCTCTTTTGTTGACAAGTAATCTCTCATTTCCTGTCAAATGGTCTGTTGTTCCAATGTCTATAATCTATTTCTCTTCACTATTAAAGATTCTATGTTTAGTAACAACACTTGGGCAAAAATGAGTATTGCGATTTAGACCTACAAAATTGCAATAAGTAGAGCTCATGTTTTTGCGAGTGTCTTTGCTTGCTGAAATTACTTTCTGTAGGTAACCTATGAGATGCAATACTTGTTCTTGAGAAAGACCTGGTATAGGTTCATTTTCAACATTTTCCTCTAAAATCACATTGTTAGAGGCTGGTTTTATGTTTTCCCAAACTTCCATCCTTTGGGAAACCCATTCTTTTTGTAGCAAGTATCCATAGTATGCCCCATTTTTTCACAATAAGAGCAAGAGGTCCTCAATTTTTTGTTAGTTTTGCCAATGCAGCTTTTGTTGTGGTTTGAAATTGGTTCCCGCTGAATTAGCAAAGCTTGTCGAGCCTCCTTCACCATTTCTATTTTTGTTGTTGTCACGTTGTCTCTCTTCTGAGAACCAGCGCATAACCACTCTCCATCGAAGGCAATGGATTCATCACTATGACATTTCCCCTAACATTGACAAAGTATTCATTAAGGCCCATCATGAAGTCTAGAATTTCGTCCTCTTCTATCATTTTCTTTGTTATCTCGAACTCACCACAAGAACAAAATTTACAGGGAGAATAACAAACAACCGATCCCTGTTCTTCCCATATTCGCTTCCATTTCGTGAAGTACTGGCTCATAGTGTCGTTACCTTGCTTCAGATCTACAAGTTCTTGTTTGAGATTGAAACACATTGTTCCATCGATTCGATCTAAACTCGCCAATAAACTACTCATCTCATTGACAGTTTCCAAATAAACCAAGCCTTCCTAGAGATCTTTATCGAGAGTGTTTAGCAGCCATGACACAACCAGACTGTTATGTCTATCCCAGACAATAGCTCTCTTTTCCTCATTTGTAGGTCTTGTTATTGAGCCATTTACAAAGCCAACTTAGTTCTTCGTCATTAACGAGATTAGCACCATACGCCATGTATGAAACCCGCTTTCCCCTCCGGATTTCTCTACTATGATCATCCAGGATGATCAGAGCTGGCCACATATAGTGGATCCGACATTTCAATCAGATTCTCTCGTTCTTTTCTAGTAACGATGGATTCCAACAATTCTTCAAAGTTTTTTGATTTTGAACTCTCCATTGATGATAAAACTTCAAGATTCACAACTGTAGTTGCTCACCACGTTTTGACACCATGTAGAATAGTGGATCAATAAACAACTGTAGCTTGAGATGAATCGCTAGAAGTCAGTGAATGAAGATCGACATCGGTTTGATAGAAAGAACGAACAGAACTCAATGTGAGCTCCCGCTTTCTTGAGTTTACAGAATAGGAAAATGCAGACGTTATAAAATGAGTGGTTTAAGTGGTGTAATTAAATTTAAAGAAAAGAAATTAAAACCCAAAATAAACGTCGGGCTGCAAACAAATCCCGGTCGCAGTAGTATAGTGAAAATGTAAGCGACCGGATATCGAACCACGGGACTAATGTACATATTATAGTACCTAAGCGTGTCACAAAGAGGGGGGATTAATTGACTTGTTACATATAAATAAAAGATAGTTAATGAATTTAACTAGGTAAGCAAATTAACTAAACGGGACTCTGGTTCAGATTAATATTATCTGCTCCTTCATGCTATTCTTACTGGTTTAATTATAATTGTTTGGCAAAATTCCTTAAATTATCCTAAGGACTAAGTCATAGCCTCATAAGAACTCGTTTACCAGAAATGCTCGGTCTAATCAAGGTTCGAGCACTTATGTAAACGGACATTAAATTCCAGGAAATATAATTGCATCTGAAAATACTAACTCATTAAATCATAATAGAGCTTTCTCCAGATTTACGGCTTAATCAACCTATCTATTTATCACCTGGTCTGATCAAAATAGACTTAGCAAGCAATTTAATAAACTCATGACATTTATTAAAAAGGCGAGAGATGAGCTTTAAGCGTAACAAACTTCATTAAATTAAAACCAGTAAAAACATTGCATAATTAATACAGAACATAATAATTATTCCCAAAGCATACGAAAACTAGCCTAACATATTAAATAGATAGACAGAGACAAGAGTAATAGAAATCATCCGTAATCACTCCGGCTCACTCTGCTATTTTGTGTACGTAGGCTAGAGGTGGATTTAGTGGAATGTAAAATAAATAAAATGGAGAAGGCGGAAGGAGAGAAATGAGATGGTGTGTGAATTGGAACTCCAGAGGAACCACGGAAGGAGCCTCCGGAAGGACACGGAAGAAGGTAAGCTGAGCGTTGTATTTATAGAGGAAGAAGAATGAGCAGAGGAAGAAGAATCAGCAGAGGAGCAGCTCATTGATTGAGCTCGTTGATTGAAGCTTCACTGATTGCAGGGGACAGGAACAACGCGTGAGTATTTTCAGGTAGGCGCCGTCTGAATCAAGTTGCAGAGCGAGTCGGCGGAGAAGATAACCCGTTTCAGATTTGTATTTTTAGTCACGTCCGCCTCCTCAAATGAGGCGGTTGCATGGGCGGTAAGAATTGTGTCCGCCTACCCATGTATCCCTCTCTTGTCCGCCTCCTTGTCCTCTTGTTTATGGGGCGGTTGTAATGAGTTTGTCCGCCCCCTAATGAGGCGGTTGCCTCTATCTTCTCCACTTCTAGTGTTGTCCGCCCCATAATGAGGTGGTTGCATGCAAATCATGCGCATGCATGTCCTTCTCCACGTGACCTTCTTTAATCCTTATAAACATATATATATGTTTTAGGTATTTTTCCTACAATTTAACACATAAAATACATCAGTTAATATAACAGCATATTTATAGGAAAAACCCTAGATAAGTGAGAAACATTACTAAAAATACTACAAATAATAGGGTGATAAAACCCTAACAAGTCTATATGTTTTGCACTTATCAAACTTCTTCACACTTGACTTTTGCTTGTCCTCAAGCAAATAAGGAATATAATTACCTCTAAGCCAAAATAATAAAACAAGATTAAACAAGTGTAGAAGGGAATTTAGACAAAGTGACAATTGAAAGAATAATTCTGCTCTTAGAAGTAGGTTTTATAAACAGTGAAGAAGAACAATTTAATAAAAGCATAGAAAAACTAGACTGCAGAAAACAAGTTAGATTAACCTGGGATTTCCAACCAATTTCATTCACTAACCCGGGATGACAAGGGGTGTGAAGTAATGCCTTATTCCGCAATACCTTTCAACACCACGTACTCATGCTCATAAATTGCAATTTATATTTACATTTCTTTTTGAATGTGCAAATTGTATATACAAAGCACATATTATTTTTTTATATATAATTTTTTTTAATTGCATTATTTTTCTGTACCCCAGACTTTTCTCTCTATCCTTGTAACGGTGTTGGGTCTTCTATCCCAGATCACGAGACCTTAGGTAGATAGGTGTTAAAGCACCCCAAAGAACTTAATAACCGGATAGACGAGGCCTGTTTTTGGTTAGAAAAATTTATAAACAGTGGAGTACCTTGTCTTTATCCTTTTCTTTCCTTGACTTTCCACATATTCCCATAATCCCAAGCTAAACTAAATTGATTTTTACAATCAGCAGATCTATCATTTTTCGAGTAAAAATAGAGTATTTTGAAGGAAAATAATTTTATACAAACTCCTTTAAATAAAACTACCTTTCAGTTGTCACTTGACATAATTTCAGACACTTCTACAATTATTTATCTCATTTTTAAAATTTTTTAATATAGGCAGTTTAGAGTAGCAAAAAGTGAGTGTGGCATTATCGAACAACTGTCATATTTTCAGGGAAAGGTCTCTCCTTCCTCACACTTAAGAGGAGCAATGTCCTCATTGTTCAGAATTAAAATCAAGAAAATGACCTTTCAAAATATGACAGACTCATAAAGGATTAAACGTAAGTAGGTTGAATATAAATAAGGAAGAATTGAAACTCCCCTTGTATTGTAGATTGAGGAAGGTATCCTTCCTCACACTTAGAGCTTTGGCAGGGGTGAGACGTTCCTCACACTTGAGTTTGCGCAAGTGTTCAACCCAAGATATTGAAATTCCAAAGCAACTGAGGTTGCTTTCCATAGGTGAGTTCAGCTATATTTTTGACATAGAATTTGTTCTGAAAAGAAAATCATATATAGCCAGCAGAACTCAAGTTGAACCAAAAAGAAAATAAAAATATGATAAACATAAATAATTAGGCATAAATAACTTTAAGCAAAAATAATACAGTACTACATAAAATAAAAACATGAAGCAAATCGAACTGTTACCTTCCAGAAGTTTGATAAGGTTTAAACAGTATAAGTCTACAAAATGTTAGTACACAACATAATAAAGTACTACACAAAATAAAAACATTAAGAGTTAACAAATATTAATAAACAAAAAGCAACATAAAAACTAATATTAATAGCAACATAAATATTAATATTAAAAACATCATAAAAATTAATATTATTAACAAAGCATTAATATTTGACATAAACATTTTAGTAATATTAACAAAAATAGAAAACAAGAAGAACAAATAATATGAAATATAAACAGAATAATTATACAACATAAATTCTGTCGAAAAATCGACAGAACCTCCCCTAAAAATCTACGATTCTCCACAATTAATTCAGTCAAACGCTACGCAAGGTAATTTAATACCGTTATCAGCCTAAATCCACATATAACAACCTATAATCATAAATTCATTCGTTTAATAAAACAAGGCATAATACAATTGGAGAATGCTATTTTAACATAGCAAGTCTCGTATCTACATATACCTAAATTTGAAATTCATCCAAAACGACAAATTTAAGTATAATCAGTGTAGATTTAACCTTGTGTATGTATATTATGATTTATAGAAGAAGAATCTGAGACAAAAATCGCATATTAAGCTCGAATTTTCGAACGGGTCGACCTAGGGTTCGAAAGTTCAGTCCTTAATTTCTCCTAGTGTAGTTCATTATTTGTGGATTTGAAACTATAGAAACGTTAAGAATTGAAAAACAAAGATTTCGGTACTAACCTTGCGTAATTTGGTGTAGAATTGAGGAAGTTGTGTTGAATTGAAGAGGAGGGGAGTTGCGCGGCTTGTTCGTTCTCCTCTGTACCGGTTCGAGCTCTCTAATTTGGGGAAGAACAGATTGCAAAACGCGGCGTTTGCTCTTTTTTTTTCAGTATAGAGGGACGTCCGCCTGGACGTCCGCTCGGTTTTCAGGCGGACAAGGGCCACGGTATTCAGTTGCGACCGCGTCGAAATGGGGCGGACGTGGGTGTTTCCAGGCGGTCATCTCCCTGTTCCGTTTTTTTTTTCTTTGTTCTGTAACCTGATTAAAACAGCAACAATATATTTACATAAAATTATGAGTTAGAAAATAAAAATGACATAAATTATAAGTTAGTAATTAGATAACATAAATTATAAGTTAGTAGTTAATTACATGAAATTAAATGTTAAGGACAATGGAAATAAAATGTTAAGGACAATGGAAATTAAATGTTAGAGACAATGGAAATTAAATGTTAGAGACAATGGAAATTAAATGTTAGAGACAATGGAAATTAAATGTTAATAAGAGTTAGAAGTTAGATGTCAGAAGTTAGATGTCCGTAGTCAGATGGCCAAAGTCAGGTGTCCAAAGTCATATGTCCAATTAATATTAACAGATTATTAAAGGATTAATATTAACAAAATATAGTAGATAATTAATATTAACAATAAACGAAAATAATATAGAAATATTATTAACATATTTAAGAGAACAAAATATTTATAATTAAACAGGTGAATAATCCGGAGCTTAGGAACTAGAATAAATCTAGTCCCCGGCAACGGCGCCATTTTGCAGACGTTATAAAATGAGTGGTTTAAGTGGTGTAATTAAAATTAAAGAAAAGAAATTAAAACCCAAAATAAACGTCGGGCTGCAAACAAATCCCGGTCGCAGTAGTATAGTGAAAATGTAAGCGACCGGATATCGAACCACGGGACTAATGTACATATTATAGTACCTAAGCGTGTCACAAAGAGGGGGGATTAATTGACTTGTTACATATAAATAAAAGATAGTTAATGAATTTAACTAGGTAAGCAAATTAACTAAATGGGACTCTGGTTCAGATTAATATTATCTGCTCCTTCATGCTATTCTTACTGGTTTAATTATAATTGTTTGGCAAAATTCCTTAAATTATCCTAAGGACTAAGTCATAGCCTCATAAGAACTCGTTTACCAGAAATGCTCGGTCTAATCAAGGTTCGAGCACTCTTATGTAAACGGACATTAAATTCCAGGAAATATAATTGCATCTGAAAATACTAACTCATTAAATCATAATAGAGCTTTCTCCAGATTTACGGCTTAATCAACCTATCTATTTATCACCTGGTCTGATCAAAATAGACTTAGCAAGCAATTTAATAAACTCATGACATTTATTAAAAAGGCGAGAGATGAGCTTTAAGCGTAACAAACTTCATTAAATTAAAACCAGTAAAAACATTGCATAATTAATACAGAACATAATAATTATTCCCAAAGCATACGAAAACTAGCCTAACATATTAAATAGATAGACAGAGACAAGAGTAATAGAAATCATCCGTAATCACTCCGGCTCACTCTGCTATTTTGTGTACGTAGGCTAGAGGTGGATTTAGTGGAATGTAAAATAAATAAAATGGAGAAGGCGGAAGGAGAGAAATGAGATGGTGTGTGAATTGGAACTCCAGAGGAACCACGGAAGGAGCCTCCGGAAGGACACGGAAGAAGGTAAGCTGAGCGTTGTATTTATAGAGGAAGAAGAATGAGCAGAGGAAGAAGAATCAGCAGAGGAGCAGCTCATTGATTGAGCTCGTTGATTGAAGCTTCACTGATTGCAGGGGACAGGAACAACGCGTGAGTATTTTCAGGTAGGCGCCGTCTGAATCAAGTTGCAGAGCGAGTCGGCGGAGAAGATAACCCGTTTCAGATTTGTATTTTTAGTCACGTCCGCCTCCTCAAATGAGGCGGTTGCATGGGCGGTAAGAATTGTGTCCGCCTACCCATGTATCCCTCTCTTGTCCCCTCCTTGTCCTCTTGTTTATGGGGCGGTTGTAATGAGTTTGTCCGCCCCCTAATGAGGCGGTTGCCTCTATCTTCTCCACTTCTAGTGTTGTCCGCCCCATAATGAGGCGGTTGCATGCAAATCATGCGCATGCATGTCCTTCTCCACGTGACCTTCTTTAATCCTTATTAACATATATATGTTTTAGGTATTTTTCCTACAATTTAACACATAAAATACATCAGTTAATATAACAGCATATTTATAGGAAAAACCCTAGATAAGTGAGAAACATTACTAAAAATACTACAAATAATAGGGTGATAAAACCCTAACAAGTCTATATGTTTTGCACTTATCAGAAAACAATCGACTGAATTATTGTAATCTACATAATCAACTACTAAAAAAGATACATAGACTAAGACTAATAACTATGGGTTGGACAAGTTTAGATCCAAAACATAGACCAGAAATAAATAGCCCACTCTAATCTTAATAAGAAAATCTTCAAGTTTAACCGCATAGTAGTTTATGTTTCTTATGCACTCATCTGTCAAGTCATAAATTTTATGTAAATATTCCCTCATAATCTCTCCCATCTGGTGTCAGCAAATTGATTATGTGAACTTGAGAAGAAAATGGAGATGATAAATAAAGGATGCTGCAAAGATACTTGAGAAATGAAAATCATCTCACTTGGGTAATAAAGTTCTTAGCTGATCAGAATTGTTGATTTAGGACCGTTCGATTCCTGCAAGTTTTTTGATCAGAGAAGATGAACATGGACATCAATCTGAAAACAAATATCATATTGTCTCCAATTTAATGTACTACACAATCATCAACCCAATATGTGGTGAATTTATCAAAGATACTGTAAGAGAGCAAAAAAATTCAATTTTGCCCCCTCATGCTTTTTTACATTCTACCCTTGCCTTCTTCCCATCGTTTTATTCCTCAACCTTCAACAATCGAGACCATTCATTCCGCCAGCTCCCCCACCCCCCAACCATTGTCATTTCTGCTAATAGATGTATTTGTTTTTGGGAAGAAAAAAAAGGGATATCAAAGGAACTGAACAGAGTAAACAAGAGTGAAATGGGGAAACAAAAAAGAAGGTTGTGGATGAAATTAGAAAAAAACACATATACGCATTTGGATCTACAAATTTGGGTTCGAGTAATGCTCCTAGTATGGCAACTCATTGAAGTAGGAAATATGAAGAGCCATCTTCTTCAATGGAGAGTTGATGAGTGTGTCTCCCCCCCCCCCCCCTTCAATGTTAGTACAAAATGGAAGACAAATGGTTGGGGTAATATAGTAAAATAATCTATGATTCAACTAGATTTAAGTTCTGAATGCAGGTTTTCTAACATCCATCATAAAGTTCGTATTGCCAGAAATTGTGAACCTTAATCCAACCCAAATCGTCTATATATCCACTTAAACCTTATCATAAAGTCTATCAATGCCTTAAGGCTTCCTTGATTCAACCAACTAACTAGCCATAAGACTCTACTTTCCCAGCATTATTCACCTACGAAAAGTCAAAAACATAATCCAATTAGATTGAAATACATGACAATCAGGATAGTTGATCAAATGATCCGGATCTGAATACCGCTTGCTGTTCTATAAGACACATGAGAGGAGAGGCTTTCCATTGTCTAAGAGAGAACCCAACCTAAAGGGATAGTTCCTATGGGTGAACTCTTGTTGTATAAATGATGTTACAAGAAAATGATCATTCAAACTGCTTTGTTCTTTCCAACCCTAAATCAATGACAAAATTTTATAATTAGGAGACTGGATTGTAAAGATGTTGAGTTGAGTTTCCTAGATATCATTTTGCCAAACTTGGTATTGATGAAATGGGTCAGAGAATCAACACTGGTAGAATCAGCCTCATCGAATTAATGAAACTTCACTCTGAGCCTACTATATAGAGAGGATCACCGAAGAGTTTTTTACTCGTATGAAAGAATATGATAAAATATCTTTTAAAGACTTGTATTCACTATCCTTATTATAGATACTGTAACACTATAGTGACCAGCAACTTTTCTTTTCTTTGAAAATCTATCATGTGCCTAAGAAAATGTCTGTGTCAATAGAGTAGTTGAACATATTTATATTATTTTTCCTGGTGAATACTTGTCAAGGTGTTGAACCAGACTCTCGTGACTAGGCCTGTCAAATCGTATTTTCGTATCGTGTAAATGATAGATACGATACACGACACAAAATTTACATGAAGATACACGATACACGACACGAAAATATTTTCGTGTATGGAATTTGATAATACGAATATGAAATTCAAAATACCTGCAAACGAAACGAAATATACGAAATATATTCGTGTATACACGAATTACATGTGTACATGAATCACATGTGTACACGAATTAATGAATTAAATAATGAACACGTATAGAAAAAAGTAATACCAAAACATTATAATATTTACACGAATTAATGAAATAAATAAGTAACACGAAATTTATTCGTCTATACACGAATTTCATGTGTACACGAATTGTACGTCTACATGAATTATTTACAGGTATTTCGTGTATACACGATATGTATACAATTAGATACGGTACACGACACGTTAATAAATCATGTATGTACGATACACGACACGAAATTAGTTTCGTATATAAATTTAAATACCTATACATACTAATATCGTGTCGTGTTTCAGGTCGTATATTCATTTTTGTTACTTTTTTGCCAGACCTACTCATGACCAGGGGCGGACCCAGAGATTCACTGTTATGGGGTCACTGACAAATAAAAATTTCTATAGTTAATTTTTATGACATTTATGGGGTCACCAAGACATAAAATATCCACTATTTTATAAAAAAACTACATTAAAACTTACTATAATTTTTTTTTTACAAAAATCATGGGGTCACGTGACCCCACGTGCACCCCCTTAGGTCCGCCCCTGCTCATGACAACCCTAAAGTATGTCTATCATATTCAAATTTCATGTTGGATTACAACTTGTGACCATAATGAAGCTAAAAAAATTGTCATCTGTTATAGACCTTAGTCAACCAAGTATTTACACATTGCTATTATTTGTCTACCTCATCAAACGACCTGGACCTTTTCAGTCAATTTTAGCATCTAATTGTCGTTTGTCTTATCTTAGGCTTTGTTTCCCCATTTTTTTTATCTTCGCACGCGTTAATTGAACCAAAGGTTACATGTCATGTGACAGACATAGAATACTTGCGTTCATCAGTTTGTAAGGTGTTTTGCTGGGCTGTAGTATGGCGATGGGTACGTAAGATTGGTATTTGTCATATATTTTGTTCTTTTGTGTTTTATACTTTTTAAAACTTTAAAATATTGTAGTTTATTAGATATAAGTCCAAATAAAATAAAGTTTATACCATTGTTCATCATAATTCGAGCTCTTCAAAATAAGACCAAACATAACCAAGGAACAATTTTACAATGACGTTTTGCTAGGGGCGGCTTTTTCTATAGATTGGAATAACGTATCTAGTGCAAGATATGAAAATACTGATTTGTCTCTCAAGGCTGCTTTTCGCCTCTCAAAGCTCCTTTTATTACCAGAAATGATAATGAAGAGGAGTTAAGGAGATTTGTGTTAAAAAGATTATGTGAAAGGTTAAAAGAGTTTGGGGGCTACTTATTTTACACTGATTGTATTATATCATGATACAAGTAGCAGAACCATCCTCAATCTAAACATAACACCTTATACTTGTGCAATTTCAATTTGATAGTGTAAACCATCATCTCAACTAACCTAAATCAGAAACTCATCAAAATTGAAAACATGCATTTATTTAGAAACTGGACATACTATTTATGAAAAGTCAAGAGTTTTAAATTTATAGCTAATAACCTAGTATAGAAAAGGTTTGGTAATTCTTTACTTTAAGCAAAAGAGGTCGTGTAATTCAATTATACAGAGTAAGAAGAGTTGCCTGATCCTCTTAAATATCTATGATGGTATTCACAAATATAGTAGCAATATTATATATAATGTATCATGACATAACATATATAAATACTGTTTCAATACTCATTACATGAATTATGTTCAAATATCAACTTACATAATTTACTATCTATAGATAATTCCATGACCTCCCTTTACTACTATTGCTTCCTGCCTATACTTTTTTTTTAATAATTATGGGCACGGGGCCACATAAGCCGCAAGAGCGGAACAACATAATACCTGTCTATACTTACTAAAAGGGTACAACTTCATTTCTTATACAGAAAACCCCAGATGATTCACCTTTGGGCAGCAACGCTAGTCTAACAGGGGGCTGCGCCCCTTCTTCCACAGTTAAGTGGCCTGAGTTTGCATTAATATCAGTTTTCACATAACCAGGGCAAACACAGTTGACATCAACACCATTCGGACGACAAGCCTTTGACATTATCCTCGTGTAGGCATTCATGGCTACTTTCGAAACAGTATACGCTGAGAAGAAACTTGGCCATCCCTTTTCAACTAACTGTCCTTCTTTGAAATCTTTCAAAAATTCACTCACAAGCTCATCGATCCTCTCCTCCTTCAAATCCTCCGCATTGTCTAGGACATTTCTTACCTTCTCATTTGGAATGTTCTAGGAGAACATGCAGCAATAACAATATGGAAGACAAACTAGTTTAATGAAAGATACAAGAAAATGTAACTTGATCAATGTAAATTATGGTTTGTTTTCTTTAATTTACCGCCAGTTTCCCTGCTGCAGAGGAGACATTGACAATTCTTGGAGAATCAGATAAGTAGAGTAGGGGAAGTAAGGCTTCAGTTGTTCTCTTTGCACCGTAGTAGTTTATGTTGATGCACTCTTCTGCCAACTCGTAAGTTGAAGTAAGTATTCCCTCGTAATTTCTATCCTTCACCGGCTGAACAATCGACGAATAACATTGAAAGAAACGAGATGAAATAAAGGAGGGATGGAAATGGAATGCAATTATAACGATTGGGAAATAAAACTCTTACTTGGGATATTGCAACTTTTAGAAAATCAGGGTTGTTGATTACAGCTCCAATCACACCGGCATTATTCACCCTTAGAAACATCAAACTTTTGATCCAGTTATCAGAGTATATGAGCATCGACCCGAGAATTATCTCATGATTAGGTGTGAATTGGGTTTGCTTTGATCCATCATCTTGAGCGTATTGCTCATTTAAATTGCTTATTATTTCCAAACCCAAAATCAAACATTGGATTTTACCAAGATGTCTAGTTTGCCGAACTGGGTTTTGATGAATTGAGCCAGATTATTAACACTGCTAGGATCAGCCACATCCAGCTGATGAAACTCCACTTTAAGTCCATCAGAACTCTTAATTAGCTTGTCTGCAGCTTCTCTTCCTCTATTCTCGTCTCTCGCTGTTAAAACAACAACCACACCTTTCGAAGCTAGCTGTCTGCATATCTCCAACCCTATCCCTTTGTTTCCTCCCGTCACAACTGCATATTGAAACGATTACTTGATCGATTTACCAGGCGAATTACAAGAATAACAATGGTACGACAGAGAGAAAGGGAAGAAGGAATCGGGTTTCTCACAGAGAAAGAGAGGGGAAAGGAAAGCGTAATTAAGAAAGACTATACATAACTATATATATAAAAGTAAATATAAGACACTGAACCTATTACTAATATACCCCTGACTATCTTAACAGGCCCCCTCGAAACTAACAGTTCCACTGTTCTGTTTCGCAAGAACAAGATAGTCAGAGACAGACAGTAACTAAATCAGGCCCTTGCATTCTTTAACTCCCAGATGTCTTAACACAACTGGATAAGCATGACCTGGTAAGACTTTGGTCAAAACGTCCGCTAGCTGCTGCTCTGAGGTAACAAACTGCACTTGGATTAGACCATCCAACATCTTCTGTCTCACAAAATGGCAATCCACTTCGATATGCTTTGTCCTCTCATGGAAGACAGGATTCTTAGCGATGTGTACTGCCGCTTGACTGTCTGACTTGAGCGGAATGGGCTTTATCTCCTTTATACCAAGTTCATGCAGGAGTCTCGTTAACCAACTTACTTCTGCTACTGCTTGCCTTAGTGCTCTATATTCTGCCTCTGCAGAAGAAAGAGCCACGTTAGTTTGTTTCTTGGATTTCCAAGATAAAGCACTCCCTCCTAACTCAACGAAGAACCCACTAATGGATCTCCTTGAATTAGGACATCCTACCCAATCAGCATCGCAATATGCTATTAAATCAAAGTTATCAGAATCATTAAGCATCAAGCCATAATTCAAGGTGCCATTTATATATCTTAAAGCATGTAACGCAGCTTTCATGTGCACATCTGTTGGTCTTTGTAGGAACTGACTCAGTAACTGTACTGTAAATGATAAGTCAGGTCGTGTATGGGTTAGAAAACTTATTTTCCCCACTAATCTCCTAAAAACCATAGGATCATCCAAGACCTGCCCATCTTCTACCAGTAATTTAGTGTTTAGTTCTAAAGGCCCTGCTGTTTTTCTTAATTTATCACACCCAAATTCTCTAACCAGCTGTTCACAATAACTCTTCTGCATTAAAATCATTCCTTTATCTGATCTAAGAAATTCTATCCCAAGAAATCTTCCCAAACAGCCTATATCCTTGACTTTAAACTTTTGATCTAGAGAAGTTCTAACATGCTGTATCATATGATTATCATCACCCGTGAGCAAGATATCGTCTACATAAACAGCTAGAATGGTAATCTTATTTCCAGAACTCCTAATGAAAAGTGAGTAGTCATTCATGGATTGTTTAAAGCCCAAAGAGATAAGGAAACCACTCAATTTTTCATGCCATTGTCTTGAAGACTGTTTTAAACCATAAAGAGATTTCTGTAGTTTACAAACTTTCCCTTTATTATCGGTTTTGTATCCTAAGGGTAATTCCATGTACACTTCTTCAAACAAATCCCCATGCAGGAATGCATTATTGATATCCAGCTGACTTATTTCCCATTTCCTTTTGACAGCAAGGATAACAATAGCTCTGATAGTGGTAAACTTTACCACTGGGGAGAATGTTTCCAGATAATCTATCCCATATTTCTGATTATAACCCTTAGCCACCAACCGAGCCTTATATCTTTCAAGTGTTCCATCAGCCTTATATTTGATCTTATAGACCCACTTTGACCCTATGGGTCTCTTGCCCTTCGGGCAGTCTACAATGACCCAAGTGTTATTGTTTTCTAATGCAGTTATTTCATCTTTCATAGCCCTTATCCAATTCGCATTATCCATAGCTTCATAATAGTCATTTGGTTCAGTTTCATTATCTGTTCTAGCCAAGCAGGAAGTAGCATTTTTGTTCATTGTGTCTCTGGAACTAAGGGTACTAGTCTTTACAAACAGAGCTTGATTAGGTTCATTCAATGTAACGCTACACACATGACTATTACTAGGATTGCATGCTTGCTGTAATTGAAGTCTATGGAACAGTAAAGAAGAAAAAGGGTCAGAAAACTTCCCTTGCTTGTGGTGTGTTGCATTTCCGAGCAGGTAGTCCTCAAGGTGTTTTGGTGTTTGTCTCACTCTTGTGGATCTTCTAAGTTCCATGTTGTTTTGCCCGTCTGGTACTGGTACTTCCCCTTCTTCTTGGAGTGCTTCTCCTTGCTCTTGACCTTCAAGACTTGCTTCCTCGGTTTGAATTTCCTGCATTCTATGTTCATTGCTAGGTATCTCAAGAAATTGGTTAGTTTGGTCTATGAAATTATCATCATCAAGGAGCACAGCAGGTGGGTGTCCAGAATTGGAGGATTCTGCTTGCTGTTGGTTCTCAAACATGCAATCAGAGACCATTCTTTCATTACTTCTGTAAGGGAAGATGTTTTCATAAAAATGAACATCTCTGTTGACAATGACTCTTTTATTATCTAGATCAAACAATTTGTATCCTTTCTTGTTTGCTGGATATCCGATGAAAACACATTTTACTGCCTTCGGTGAGAACTTATTATGCATAGGTGAATTAACATGGGCAAAGGCAAGACATCCAAAACACTTAAGACTTTGATAATCAGGTTGTTTTTCATACAACATATGGAATGGACTTTTCCCCTCAAGAACATCCAGTGGCATTCTATTTATCAAGTATACAGCAGTTAGGACACTTTCTCCCCAAAAAGACAATGGCAAATTAGAGTGGAACATTAAACCTCTTACTGTTTCAAGTATGTGCCTATGTTTCCTCTCCACAATACCGTTTTGTTGGGGAGTATGTGCACAAGACATTTGGTGTTGTATTCCCTTGCCTCTATAATACTGTTTTCCTTGGTTAGAAGCCCCTAATTCATATGCATTGTCGGTTCTGATTATTTTAATTTTCTTCTTGAATTGGACATCTACCATTTCTATAAACTGTTTAATAACATCAAAACAATCAGATTTTTGTGCAACCAGATGTATCCAAGTAGCGCGAGACATGTCATCCACAAAAGTCAAGAAGTAAGCAAAGCCATCATAAGTTTTTGTCCTATATGGTCCCCATAAATCTATATGAATCATCTCAAATGTTTCTTTAGTTTTAATGGAGCTTTGTGGGAAAGGAAGTCTATGGCTTTTTACCTTACAACAAGATTCACAAACAAATTGTTTATTTGCCAAGTGTTTTTCAAACAGATGCATTTTCTTTAATTTGGCTATGGGCAAATGCCCAAGCCTGTGGTGCCAGAGGCTTACAGTGTCATTACAATCAAAAGAGTCTATCATCCTCCTAGAGCTAGATATCACAGAATGCGTTTGAAATTTGCCTTCTTTGCAAACAAAATTTTCATCAAGCAGGTAGAGCCCACCAGATAGTCTCCCAATCTCATACTCAAGATGTGAATCACATTCCTGAAAAATGCAACAAGAATTATCAAAAAATATTTTCACTTTAAGCTGTTTTGTTAGTCTACTGATTGAAATCAAATTAAACTTGAATTTGGGGACTAACAGGACATCTTTAAGGTTCAGGTTCTGATTAATTCTGACATTGTCTATCACTTTTACCTCTTGGGGATGACCGTCGGGCATGCCTACTGTGTGAATACCATCTAAGGGTCTATGACTAGAAAACATGCGCAAGTCGCAGCACATATGCTCGGTGGCTCCACTATCTAGAATCCATTTGTTTGCTAAGTGAGATTGACTACCTATTATGTTCATGGCTAATTTTGGATTATCTGAAGCATGTAATGCGGAAAGGGTCATTGCTCTAAGGCTTTCCCTAAGGTTGGTTGGTGGCTCTATTGTTCTATCTGTGTTGGGCACACATTCAAAAGTAATGGGCTTTCGGTCAGGGGTATTGGTAGAGCCATGGATGTTTGCTAAGGACTCAAAGTGGCGAATAGAATTAGTTAAACATACAGAATGGACAGTTTTCTTCTCAGTTTCACTACCATTGTCTTGGTTGTGGAGTAAACATCCAGTGCAGCAAACAGAATCAATTAAACACACAGAATGAGCTGGTTTTCTTTCAGAAACAGAATCAGTTAAACACACAGAATGGGCTGGTTTTCTTTCAGATTCACAATTAGTGGCATGAGCATTATTTAAATAATCAGAACAGCAAACAGGGTCATTCAAACATACAGAATCAGCTGGTTTTGGTCGAGATGGATTATCGCAACCATAATTATCTACTAAGGTCCCAGAGAAACGAGCAAGATCAGTCATGTTTTGAGAATCAATCATTTTCCTCTCAGGTTGATAATTATAGTCACGGATATCGATTAAATCACCTGGGTGGGAAACAGAGTCAAATTCATCAAGTTCATGCGAAGGTTTAGGGTTAAGAGCGAAATTTGTACCGGCAAAACCACAGGTTACTTCTTCTTGTGCTGCGCTTGCTGCTTGATTCTTGGCAAATTGGGACAAAAGTTGGTTTACTTGTTCCAGCGTGAACGTGTTATTGTTCCCTTGCTCAGTCTGGGCACCCGTGGTCTGAGATCCTACAGTTGCTGCGGTGTTCTTCCTTCCTTTCTTCCAAGACGGAGGGAAACCGTGAAGTTGGTAGCACTTGTCCATGGTATGGCCGTTCTTTTCACAGTGAGTACAGAACAGGCTGGGTCTTCGACCTTCTCTTGCTTGGGTGAACTTTCCCCCTTTCTTGGATGTGTCGACCGCAAAAGATAAAGTTGCATCCCCTTTCTTCGAAGTACAGACGTTTTTCTGCCGTTCTTCTTGTACCAGGAGTGAGTAGACTTGCTCTATGGAGGGCAACGACGACATCATGAGGATATTTCCTCTCACGATTGAGAACCTCTCGGAGAGACCCATCAAAAATTGGACTAATCTTTGTCTTCTAAAGATTTCCTTGTAACCGCTAGCCGCTTCGCATGTACAATTAGGGATTTCTTGGGATGAATCCAACTCATCCCATATTTTCTTGATTCGGGTGTAATATGCCCTAACAGTATCTCCTTCCTGCTTCGTCTCGATGAGATTCTGGTGGAGGGAGTAAATCTGTGCTGCATTGGATTCTTCGAAGCACGAGGATAACTCTTCCCAGATCTGAGACGCTGTTTTACAGTAGAGAACTGTGTCCGCAATATCCTTCGCAAGACCCGACAATAACCAAGAGATCACCATTGAGTTGCTTCTATCCCAAGCCCTTGCTTTGGAATCTGAATCTGTTGGGCGTGGGAAAGTTCCTTCCGCATAGCACAGTTTATTCTTAGCTGATAACGCGATGGTCATCGCTTGCTTCCAAGATCGGAACCCCGCACCGCCTTCAAATTTTCCGGCCAAAAGCGACCCGGGACTTTCCGAGTTCGCCAGAAATAGCGGATCTGAGTTGTCCACCGTGACGGTTTGAATGACGACTTTCTCCCCTTCTGCGATTTCTCCCTGGCCTTTCCCTTTTCCAAGATTCGGTTGTTCTGGTGTCTTGTCATCCATGATCCCGTCTGTGCGCTACTGGTCTTCAATCGAGTCTTCAATCGAGTCTCGCCCGTTTGCCGAACTTAACTCTGATACCATGAAACGATTACTTGATTGATTTACCAGATGAATTACAAGAATAACAATGGTACGACAGAGAGAAAGGGAAGAAGGAATCGGGTTTCTCACAGAGAAAGAGAGGGGAAAGGAAAGCGTAATTAAGAAAGACTATACATAACTATATATATAAAAGTAAATATAAGACACTGAACCTATTACTAATATACCCCTGACTATCTTAACACATATCTACACATTGATTCAACATAGACATATATCATTACGATAATCATGTCAATGAGTAGTTGTCGTTTGAGTGTTTGTCTGAGAGAAGCTTTTGTAAAAGTACGTACCTCTTTCTAGACAGAAAGCTTGAATCAGCAGTAGCCATTGAGAGAATCTGAGCAAGAAGTCTTCTCTTCTTAGAGAGGTTGTGATATGCCAACGGATTATGGTGCGTAGATTAGGATCAGTAGCCGGTGAATTGTCAATCAAGCAACTAAGGGCGGTATTCACCACTAATTTTTTATTTTGTCCTTTGCTTTCTGTCCCTACCACCATCACCATCAGTCGGTTCGCGGACATACAATTCATGGAAATTTCAGTTTTTTGCATGGCTGAGGCTGTAATAGTCCCTCGTACAGGTGCGGGTCCTTGCTCTGTTCTTGTTTTACCCAAAAGTACTCCACGTTTAAACCGCATGGTTTGATTGGATATAGTTTAGTGCTATGAGTTGTTATGTTAGGCCCTAAACCCCTTACAAACTCCCTTTGACAGTGTCATCATTTCTAGGGTTGTTCATTTCATTGATGGGTATGCATTATTCAACTTTGCTGATCCCATTTTAAAGTCTTGGGGTTTAGAACTTAGGGTCATTAGACCTAATAATCTTTACTCTAAGCACTAGAAAGTCTCTGACAACTAGTAGAAAAAATATTATTGAGGCGTTAATTTTGAGATGGTTTTACAGATTACTGCTGTAAAATAGTGAATTTGAGGCGTTCGTAGGTTAAAATCGCTACAGATCTCAAGTTACAAGCTTGTTTCGAGGTTTTTTTTGTGTGAAGTGCTTCAAAATATATTTAAATTAATGAGTTAGGTAGTTGTCAGTCACAAATGTCTCAATAGGTCCATTTGGTATCCATCTGTTCTATATATTAGTTGTCGGAGTAAGGTATGGAAGAAAGAGCGGATCCTACACTAAACACATACCCAAACGTAGAGGTGAGCATTTGGATAATTCGGTTAACCGAAAACCAAATTGTTAAATAGAAATTGGATTTTGGTTATTTTGGTTAAAAACTGAATTATCCAAATTAACACCAAAACCGAATTAACTGTTATCCAAATAATGCGATATCCAAAAATTTTTTGAGTGAAAAACCGAAAACCAAAAACCGATCCAAAATCCAAATTTTAGCTAGTTTGGATTTCAACTAACTGAAATTTAGGGTTTGTGTTTGATTATTTGTCATTAAAGACTAGAATTAGAAAAGATAATATTATTTTCAATTTTTTTTGGATAATTCGGTTAACCGAATTAGACAAAGTCAAAACCGAAATCTAAACAAAATTATAATTTGGATGATTCGGTGAACCGAAATTTAAATTCGGTTACAAAATTCGGTTAAAATCCAGAAAAATAATTTGGTTAATTCACTTTAAGGATAAATCCAAAATATCCAAACTGAATGCTCATCCCTACCCAAACGTCGGGCGAATATAGAGTTTTTGAAAAGCCCTCACTAGTTGTCTTCTTTTTTCAGCATACGCAAACACTATTATACAACTGGTTATACGGTGAGCATCGTACAACTATTCATTTAAGTTCAAATATTGTTTAAGTTAATGCATTGATTGTCCAGTCTGATGTAGAAGTTATGTATTATTATAAAGTTGAGAAAATTACTGGCAACCCCCTTCAGGTTTTGAGTTAATAGAAATTTCTCCTCTTGTTTATCATAATTACTTATAACCATCCTGAGGTGACAGGGTCTTTGACTCCAAGCCCCCAAACGATAACTCTATTATCAAAACGTTAATTACATGTTCACTTGTCATCTTATATTACCACGGTGGAAAACATGCTGACCTGTCATCAACACCCACTTCTATTCCCCCTATACCGTAAACCCTATCTTTAATCTTACCCAATCTATCCGCAAATCATAGTAACAGAAATTTCAAATCATAAACCCTAATGTTGTTGAGTTTGTATCACGCCAACCAATGTTCGAGAGCGTCAAACCTTCTTCTCTAAGATCGAAATCCAACCAGACCGTCAACACAAGAACTGGACAGATGAAGGTATGTTCTTAATCGAATCGATAACTCTATGGTTGAATGTGATTTGATATTTTCTTCACGCGGGTGTGGAATCGTCTCCCCATAAATGCCCAAATTGAATTATGAAATAACTCTAGTAATTGAATGTGATTTGAAATTATCTACGCTTGTGTGGCCGGAATCGTATTCCTACCCAACTCTTGCAATTCAGTGTAACCCAACAATAAAGTTTATTACGTGGGTGGAATCATCTTCCTACTCAACTGCTGCGAGTTGAATATGCTATTAATTTTTGTAAAGTCGAACCATTAATATCTGTTTTGAGTGTTAGTCAAATGCTAAAGTGTTTTTTGTATGCTATTAATTTTTGTCTGATTTTGTGGTTGCTGCCAAGAATGAACAATGAGGTGTGTCTATGGTTAAATGTATTGCCTTTTTTTTCATTGTTGGTCTTTCTTTATGGATGCAGTTTGATATACATTGGCTAACGCTCCTCCAAGGGGCGTATGAGTATGACATTCTTGATGTTGATCTAAATGAGTTCCTTTGTCTTGACTTACTTACTGCCCTACAAACAAAAACGGTTAAACAAGGCGTGCTCCCTGCAAGACACCCATCTTTAAGTTCAAGCATCCACAATCCGAGAAGTTGCTACCTATCGACAGTGATAGAAAATTAATGGAAATGGTTTGGCTGCATCAGGGTCAAAGAGACATTGCCATATACGATGAAGCAAGCCCTGCGCCGTCCGTGTTGGTGAAACTTTGGATGGATTGAAGAAACAAAAATAAAGATAATGAGACAAGAAGGGCTAGTGCTCCAGTGATTCAAATAGTGAGGACTCAAGGGATTTTAGAGATGAGATGCTTAATGATTTAGGCAGCGAGGACAGTGTGGAAATCCTATAGGTTGAGTCTTCTGTCACCCTTGGGCGTATGGATGGGGATGAGTGGATTAAGTTGTATGGTCGTGACATAAACAATGATATGAGGATTTACAAAGAAGTAGATGCTCCTAAGAACGATGTACCTTTCTCAAATCAACTTGGACAAGATGTATTGGATGTTGTTGATTTAACCCAAGCTCCTAATGCCGAGCCAACTCAAGAACTGAATGCTGAAAAACTCAATGAACAATGTAGCCCATAATTTGAAAATGGTCAAAGTGTGGATATCGGTGGAGAAGAATTTTCAAAGGATTCTTGGCATGACAATGCTAATGAAAATGATTGGGCAGATGATGATGAAGTACATGATGTTGTATGAGATGTAGTTGTCAAGGGTGTCCTAGATGAGGATGAGACTGGGGGTTATAGCATGTCCAAGAAGGTGGCTACCTCTTAGGCGACAAGGAAGATGAGATTTCACTAACTACTCCCAACATAAAGAATAGTAAGTGGTTTGAATTTGCAAGTTATGGGTCTGACGCTTTGAAAGTTGGAAAGCTGTTTACAAATAAGAATTAATTATTGAAAGTGATGGATGAATATTGTTGAGAATATGGATTTAAAATGCTGAAGCAAAAGAATGAAAGAGATAGGTTTACCGTTGTTTGCAACAATAATGTCGAATGCCCTTGAAGGATACACACTAGTCTTTTGCAGGACGCGGTAACCTTTTAGATTAACACTTTGCCCTGAGCACACATGTGCAAGGGTTGCATACAACAAAGCGGTGAAAGTTACTTGGACTATGAAGCACATAAAGGAGGACGTTAAAGCTAATAGAAACATTCCTATCAACACTCTGAAAGTGATTCTTCAAAGAAAAAAGGGTGTTGAAGCACCACACGCTCTGAAGGGTGTTGATGACTCATTCCTCTTTTTTTGACAAGTAATCTCTTATTGCCTGTCAAATGGTCTGTTGTTCCAATGTCCATAATCTATTTCTCATCACTATTAAAGATTCTATGTTTAGTAACAGCACTTAGGCAAAAGTGAGTATTGCGATTTAGACTTACAAAATTGAAATAAGTAGAGCTCATGTCTTTGCGAGTGTCTTTGCTTGCTGAACTTACTTTCTGTAGGTAACCTATTATATGCAATACTTATTCTTGAGAAAGACCTGGTATAGGTTCATTTTCAACATTTTCCTATGAAATCACATTGTTAGAGGCTGGTTTTCTGTTTTTCCCAAACTTCCAACCTTTGGGAAGCCCATTCTTTTTGTAGCAAGTATCCATAGTATGCCCCATTTTTTCACAATAAGGGTAAGAGGTCCTCAAGCTTTTGTTAGTTTTGCCAATGCAGCTTTTGTTGTGGTATGAAATTGGTTCCCGTGGAATTAGCAAAGCTTGTCGATCTTCCTTTACCATTTCTATTTTTGATGTTGTGTCTCTCTTCTGAGAACCAGCGCATAACCACTCTCCATCGAAGGCAATGGATTCATCATTATGACGCTTCCCTTAACTTTGACAAAGAATTCATTAAGGCCCATCAAGAAGTCTAGAATTTTGTCATCTTCTATCATTTTCTTTGTTATCTCGAACTCACCACAAGAACAACATTTATAGGGGGAATAACAAACAACCGATCCCAGTTCTTGTTTGAGATTGAAACACCTTGTTCCATCGATTCGATCAAAACTCGCCAATAAACTACTTCACATCTCATTGACAGTTGCCAGATAAACCAAGCCTTCCTAGAGATCTTTATCGAGAGCATTTAGCAGCCATGAAATAACCAGATTGTTACATCTATCCCATACAATAGCTCTCTTTTCCTCATTTGTAGGTCTTGTTATCGAGCCATTTACAAAGCCAACTTCGTTCTTCGTCATTAACGAGATTAGCACTATACACCATGTCTGAAACCCACTTTCCCCTCCGGATTTCTCTGCTCTGATCATCCCTGGATGATCAGAGCTGGCCACATATAGTGGATCCGACATTTCAATAAGATTCTCTCGTTCTTTTCTAGTAACGATGGATTTCAGCAATTCTTCAAAGTTTGTTTGATTTTGAACTCTCTATTGATGATAAAACTTCAAGATTCACAGATGTAGTTGCTTACCACGTTTTGATACCATGTAGAAAAGTGGATCAAAAAACAACTGTAGCTTGAGATGAATCGCTAGAAGTCAGTGAATGAAGATCGACATCGGTTTGATAGAAAGAGCGAACAGAACTCAATGTGAGCTCCCACTTTCTTGAGTTTACAGAATAGGAAAACAATCGACTGAATTATTGTAATCTACAGAATCAACTACTAAAAAAAGATACATAGACTAAGACTAATAACTATGGGCTGAACAAGTTTAGATCCAAAACATAGACCAGAAATAAACAGCCCACTCTAATCTTAATAAGCAAATCTTCAAGTTTAACTGCATAGTAGTTTATGTTTCTTATGCACTCATCTGTCAAGTCATAAAGTTTATGTAAATATTCCCTCATAATCTCTCTCGTCTGGTATCAGCAAATTGATTATGTGAACTTGAGAAGAAAATGGAGATGATAAACAAAGGATGCTGCAAAGATACTTGAGAAATGAAAATCATCTCACTTGGGTAATAAAGTTCTTAGCTGATCAGAATTGTTAATTAAGGACCGTTCGATTTATGTAAGTTTTTTTATCAGAGAAGATGAACATGGACATCAATCTGAAAACAAATAACATATTGTTTCCAATTTAATGTACTACACAATCATCAACCCAATATGTGGTGAATTTATCAAAGATACTGTAAGAGAGTAAAAAATTCAATTTTGCCCCCTCATGCTTTTTTACATTCTACCCTTGCCTTCTTCCCATCGTTTTATTCCTTAACCTTCAACAATCGAGACCATCCATTCCTCCAGCTCCCCCTAACCATTATCATTTCTGCGAATAGATGTATTTGTTTTTGGGAAGAAGAAAAGGGATATCAAAGGAACTGAACAGAGTAGACAAGAGTGAAATGGGGAAACAAAAATGAAGGTTGTGGATGAAATTAGAAAAAAAAACACATATACGCATTTGGATCTACAAATTTGGGTTCAATTAATGCTCCTAGTATGACAACTCATTGAAGTAGGAAATATGAAGAGCCATCTTCTTCAATGGAGAGTTGATGAGTGTGTCTTTCCCCTTTCAATATCAGTACAAAATGGAAGACAAATGGTTGGGGTAATATAGTAAAATAATCTACGATTCAACTAGATTTAAGTTCTGAATACAGGTTTTCTAACATCCATCATAAAGTTCATACTGCCAGAAATTGTGAACCTTAATCCAATCCAAATCGTCTGTATATCCACTTAAACCTTATCATGAAGTCTATCAATGCCTTAAGGCTTCCTTGATTCAACCAACGAACTAGCCATAAGACTCTGCTTCCCAGCATTATTCACCTATGGAAAAGTCAAAAACATAATCCAATTAGATTGAAATACATGACAATCAGGATAGTTGATCAAATGATCCGGGTCTAAATACCGCTTGCTTGTTCTATAAGACACATGAGAGGAAAGGCGTTCCATTGTCTAAGGGAGAACCCAACCTAAGGGGATAGTTCGTATGGGTGAACTCTTGTTGTATAAATGATGTTACAAGAAAATGATCATTCAAACTGCTTTGTTCTTTCCAAGCCCTAAATCGATGACAAAATTTTATAATTAGGAGACTGGATTGCAAAGATGTTGTTGAGTTTCCTAGACATCATTTTTGCCAAACTTGGTATTGATGAAATGGGTCAGAGAATCAACACTGGTAGATTTAGCCTCATCCAATTAATGAAACTTCACTCTGAGCCTACTATATGGAGAGGATCACCGGAGAGTTTTTTACTCGTATGAAAGATTATGATAAAATATCTTTTTAAGACTTGTACTCACTATCCTTATTATTGATACCATAACACTATAGTGACCAGCAACTTTTCTTTTCTTTGAAAATCTATCATGTGCCAAAGAAAATGTCTATGTCAATAGAGTAGTTGAACATATTTATATTATTTTTCCTGGTGAATACTTGTCAAGGTGTTGAACCAGACTCTTGTGACAACCCTAAAGTATGTCTGTCTTATTCAAATTTCATGTTGGATTACATCTTGTGACCATAATGAAGCTAAAAAAGATTGTCTTCTGTTATAGACCTTAGTTGACCAAGTATTTACACATCGCTATTATTTGTCTACCTCATCAAACAACCTGGACCTTTTCAGTCAATTTTAGCATCTAATTGTCATTTGTCTTATCTTAGGCTTTGTTTCCCCATTTTTATCTTCTCACGCGTTAATTGAACCAAAGGTTACATGTCATGTGACAGACATAGAATACTTGCGTTCACAGTTTGTAAGGTGTTTTACAATCGCTAGGTTGTAGTATGGCGATGGGTAAGATTGGTATTTGTCATCTATTTTGTCCTTTTGTGCTTTATACTTTTCTAAAACTTTAAAATATTGTTGTTTATTATATATAAGTCCAAATAAAATAAATTATATGTCATTGTTCATCATAATTCGAGCTCTTCAAAATAATACCAAACATAAGCAAGGAACAGTTTTACAATGACGTTTTTCTAAGGGGCGGCTTTTTCTATAGATTGGAATAACGTATCTAGTGCAAGATATGAAAATACTGATTTGTCTCTCAAGGCTGCTTTTCGCCTCTCAAAGCTCCTTTTATTACCAGAAATAATAATGAAGAGGAGTTAAAGAGATTTGTGTTAAAAAGATTATGTGAAAGGTTAACAAAGTTTTGGGGCTACTTATTTTACACTGATTGTATTATATCATGATACATGTAGCAGAACCATCCTCAATCTAAACATAACACCTTATACTTGTACAATTTCAATTCGATAGTGTACACCATCATCTCAACTAACCTAAATGAGAAACTCATCAAAATTGAAAACATGCATTTATTTAGAAACTGAACACACTATTTATGAAAAGTCAAGAGTTTTAAATTTATAGCTAATAACTTAGTATAGAAAAGGTTTGGTAATTCTTTACTTTAAACAAAAGAGGTCGTGTAATTCAATTATACAGAGTAAGAAGAGTTACCTGATCCTCTTAAATATCTATGATGGTATTCACAAATATAGTAGCAATATTATATATAATGTATCATGACATAACATATATAAATATTGTTTCAATACTCATTACATGAATTATGTTCAAATATCAACTTACATAATTTACTATCTATCTATATATAGAGAGAGAGATTCCATGACCTCCCTTTACTACTATTGCTTCCTGCCTATACTTTTTTTTTAATAATTGTGGGCACAAGGCCACATAAGCCGCAAGAGCGGAACAACAGAATACTTGCCTATACTTACTAAAAGGGTACAACTTCATTTCTTATACAGAAAACCCCAGATGATTCACCTTTGGGCAGCAACGCTAGTCTAACAGGGGGCTGCGCCCCTTCTTCCACAGTTAAGGGGCCTGAGTTTGCATTAATATCAGTTTTCACATAACCAGGACAAACACAGTTGACATCAACACCATTCGGACGACAAGCCTTTGACATTATCCTCGTGTAGGCATTCATGGCTACTTTCGAGACAGTATACGCCGACAAGAAACTTGGCCATCCCTTTTCAACTAACTGTCCTTCTTTGAAATCTTTCAAAAATTCACTCACAAGCTCATCGATCCTCTCCTCCTTCAAATCCTCCGCATTGTCTAGGACATTTCTTACCTTCTCATTTGGAATGTTCTAGGAGAACATGCAGCAATAACAATATGGAAGACAAACTAGTTTAATGAAAGATACAAGAAAATGTAACTTGATCAATGTAAATTATGGTTTGTTTTCTTTAATTTACCGCCAGTTTCCCTGCTGCAGAGGAGACATTGACAATTCTTGGAGAATCAGATAAGTAGAGTAGGGGAAGTAAGGCTTCAGTTGTTCTCTTTGCACCGTAGTAGTTTATGTTGATGCACTCTTCTGCCAACTCGTAAGTTGAAGTAAGTATTCCCTCGTAATTTCTATCCTTCACCGGCTGAACAATCGACGAATAACATTGAAAGAAACGAGATGAAATAAAGGAGGGATGGAAATGGACTGCAATTATAACGATTGGGAAATAAAATTCTTACTTGGGATATTGCGGCTTTTAGAAAATCAGGGTTGTTGATTACAGCTCCAATCACACCGGCATTATTCACCTGCAGAAACATCAAACTTAGATCCAGTTACATCAGAGTATATGATCATCGATCCGAGAATTATCTCATGATCAGGTGTGAATTGGGTTTGCTTTGATCCATCATCTTGAGCGTACTGCTCATTTAAAATGCTTATTATTTCCAAACCCAAAATCAAACATTGGATTTTACCAAGATGTCTAGTTTGCCGAACTGGGTTTTGATGAATTGAGCCAGATTATTAACACTGCTAGGATCAGCCACATCCAGCTGATGAAACTCCACTTTAAGTCCATCAGAACTCTTAATTAGCTTGTCTGCAGCTTCTCTTCCTCTATTCTCGTCTCTCGCTGTTAAAACAACAATCACACCTTTCGAAGCTAGCTGCCTGCATATCTCCAACCCTATCCCTTTGTTTCCTCCCGTCACAACTGCATATCTACACATTGATTTAACTTAGACATACAGTATGATAATCATGTCAATGAGTAGTCGTCGTTTGTGTGCTTGCCTGAGTGAAGCTTTTGTAAAAGTACGTACCTCTTTGTAGACAGAAAGCTTGAATCAGCAGTAGCCATTGGGGGAATCTGAGCAAGAAGTCTTCTATTCTTAGAGAGGTTGTGATATGCCAACGGATTATGGTGCGTAGATTAGGATCAGTAGGCGGCGAATTTTCAATCAAGCAGCTAAGGGCGGTATTCACCACTCATTTTTCATTTTGTCCTTTGCTTATTGTCCCTACCACCATCAGGCGGTTCGCAGACTTACAATTCATGGAAATGTCAGCTTTTAGCATGGCTGAGGCTGTAATAGTCCCTCGTAGGCTCGTACAGGTGCGGGTCCTTGCTCTGTTCTAGTTTTATCCAAAACTCCACGTTTAAACCGCATGGTTTGATTGGAGTTTAGTGCCATGAGTTGTTATGTTAGGCCCTAAACCCCTTAAAAACTGTCTTTGACAGTGTCATCATTTCTAGGGTTGTTCATTTCATTGATGGGTATGCATTAGTCAACTTGGCTGATCCCATTTGAAAGTCTTGGGGTTTGGAACTTCAGGGTCATTATAATCTTTACTCTAAGCACCATAGAAAGTCTCTTACAACTAGTAGAAAAATTATTATTGAGGCGTTAATTTTGAAATGGTTTTACATATTACTGCTGTAAAATAATTTTGAGGCGTTTATAGGTTAAAATCGCTACAAATCTCAAGTTACAAACTTGTTTTGAGGTATTTTTTTAAAGTGTTTCAAAATATATTATAAATTAATGAGTGAGGCAGATGCGAATCACAAATATCTCAACAGGTCTATTTGGTGTCCATCTGCAGGTCACAAATGCCTCATTCGTAGGTCTTGTTATCTAGCCATTTACAAAGCCAACTTCGTTCTTCGTCATTAACGAGATTAGCACCATACGCCATGTCTGAAATCCACTTTCCCCTCTAGATTTCTCTGCTAAGAGCTGGCCACGTATAGTGGATCCGACATTTCAATCGGATTCTCTCGTCCTTTTTTAGTAACGATGGATTCCATCAATTCTTTGAAGGTTTTTTTTTTTATTTCAAACTCTCCATTGACAATAAAACTTCAAGATTCACAGCTGTAGTTGCTCACCACACTCTGATACCATGTAGAAAAGTGGATCAACAAACAACTGTAGCTTGAGATGAATCACTAGAAGTCAGTGAATGAAGATCGACATCAGTTTGATAGAAAAAGCGAACAGAACTCAATGTGAGCCCCCACTTTCTTGAGTTTACAGAATGGGAAAAACAATCAACTGAATTATTGTAATCTACATAATCAACTACTAAAAAAGATACAGAGACTAAGACTAATAACTATGGGTTGGACAAGTTTAGATCAAGGACCAAAACATAGTTCAGAAATAAACAGCCCACTCTAATCTTAATAAGCAAATCTTCAAGTTTAATTGCATAGTAGTTTATGTTTCTTATGCACCATCTGTAAACTCGAAAGTTTATGTAAATATTCCCTCATAATCTCCCTAATCTGGTGTCAGCAAATTGATTATTTGAAATTGTGAAGAAATGGAGATGATAAATAAAGGATGCTGCAAAGATACATGAGAAATGAAAATCATCTCACTTGGGTAATAAAGTTCTTAGCTGATCAAAATTGCTGATTAAGGACCGTTCGATTCCTGCAAGTTTGTTAATCATAGAAGATGAAATGGACATCAATCTAAACATAAATATCATATTGTCTCCAATTTAATGTACTACACAATCATCATCCCAATCTGTGGTGAATTTATCAAAGATATTGTAAGAGAGCAAAAAATTCAATTTTGCCCCTAATGCTTTTTTACATTTCTACCCATGCCTTCTTCTCATCGTTTAATTCCTTAACCTTCAACAATCAAGACCATCCATTCTGTCAGCTCCCCCCCCCTTGTCATTTCTGTTAATAGATGTATTTGTTGTATTTGTTTTTGGGAAGAAGAAAAGGGATAGCAAAGGAAATGAATAGAGTACAAGAGTGAAATGGGAGAAACAAAAAATGAAGGTTGCAGATGAAATTAGAAAAAAAAAACACATATACGCATTTGGATCTACGAATTTGGGTTTGAGTAATGCTCCTTGTATGGCAACTCGGTGAAGTAGGAAATATGAAGAGCCATCTTCTTCAATGGAGAGTTGATGAGT